>SSNP01000046.1:596419-634636 GCA_006937955.1 Pachypanchax playfairii
GGGGGGGGGGGGGGGGGGGGGGGGGGGGGGTCCTTCATGCTGCTTTGACAAAGAGGGCTGGTTCTATTGTCCCAGTCCCTCAGCGGGTCTGAAAATGATGGCGGAGCAGCAGGGAGGTGTGTGCTTGCATGTAGGATGGAGCAGGTGTTTTGTAGAGACAGAACTGGGGCTTTGTGTTATGAGATGCCTCCCTTTTGTGCTGCTGAGCTAAACGTCTAACAGGAACCTTGACAATGAGGGCGCCATCTGCTGGTGATTTCACAGACCTGCATGTTACCCAATAAGTGCCAATCAGTTTTGAATTTGATCTTCATGCTCACAGACACAATCAGTTAAATCTGTTAAAAATCAGTCTGAGGATCAACTAAAGACTGATGCAGGTTCAGAATCAGGTCCAAACTTCCTTCAAGTCAAATACAGACAGAACAAGTCACTCTAAACGTTAGCTCAGTGTGTATAAAAGTGATGTTCTTTGTGCCATTTTCTTTATTGTCCTACAGTTTATTCTGCTGTGACGATGCTGCTGCTTCCTCACAGTCAGGGCAACATCTGGCTGTTTGAGGACTCCGTGCTCGTCACTGGGAAGTTACCTGGTAAGTCCACCTTCATTAAATTATCAACAAAAAAACAGTTTCACATTTAAAACCTCTTTGAACAATCACTGCCTTGTATCTCATCTTGTTCACACAGACAGCTCCTCCCAGCCAAAGGTCAAATTTCCCAAGAACCTCCTCACCATCACTAATAAAAGTAATGTCTCGTCGTTGATGGCGTACCTGACTGTTCCACAGCACCACCTGGCGAAGGACTGTGCTAACTGCACTCCAGGCATCATCAGCAGTAAATCAGGTATGAACAACATGAAAAAAAATCATCTACTGGATTACACAGTAATCACTGATGCTTTTATTGTGTAAGAAATCTATTTTCTGTTTTTTCCTCCTAATAATAATAAGAATGATAATGAAGAAATGGTGCCTAACAACAACTAAAGCAGCAGACTGAAATGTGTTTTACCTTTTATATTCTTGACGTTCATCTCTTTGCAGTGGTCAGGAGCATCGAGCTGAAGGCGGTGGCAGCCGTCAGCATCCTGATGTACTCTGATGGTGAGGAGCTCCAGGTTCGAGGGCCCATTCAGATCAGCCTTCCACTGAGTCACAACACTCCGCTGAGGGCCTCTGACACGGTACCAGCCTGGTCCTTCAACATGAAAACAGGTAGCAAGAAAACAGTCAGATGAGCATCTTAGAATCAAAGACTGGCCTGTAACATGTGGTCTGATGCTGTCTGAAGGTGCCTGGGAGAATCACGGTCTGGGAATAGTTAAAGCAGTTGGTGATGAGCTGGTTTGGACCTACACCGCCTCCCATCTGGGCTACTGGATTGCTGCCCCTCATCCTTCATCAAAAGGTACTTCATTTACCTTCAGAGTCACATTTAAATGCTGTTTGTGTGGTGCTGAGTCATGTTCCAAACATTTTACCTTTTAGATTATCTTGGCCATGCGAGCTCCATGGACTTCATCTCCTACCACACCTACCTTCTGATGGGGATCCTTGGAGGGACTCTAGCTGTGGTGATTGGGTTCCTGTCATTGCTCTTGTGTCACTGCGGGTAAGTGAACTAATTTGTTCAGACTTTTGCTGAAGATAAAAGCTTCAACTTTTCCTGTTCTGGTGAAGTTTTGGTGTTTCCATGTCCAGAGGTTCCCATCGAGAGCCCAGGAGGAGGCGTGCACGCTTCTCCAAACTCACAGTGGTGAAAAAAGACCAAACCACTTCCACTCACATGGAGGAGGGTTTGCTGTTCCGATCTGGAGACAACAGCCTGGCCTCCTGCAGCGTCCTGTGTGAACCGTCGTCCACACCGAGGCACAAAGCAAACTACAACATCTACGTGGAGGAACCGGGGAGTCTTTCTGCTGCTCCTCCTTATGACAACATCTCTGCAGATCGGATGAAGGGGGGGCAGCTCCCGCCTCACTACATCAACAGTGAGGAAGTGGCTCGAATAAGAGAGAAAGCAGAACAGAACCGGGCCAATATGAACTCTGAGAACTTCTTTCAAGATAAACTGGTTCACATCTACAACCAGCCAGTGGCAATTATTCAGGCTCCAGAGCTGTTCGGTGCTCAGGAGCAGCAGCTGTCAGGCTGCAAGTCCAACACGTTCCCCCGAAATGGAGTGGAGTATGATGCTCACTCTGAATCTGTTAGCAAGGAGAACTACACCCAAACACTACCCAAAGTCCCTCATCATCACTCCCAAGGTGGAAGTAGCCCCCCGCAGAGCAATCAGGACAACCCCCAGCCTCTGGAGACTCCACCACCAGGACAAGGTCCGAATACTGGTGTGTGGGGACGCTACAACAACCTCCTGGAGTCCTCTGTCTCTGTGCCCGGGACTCTCAACGAGGCTGCTGGTATGGAAGGGTTCGGGAGCGGGCACACTAGTGAGCTGCAAGGGATTTCTGAGCGCACCTTACTGGAGCTGACTCGAGGCAAGTCCTCATCGTCTCACCCCAGGGCTTGGTTCGTCTCTCTAGATGGGAAGCCAGCCGCTCAGGTTCGCCACTCCATCATTGAGCTCCAGAGCCGCCACCGTCCACCGAGTAGCAACGACACCAGCCTGGACTCTGGTGTGGACATGAATGAGCCTCAGCAGAATATCCGCGAATCTGAGCGCGACAGGCCTTCGATCAGGGGCTCTTCCTTTCCACACAGAGGGGGGAGATATGGTGAGGAACAGGATCTGAGCAGCAGTGAGAGTGGCACAACTGCTACCTGCACGCCAGAGGACCCCTCCCTGAGGAACATTTTAGATGGGAGCAGTGGGGCTATTCCTAATATTCCTGAAGAGCGGGATGGGATGGATACATCCAGCGCTCAAGAGGACAGTGAATCGAGAGGAACGCCGCCGCCTCGGCGACTGAGGAAGGTGAGGGAGAAAGGGAAGACGGAAAAGAGGAGTACCAAACACATCCGGGAAGGCAGACCCCTGACGAAGAGGAGTTAGAGCTTTCTGCTCTGGAGACATCATGACCAACATTTCTCCATCACGCTAAATAGTCCTGACATTTTCTGTTCACTAAGGCATCGTTGTTGTTGAGTTCTGTGATTGTACAACTTTGCCAAAGAAACCATAAGCTAACGCCAGACCAAACAGCATCGGTGTCCTCTGGAAATGTTCTGCAGCTGCTGTTAGACAAGTTAGTGCACCTTGTTCTCTCACTCGCCCAAATCTGAAGATCACCAGCGACACGCTCCACAGCAGACGTCCATGTGAACACAGTATGTCACTGCTCCCCGTGCTGGCGTTTAGAAGGTGCCTTCTTACTGCCTGTATTTATAAAACAGAACTATCTGTGTGGAATAAAGAAGAATCTGATGAGTTTGCAGGATGGAACAAGTGCACCTGTCCTCACCACAAATGCCTGCTGTAAATGAAATACTAAGCTAATTCTCAGTACTCACATCTTTAGGTATCGTACTGCCTCAGAACCTTTGAGCTTTCTGTGTGTTTGAGTCCGGCTTTGGGCTGGAGGGATTTTACAGTAAATCAGTCTACAAAACTGCCATTTTTCACACTTGAAATTCAAGATTTGAACTTTACAATTGCTTTTTTCATGCATGAAGATGAATGTTTCTGTATGTATTAACAGGTCTCACATTTACCATCGATTTAACAAGAACTCATCATAGCTTTTAGATAATTTAATGACTTCAGGTTTTCTTTTACTGTTTTAACTTAAAGGAAAACTCTGTGTTTCAGCCCCGGGATTTGGACCATAGAGAGTGTAGTTAACGTTTAATTCAGGGGATCTACTTTATTAGCTTTATATGCATCAAAGTAAAATGAAAAACTCTTTTCTTAACTTGTACATGGATGCAGCAGTTTAAGCTGCTCGGTCACATGAATATTTAACTTTTAGCACATCTCTGCAAACAGCAGAGGGATAAAAACGTACATATTCAGTCAAGAAAGTATTTTAGTTTTAAGGAAAACATCAAAAAGTTGTATTTGTCTTTCAGATGTTCTGTTAAAACTGACACAAAGCACAATATACTATGATTCTGTATATTCCCAGATATTTCCAGGAAATAAACGCAATAAAAATGAATGAAAACTGATAAACTGGGATGATCCAAACATTTCCAATTCTTGTTGTTCCAACCAGCAATATTTGTGGAGAGTCAACTGTCACATTTAGTCTTCCATCATAGTGCAACAGTTCTGTTATTTCACTGACGGTTTAACTGGAGCATTGATTCTGTTTTCAGATGAGTTCTTTTATGTACATAGTAAATTTCTCTGTAATATGATACTAATTCATCCTGTTCTGGTTTGATTTAAACAGAAGGATATTTTAAAGTCTTGATTTGGAACATGTTTTGATGTTAGCAGAAACAGAGTGTGTGTTCAGGGGAGTTTTAAATGTAGCAACACAGCAAGCAGGTCTTCATTCAGTGAGCTCACGTGAAAACATTGACCGTCTTTAAACGCCACGTGTTTCTGCTTCTTCTTGTGCAGATCATTCTCACTGCTGATCCCGCTGAATGTATCTGATGTATCTTCAGTGTGCTCCTCCTGTATCCAACCTCACAGCTTGTGTTGAAACAACACCTCTTGTGTTGACCTGTAATATCCTTAGTGTTATTAGACGTGTGTTTTCTGTGCTCTAAATTAATAAATATAATTGTTACCAAAAACGTTTCATTGGTTTTTTTATCCAAAGTCTTTTGTTTTGCAATAAATTCAAGTAAAATGAATAATTTAGGTTTATTAAAGAACTCAAACAAAAAGTGAAACTTTATATAAAAGCCAAATTGTTTGGTTGAGCCTTAACGTTGAGTGTTCATTAAGACTCCAGCCAGTCTTGGGTCGGATGTGTATCTGTTTGAATGGTTTGTTGTTACCGCCTGGCAGCAGATTCTTGTCTGGATGAACCAACGAACAGATTCACCTGTGGCTGCTCTCTGACCTTCCCCACTGTGGTACATGCTGCTGCTCTCTGTTTGGAGAAACTGCTGGTTTGTCTCGACTGACTTACAGCAGAGCTGATTCCAGTCAGAGGAAAAGTTTGTTTCTTCAGTGACTGGCACTGTCTCTCCTTTGACACGCCAGTTTGTTTTTGTGGTGTGTTTAAAGGTATCATACTATCTGTCTGGACCTGTAAGGTCAGAGCTCCGTGAACTGGAGGCACTTGCAGTGACACTCCAGGAACAAACAGGTCCTGTAGGTTTTCCAGCTGCTTGTTGGGAAAGCACGAGCCCTTCTGAGAAGAGATATTCTTGTCAGTCGTTCTCTGAGTTAAAGGACTGTAGATGATAAATCCATCCAAAGGGCAAGAGTTTGACTTCAGGAGGATCTGGTCCACACAGTCCACGTGGAACTGAAGTGTTTGTGACAGAAAAACATCTTAGTTTTAGTCATTCTCAGTTTGTGGATTAGTTTTTTCTTTAATCTGGTTGAAATGTAGGATTCTCTTCAGACAGATTGTTATTATGTTTCTCAGTGCAGGAACCGTGTGAAGTGTTACCTTGTGATGGCAGGGCAGCGTGCGGACGTCCTGACCCAAACTAAACGCCTGCAGACAGATCCGACACTGCAGCCCCTCGTTCAGGAGCTGAGAGCCGGATCTCACTCTGACTGTAAGCAGACGCTCCAACACACGGTTTGGTAAAGGCTCTGCTGCGATGCTGACAGGACAGCAGGAACATTTAGCAACATTCTCAAAAGATAGTATGAACCAGAGGACCAGACCATGAAAGAACTTACACGTTATGTTGTGATTTAGAGGTCGCTCCTTTTGGATCACAGACTGGATCCTCTGTCACAAGAATCCACTTCTCTCTCCTGGTCTGTTTCAAGATCAGATAATTGATACAGATGTAAAACTGTTTGATGAAACTCCTGCAGGCTTGATGTTATCTGAAGCTGCAGACTGAGTCTGTATGACTCACAGTTCTCAAAGCGAGTGAATGCTGTGAGTGGCAACGCTGCTTTACACACTCCTCACACAGGTAGAAATGACTGCAGATTGTACACCTGGAAAAGAAATGGCCGATTGAATACCCAGCCATGGTTTGAGCCAAACATCTTAAGATTCAGAAGAACTTTGTGATTTTTTCTTCCTGTATGTTTTCCATGAGACATATTTAAATGTAAACAGTTTATTTGAGCTGATTTTGGTCAGAGCACCTGTGAAGGGGCTGAAGATCACTGAACTGGAATATAAATAAAATAACACAGACATGTGTTCTGCTGATTTGCGGTGACAGTAAACTCACTTGAAGCATGTGCCAGTAACAGGGCTGGTGCGGCAGGTGCGGCAGACCACCCCCAGGTGTCGGTTGGCTTTTTCTCTTTCAGCAGCAGTGAAGAGTTGTGCAGCATTCTTCACCTGCTCGTGAAGCAGCTTCACAGAGCTGAAGATCTCCCTGCACAGAGGACACTTCACCATGTCCTGCTGATCTGACAGATTCTGGTGATCCGCCCAGACCTTCATGCAGGAGATGTGGACACTGTTACCACAGCCGAACCTGAGAGGAACAAGGACAGCACAGGACACAGCAGGAAACCTGTCAGCAAAATGTTCAGTTAAAAACTCACTTCCTGTCACTATCCTGAGACCCTGAAATCATTTCATTACATCTGACAATCCAGGCTGCAGCTTCCTGCAGGTCAGCAGCTGGCTGTTTAGCACTGGGACCAGTGATTCTGAACAGGGTCACGTTCTGGTCGACAGTGCAACTAAAGTTGAGCAGGACTTTATCCTGAAATGTGACTGTAATGAAACAAGGCCATCCCAAACGCACCTGCAAAAAGACACCGGCTGTCTCTTCTGCAGCAGCTCCTCCTGGCAGATGGGACACACGTCCTGGGTTTGAATCACTTTCCGACAGACACTTCCATTCTCCAGGCCTGGAATCACTTGGCTTGGGATCCTAGAAGCTGTAGAGGCCTCGGGTTCTATCCGGATGGCTTGGTGTAAACCCTGGAGCAACTCCAAGATCTGTCCCTCTGTGAGTCCATGCTGGAATGAATCTGAAGATAATTTTATCATGTGTCAGCAGCAGCAGGATGGACCAGTTATTACACAAACTTCACACAGAAAACAGTCACCAAGAAAACATCCAGTCAATCACAAAATAAACAGGATGAATGAAAGTCTGAAAAACAACTTACACTCGTGTTCTCTGGGCAGGCGGAACCTCCGCAGTAAAACCCTGTGATTCAAATGATGCGTGAATCAGTCAAGTTCATGGAGTTTTCCAAAATAAGTTCACATGAGGTCATGTTTCAGGTCACCCATAAGACTTTGGTCTGCTTATGTAAAAAAACATCCAATTTTCTCAAATACAACCTAGAATTCAACTCATTCATAGTCCCAATTCTGCTCTGAGGTGGGAAGCAACAGGAAATATGATTGTTTCACACATGTAAAACAAACGTATCAACATCATGTGTGTCAGTAATACCAGCAGATGTGTTTGCACGGCTCCTGCTCCTTGGTGAACACAGGACAGGTGCATGTATGTGGGTCACCCAAGAACACCTGAACAACAAGAAGGATGTTAAATCTTCCTGTGACAGAAATTGAATTTGTGACTTTACGTCTCTAGAATCCGGCCGGCAGCCGTTGACTGAGGAGTTTTAAGCTAAAACACAAAAAAATCCATTTAAAAATCCGCTGCAACGACACAAAAACAAAAAACAAAATCCTATAATTTGATTTAGTTCGATATATATCCAGTTTTTTAGGTGTTAAAGTCCCAGAAAAGACCCAGTTACCTGTTCCCGAAGTAAGATTGCTAACGCCAAGATGTTGCCATGGCAACAGAGCAACCGGTAATTTTAACTGCTAGATGGCGCCAAAGTTCAAAAATAAAATCCTGTTTCATTTTATTTTGGACCATTTTCTGCTGTTATTTTATAGAAAATATATCTAGATACATACAGTAGTTTTAGAAATACAAAATAAACTGCAATAATTTATGTGTAGATGATAAATAATGCACAAAAATATGAAAAACCCTGTAGTAAACACAAAAAGATGATTGGTTTTAGTTTTATCAAATTTCAAACTTTAGGAATTGTGTTTCTAAATTTATTTCTAATTTTTTCCACCATGAATAGCAAAGATTTTGATAAAGAAATGCTTTGAGGATGATTCCTCTCCTGGGACGGACGACAGGCGTGTGACGTCACGTCCAGTCTCAGTCAGTTTTATCAGTCCTGCTCAGTTCAGTGTCGCCTCTGACTCCTGCAACAAACACACACCCTGAACACCAACTCAGAGGAAATCTTACGGTTTCTTCCTTTTATTTTCCTCCACAAATAATCTCTGAAATTTAAGGATTACTTTTGCATTGATTCTAAAAAGGTAAGAGCTCTTAACTCGAGATTAACTGGTTCTTCTTAAAATTATTTTTCTCAACGTTGCTTTAAAAAAATCAGCTTTGCATGGACAAATTAGTCTTATAAAGAACTGAGATCAGGGTTGTACAGTTTAAAACATCTGAAATCTGTCACAAGCTGAAGTTATGCAGAACCCCGCGGTGAAAAGCTCTAGCCTGTTTCTAATAACCATCTTCATGGAAAAGTGTGTAAATCATTGTCTTCTGCAAGACAAAGACAGAATAAATGAATGAATGTCTTCATATGCCTTTTAGAAATTAAGCTAAATGTGTTCAAGAGGATGTTTGTTTGCAAACAATGTGACACAAACTTCCTGATTAAGGACTGAGTAGAGTTGAGGTTTATAAATGTGGTTTATTTTAAGATTTATTTAGTAGCTTCAACCTTTTTTGTTCTGATTATCAGGCTGCAGGTATTTAAGAAGGGTTATGGAGATGTTGTGTGATCGCTCTCATAAATGTCTAATTTTTTTAAAGTTTGAAATAATTTTAGCAGAATTTAATTCTGGTTGCTTTTCACACTTTCTGTTTAAGTAGATAGACTTTGTTTTAAATCTTCTTGATCATTGTTCTTAGTTTCTTTAGTTTTATTACTTATTTCACATTAAATCCAACCTGACAAGCAACAATTTGAGGACAAAAGAAAGAGTCAGTTGTAAAAAACATGTAACCTGAAAGATGTTGAACACATATAATCTTTTCAGTGATTTCAGGTCAGTTTAAGTGTGTCAACACAAGTTCAGGAGTCTTTTTATGTTAGAATGAGGTCAAAGTTCAGTGCCTAACAAACAGAATCATATTCTTCTCTGTAACACCCAGTTTGTTACCTGTGGTTGGAGATGAAACTGGGATCAAATCTTTTTATATCAGAGCTGATCATGAGAAGTTTTCCATTGTTTTAACAGAAAGTTTTTGGTTTAATGTCTGTTTGAGCCAACAAAGTGATTTAAAATGACAAGCATATAAATCTGGTGATGCTGGTGAAGAAGATTGTCTGACTTTAACAACATGGTAGAACTCGCTCTGCATTGAAAACCCAGCATACAGGAAGGAAGCTGCGGGGAGCCGAGGAAGCAAAGGCTAAATCTCTGACCTTGACTCTCTCCTCCCTCCGAAAAAGTGAAGACATACCTTAAAATATAATAAACACATGTGTGAAAGCCTCAGTGTTAGAGATGCTGCTGTAAAATACAAGATATTGCATAGTATCAATGTAAAGAACCATCAGATAATAAAAATTATAGTAAACATCTATCCTGCTAGAGCAAACAAAGCTATTCCAGCAACTGAGAAAATAATGATAAAATCTTCTACATGTGTGATTTAATAGGTGTGACAGTGAACACACGTGCACTGAAGTGTGAGCCCAGCTGCTGTCATCACATTGTACACTGCATCCACTCAGCAGCTGCTCAGGAAGCTCTTTTAATAACAAGCTCTGGGGAAAAACTTTATAATGGTGCTGAAATCTTTACTCGTTCCTCCAGATCAAGTAAAAATAACTGACTGAACCTGAACGATGTAACAGGAACGATTCAAATGCTTTAGTTAAACAGTCTATAATCGCTTTTCAGCTGATTTATTCTCAGTATTTTGTTGCTATTTTAGAAAACAGAGCAGCGATGGATCTAAGCAGCTTCTTGTCTTGTCTGGTGTTCTGCTTCTTCAACAAGGTAACTGCAGGTTTTAATATTCACTTTTATTCAGTTTTCTGTGTATATAAGTCAAAGGACAGAGTGTATTTTTATAATTTGTTTGTTTCATATAAAGCATCTATTCTATTCTAATGTTAAAACTGTTTTTTATTCACTTTAATGTCAAATAACTGAAAATGTCATCTCTTTAAATCATTTCACTGTGTGATTATTTGTAAAAATAAGATTTCCTGAAACCAAACATGTTCCTGACTCGACCTTGACTTGTTTCTCTTCCTAATCGGTTTTCTTATGTTTGATGTTCTCAGCTGTTGGTGGCAGCATCATCTGATAACGAGTACCAAGATCACATGAGTGAACCTCACTGGGTGAAGTACCGCATCGCCACCGCTCAGTTCCACTGCTTTCAGAGGATCGTGAAAGAACCTCACCGCAAAATAAAAACCATTGGTGAGCAGAGGAGCATTTTCAGTCAAAATTAAACACATTCAGGTGTATCACAAGTTGTGCATGTGTGTGTGTTGTTTAAACAAGGTCCAGTGTGTAACAGAACATGGGACGGATGGCTCTGCTGGGATGAAACGGAACCCGGGGTGAAAGAACAGAGCTGTCCAGGCTACTACGAAGATTTTGACCTTCAAGGTAAATTTTCTGCTGCCTCATATCAAACTGTCTTAATCGGACACATTTGTAAATGGTTGAGAAACTGTGTTGAAAACAAGGAATTAGAGGGAATTTAAATTCATATTTTCTTCTATTAAAAACAACTTTGTGAGCCTACTTCAATCCAAGCCACAGCTAAGATTGAGATTTTTATCTAATAAACATTCCCTTGTGTAAACTTCTCAAACAGAAGAGCTGTTAGTGTTAACTGGTCGATTTGCCAAAGTTTTTCACCATTATGTTGAATTTCGTGGCAGCGATGGCTTCCAAAATCTGCACGGAGAGCGGTGAGTGGGGACGACACCCAGAAAGCAAAAGAACCTGGACAGACTTCACGAACTGTAGAGCCAACGTCACACATCACAGAACGGTAAGAAGAAACAAATCACAAACTTTCACAGATTTTACTGTTGCAGCCATGATGAAATAATAAATGTTGTGTTTTTTTTAGAAAGCAGCGATGGCTCATTTCTACCTGATCATGATTGGTCACGGACTGTCACTGATATCACTCCTTATTTCTTTAGGAATATTCTTCTATTTTAAGTAAGTTGGTTTAATTTGGTGTAAATCTATAATTTAAATAATAAAAACTGTGTAATGCATCTTTTCTTTTTTAATTCTCTCAGAACTTTGAGCTGCCAGAGAATTACTCTTCACAAAAACCTTTTCCTCTCGTTCGTGTTAAACTCAGTCATCACTGTCATCCTGCTGTCAGTAAATAAAAGTGATCCTGTGAGTATATCAACACATTTATCATCCGCACCATGATGTTCTCAGCGCATTAACATGTTGAGCTAATATTTGTCCTGCAGGGTAGCTGTAAGCTCCTAGTGGTCATCCATATGTATATAATGAGCTGTAACTACTTCTGGATGCTCTGTGAGGGCATCTACCTGCACACTCTGATTGTCGTGGCAGTTTTTGCAGAAAAGCAGCATCTCGTGTGGTATTACATACTCGGCTGGGGTGAGTTAAACTTCATCGTTTTAAATAAAAAAGCTTGTATACTTTCTAAGTGCTGAGGTTAAACATCATGAATTTGATTCGACAGGTTTTCCACTTGTACCAGCAGTCATATATTCAATAGCACGTCACTGCTACTACAACGACAGGTGGGTCTTTATGATCCACACCACATGTTTATCAGGAGTGGACATGTATGACTGTCTGTTACATGTATTTATAGTTGCTGGGTCAACTCGGATACAGCCCTGCTGTACATCATACATGCTCCAATCTGCGCCGCAATGGTGGTAAGTGTCTCTGATTTAAAGTTAGATTATCTGTTTCTTTAGAATTCTGTGTTTGATGTCGTGACTGTTGTCTTTGAACTTCAGGTGAACTTTTTCTTCTTGTTGAACATCGTTCGAGTTCTCATCACCAAGCTGCGCGTGACACACCAGGCTGAATCCAGCCTCTACATGAGGGCGGTTAGGGCGACCCTCATTCTCATCCCTCTGCTCGGCATCCAGTTCGTCCTGCTTCCCTACAAGCCCCATGAACACTGGTTCAATGAGATCTATATGTACATCATGGATATCCTCATGCATTACCAGGTCAGTGGAAACATCTCACATCTTCAGATACAATTAATGGATTTTTAGTTTGTTTAAATTCTCAGAAAAAAATGCTTTTTTAAATTTAGGGTCTCTTGGTTTCAACAATATTCTGCTTCTTCAATGGGGAGGTGAGTATTAATAATAATAATAGTACATTATTACAAAAAGGAATGCAAATATAAACACGGACACAGATGTGAATGAAACTGATTATACACTCCCATAAAAGAAAGAAACACCCAAAATGTTTACTGAAATAACATTTGTTTGTTTGTCAGTTATTGTTTACTGTTCTGTCTTGTAGTTAATATTTAAAACAAATAACCAAAGTTTAATGTTTATAACTTCAGAATAAACTATGAGTTTTTTTAATCACTTTGGAAAGAGTTTGTAATAGTCTAAAATTTTCTCACCTAAAGCTTCATCTGCACATAGAAAAGCAAGAAATACTGAGACTTTAAAAAGACTCTTAAGTTAATTAAAATAGAAAGGATGTAAGAAATAATGTTCTTTTTTAACTGCAGGTTCAGACCGTTCTGAGACGACAGTGGAATCTGCAGCGGTTGCAGTTTGCTGGCACTTTTGCAAATCCTGATTTCTTTCGCTCTGCATCTTATGTGGCATCGTCTCTCACTGAGGTCCACCGCTGCTACAGCATTGAAAGCCACACCGAGCACATGAATGGCAAAAGCTACTCGGATATATTCAGATCTGACAGCCCTTTCGTCTGAGGACAGCGTTCAGGTCTTGCAGTTCTCCTCTTCTTAAAGATCAGTGTTTTCTTGATCCGGACAGCTCAGAACAAACTTCTGACGAGGATTTTATTTTATTCCAACTCTGGTAAAAACACTGAGAGTCTGACTTCTTTAAAAAACTGTAAATGTAAACTTTAAACTTTCACTTTAACACGCAGAATTTCCTCTTTCTGCATCATGAGGATATAAATTCAGGTGTTTTTAAGGAACTACAAGCTGTTATTTTGTGTATAGACTAAACAAACTTATTATTATTCAAAGAACTTGCTGGTAGTGAAACTGTTATGGAAAAAGCCTAAAATGTGGGAAAACACTTTGGACAGTTTACATTCAGACAAACAGACATAGATGGGCTAAATCTTTGCTAAAATAATGACCATCATTTGAGCAAACTCCAGATGAAAGAGTCTTTAATTTGAACATAAATGAATAACAAAGCAAGTGCATTGGGATTAGAGTTAGCTATTAGTGCTATACACATATTTAGGATGTTAAAAGTTTTTAGGGACATTTTGAGTATCATGTATATACAATTGAGTCACTGTTTTGCAGAGGAGGCAGGTGATGTAACCTGTCATGTAAAGTAAAAAAAGGTAACAAGTTAGACTAAAAGAAAGCAAATAATAATCATTTTTATGTTTGGTTTGTATTATAAATGAAAATTCTGTGGTTTCAATCACTTTTGCAAACCCTAACTCAGAATCATGAATTCACATAGATGGACGCCGACTGGGAAGTTCAATACAAATCAGTCTAAGTGTGCTCCTGTGCACATGTCTGTTGCTTTTTTTGTCGTAAGACGTTTGTACACTCTGATGTTATGTGATTTTTACATATTTGATTAAATTTGATAAACCTGCACAGATAAAGCAGAAGGTGAAGCATGCAGTACCTCCACTTGTCTGAAGGGGGCGAGCGTTAGCCTAGTTCACCTGTTCCTTCTTCTTCTACGGCGAGTTCACAGGCACCAAAACATTAGCTAGCAACTCAGAAAGTGAAGTTCGGTGCAACATTTCTCTATTTTTGTGTCTTTCTCCGAATAATTAATTGGAACGTTTTATATCTAAAATTAAAACTTCTAACCGAACCAGACTTTTAATCAAAGAGAAGAGACCCACGAAATGCAGCCTTGCGTCAGCATAACTTCTCCAGCATCCCTCTGAGACCTGTAGCTCTCACACAGTTCAAGGTAAATACTTTTTTAATTAATTTATCTTTAATGAAGGGAATTTCCTCTCCTCCCGCGCGTTCGACCCCCTCGACGCTTTGATTTAACCATTTAACCGCCGAAGTCGCAGAACTGCAACAGTTTTCTGAATGGAAATACAATAAATCAGACCCATAAAAAATAGTGTTTTAACTTTAAACCACCAGTTGACAGTAATGTAAATCATTGATTTTAACACAGTCATACGTAAAACATTAAAGTAAGAAATGAAATAAAAACCAAAACACACATTGTGTTTATATGTGTTTGTTGTTTATGTCACTGTTGTTTGTATATTCCAAATGCTGGAAATGATTTTTTTTGTACATGTGGCACATAATATGATTTTGTACAGTTTATTGACACTAGTAGTTTTAGCATAAATTTCCTCTGGTCTACACTGTATATCCTTAGTTTTTATAGAATGTATAAACATGTTTTAATTTAAACATTCAGTAAATGTTTTCAGGGTGATTTGTGCTTGAATTGACAGCAGACTGGTGACACACCGGTTATTAAAAACCGTTTATGTGTCAACATGTTGACATTTTAGTAAATTAAAATATTTTGTTTTTTTTGCTCATGTTGGTTGAAGTATAACAGAATAATTATAATCAGTTTATCAGAATTTCTAAAATAAACAGTTAGAAAACTTGTAAAATCCTTCCAATTTAATAAACATTCTGATTGAACCAAACTAAAGTTAAATAGATCCGGTACAACACGTCGTATCCACATCAAATAAGTAGAATTCAGTGTTCTCTTGAATTTGCCTTAAACTGGTGTAAATTAAGTTCACTGTCTTAGACAAGTTTAATGTTTCTATATATTATTTTGTAAGACCCTCCTACTTTCTTTTGATTGGCAGTTTCTGCAGCCTGAGGGGAATCAGCACCCAGTGTGGGTAAAGATAATTTAAAAAGTTTAAACACACAACTAATTGAAAATGAGAAGATAGATGTGTTTAAATCTTTGACTTGGACTGAGTATATGATAAAAAATAAGATCAAACATCAAAAGATCCTTTTTGTTGGAAAATACATTAAGATGGGATAGAAGATTGAGGTTCTTTTTCTCTTTTAGACCGTCATCATTGGCCTTTTTAATAAGCAAACACAACTTAATTAGATGGTCATTTTTGATTAGGGGCTGCTCAGGTGGAAGTATTGCTGCCTTGCAGCAATAAGGTCCTGGGTTCCAAACCTTTCTGCATGGAGTTTGCATGTTCTCTTGCATGTCTGGGTTTTCTCCCACAGACCAAAAACATGCATGTTTGGTTAAGTGGTGACTCTGAATTGGCTGAAGGTGTGTGTGTGTGTGTGTGTGTGTGTGTGTGTGTGTGTGGGTTTGTATTTCTGACCTCCTGGGGACCCGTTTCCTGACTTTAACTATCCTTCTGGGGTCCGAGGGTTCTTGTGGGGACCGAAGCCTGGTCCCCATGAGGGGGACTCCCCTTTTTAGGGTTAGGGGTTAGGTTTATAGGTATGGTGTGAATAGAGTTTTAGTTAGTCTTAGGGTTAGTTATGGATCAGTAATGGTTAAGGTCAGGAAAAGGGTTAGGGTTAGGTATAAATCTAGTTACTAAAATCAATGGAAGTCAATGGACGGTCCCCATAAGGATAACAAAACACACTTGTGTGTGTGTGTGTGTGTGTGTGTGTGTGTGTGTGTGTGTGTGTGTGTGTGTGTGTGTGTGTGCAATCTGTGGTGGTCGGGTGACCAGTCCAGGGTTTAGCCCCGCCTCTCATCCACCCTGACCAGGGACACACGGG
This sequence comes from Pachypanchax playfairii, assembly GCA_006937955.1. Taxonomy (NCBI): domain Eukaryota; kingdom Metazoa; phylum Chordata; class Actinopteri; order Cyprinodontiformes; family Aplocheilidae; genus Pachypanchax; species Pachypanchax playfairii. Next base: position 612,457 of record SSNP01000046.1, read on the forward strand.
TGTTGAAACTGGACTGAAATTTTTTCATATTTGGTGTTAAATCTGAACAACTTAGTGAATCTGATTGTGTCGATCCAGGCAGTAAGTAAACTTTGAACTTTGCTGTGCTTGTTTGTCCTGAAGTAATAAGTTGTAAATAAAACATCAATACAAATGGTATAAAGTGCGATTTCCTGTGCAGTGTCTGCTTTGTGTCCCGCCTGACAAACTAAAGAAAATCTATGACTGCATTCTCTTTCCCACATATTTAATGGAGGGTGGAATTTCCTTCTCTGACCTTAGAAAATGTTTCCCACTGAATATTGTTTCCAGACAAAGCAGGGCGGGTTGTTGTCTGTGTCTTGTCCAGAGCGTATATGCATGCAAACAGGTACAGTTAGGAAATCCCAAAGGAAAAGTGCTGTATCTTTTCTGTAGAGCATCATTCTTTATGTTCAAAGCAGAGAAGCTGCTAAAACGATTTTCTTTAAAGCGACAGTGATCAAAACCACATGTGACCGTTTGGCACTTAAAATGATATTTACAGTTTACTCACATGCCTTTCATAGTCATGATAAAAATCCACATGAGTCTGGTGTTTGTGGTTTCTGGACAGCATCTGGAGCATCTTCACGCTAAACAATAAATTATTCCCATGTTGTTTCTGCAGAATGATGAAATATTTTGTAGTTTTTCACATTTACTGTTGCATCTGAACAACAGATGCTGTTCTGTAAGTCTTGATGGCTCGTACGTTCCTTTTAATAGAAAGGAAACACAATTCAGCTAATTTAACAGCATGAAAGACCTGAATAATTCTGTTTTTATTGTTTACATATCACATCATCATGACACAAGTTGTGTTTACTTGAGTGGAAATCAGATCGGTGGAGGTATTACAGGCTTCCTGTTTCTAAGAATACATTACCATTGAGCTCCTGATCCGTCAGCTCTTGTGTGCTGGTAGCAAACACTTCCTCAGCCTCATGACTAACACTTGTTTACCGCCTCTGCTTCCGTTTGCCTCGGCTCAAACCTAAAACATTTAGCCGATGTTCTAAATCCCAGTGGGCTTCCAGAAGTCGGCTGAAATTCTGTGAAATGTGTCAAGGACATTTCCACCGGGGATGACTAAACAGGCTGTATGTTTATTTTTGTAGCAGATACAAATCCCACAGAGGTTCACAGACCAGCATCATAAGAAAAAAATAATTTAACAGTACAGATAATGAATTTTAAATCAAAACTGTTGGTTGATAATCAAACATGAATCATTCTGGTACAGTTAATTGTTTCTGTTTGGTGAAATTGCTTCATTCATTAGTTTTCTTTGGCTGGTATTGCAGACCACACACTCATGACTTTGAGTTATCCACATGCAGTCATATACAGTGGGGCAAAAAAGTATTTAGTCAGCCACCAATTGTGTAAGTTCTCCCACTTAAAAAGATCAGAGAGGCCTGTAATTTTCATCATAGGTATACCTCAACTATGAGAGACAAAATGAGGAAAAAAAATCCAGAAAATCACACAAGGCTACCATCAGTAACACACTACGCCGCCAGGGACTCAAATCCTGCAGTGCCAGACGTGTCCCCCTGCTGAAGCCAGGACACGTCCAGGCCCGTCTGCGGTTTGCTAGAGAGCATTTGGATGATCCAGAAGAGGATTGGGAGAACATCATATGGTCAGATGAAACCAAAATAGAGCTTTTTGGTAGAAACTCAACTTGTCGTGTTTGGAGGGGAAAGAATGCTGAGTTGGATCCAAAGAACACCATACCTACTGTAAAGCATGGGGGTGGAAACATCATGCTTTGGGGCTGTTTTTCTGCAAGGGGACCAGGACGACTGATCCGTGTAAAGGAAAGAATGAATGGGGCCATGTATCGTAAGATTTTGAGTGAAAACCTCCTTCCATCAGCAAGGGCATTGAAAATGAGACGTGGCTGGGTCTTTCAGCATGACAATGATCCCAAACACACCGCCCGGGCAACGAAGGAGTGGCTTCGTAAGAAGCATTTCAAGGTCCTGGAGTGGCCTAGCCAGTCTCCAGATCTCAACCCCATAGAAAATCTCTGGAGGGAGTTGAAAGTCAGTGTTGCCCAGCGTCAGCCCCAAAACATCACTGCTCTAGAGGAGATCTGCATGGAGGAATGGGCCAAAATACCAGCAACAGTGTGTGAAAACCTTGTGAAGACTTACAGAAAACGTTTGACCTCTGTCATTGCCAACAAAGGCTATATAACAAAGTATTGAGATTAACTTTTGTTATTGACCAAATACTTATTTTCCACCATAATTTGCAAATAAATTATTTAAAAATCAGACAATGTGATTTTCTGGATTTTTTTTCCTCATTTTGTCTCTCATAGTTGAGGTATACCTATGATGAAAATTACAGGCCTCTCTGATCTTTTTAAGTGGGAGAACTTACACAATTGGTGGCTGACTAAATACTTTTTTGCCCCACTGTATGTAAATATTCCGTAAAATCTGCAGAAAAGCCCAAAATATGCTGTTTTCATTTTAATATTACCTTGATATTCATGAACAGTGACTTAAATTTACTGGACAGTTCAGAGCAGAAGCTTGAGTTCCAATAAAAACGTCACCTCTGTGTTTATGGGTTGTTCCGATGGACTTTTCCACCTTGGATAAGGAAACTCCCAGTTTCCCATTTGTCACAAGTACATGTTTATCCTTGGAATAAACTTCAGAGGCACAAGATGCAGTGGAGCTTAACTTCCCATTAGCAGAAGATATGGTATGTTAGGAGTCAGGAAGAAGCTGTAACTTTACTTTGTAGTGCAGTCACAGGAAGTCAAAAACATTCAGTGGATGATTTCTGCTTTTATTTTTCCAAGAAGAGTGACTCAAACTTGAAACAACAGTTTCCAGAAATTCCACTTTATCAGAAACCTTCAGGTTAAAACAATAACTGCACATTTTCATAAGAATGTGGCTCACAGCACGCTCCACTTGTGCAAGGGGAACTTACACCCTTCAGAACAACAGAATGAGTTCTTGGCTACACTCGAGTGTTTGGGTGGACGATGGAAGGGTTTAGGGTGAGCATTGTGGCTCGGCTGCTTGGATGTGATCCGGAGCCTGGCTGGGTCCGCAGGAAGTCTGCTGCTCGCTGCACGGTCCTCTCAGATTGCTGCAGGGTCATAAATTATCTAACCAACTCAACATATGGTGATGACAACACTCAGTTGTCTACTTTGGTGGTTTAAGGATAAACGTCATGATCAAATATGTGAATACATGGTTCTTTTCCAGACTTTCATCGAACTAGGGGCGTAGTGAGAAAGATCCCTGACAGGATAACACCTCCTATTAGAATTATAGATCCCAACAGGCTCATGGTCCACTTCAGATCAGCCTCATGGAAGAAAACATGTCCAGTACTCCCTAAAAGCCTCAATCTAGCTCTCGCTTCTTTATGTCGTTCTTCCAAGCACTAAGGTTTTCATCTTGATCAGTAGTTATACAGGATTTTTGATGGTCTGTCAGAGTTTTTACTTTTTCACCTATTTTCAGTCCTTGTTCCTGAATATATTCGAATGAGATTCAGTTTGTAAAACCACTTAAAGGTACAATATGGAACATTTTCATAAAAAGCAAAATTTTTAGTAAAATAATGCCTCCACGGGGTGTTTAGAGGGTTGTATAATGAAAATACAGCATTTTCTTTAAAAATGATAATCGAAGTAAAATATAATAAAATATTAATTGACGTTGGCATTTTGTTTAAATCTACCAGCCAATAGCTGGCAGAGTAGCAGGCATCATTGTGGGTTGCCTAATACGGTGAATAGTCCGGCACAGCAAGGATGGTACTGTGGAGTCTGCCAGTCAAGCAGCTGGAAGCCCGGGGATATGTGGTGATTTTTTACCTTAATTTCTTGCCATAGGGGACTCCCCAACATGTGACAAGCAGGGTGGTGTAAAAAAGTCTTTATTAGCTGCTCATGCTAATACAGAGCTGCAGGTGGTTGAAGTGAGGGGAAGTCCGGGCTTCAGGCTCAGCTGGAGGATACCTCAGAGGATTCTGTGGTTTGTTGGAGAAAATAGAGTGCAGGATGGCATGAGGAGGATAGAGGATCTTAGGAGGGGACTGCAGGAAGTTTTGGTTTGCAGGAGAAGAGCTGCGTAGCTCTTTGCTATGGACTGAATTGATGACTGAGCTACAAACAGGTAGGACTCCATTCATCAGAGTCAGTGTGCGATCAGCCGGGCTGGAGAGCATGATTAGTGAGCTGAACTCATGATATTTTGTTGTCCTTCTCGGATTGGAAATCAGAGTGGGTTTGGTGAGGAATATTGGTCGACCTCAGCGTCAGAGCGCACGCGGGGGGGTGCTTGAGCCTGGCACCCAGATGGCTTAAGGCTTTGTTCTGTTGTTGCAGTGTTCATGTTCCATGTTCCATATTCCACATTTAACTTTAAAACATTTCAACATAAAAAGGTTCTTAACTCAAGGGATGAATCAGTGTTGAACTTGCATGCAGCAGAAAACTGGTTGAGATAATTTTCAATCTTATTGCTCTTTTTTTTTTACCTGCAAATTTTATCAGGAAATATTTTTTCTGAGAAGAAAGATCAAGGTGGACAGACTAAACTATGAGATTTTGGAACCTACAAGACCCAACCAATGCTGGATCAAGACCTCTGCACAAAACATTAATCACAGGACAAAAACTACATGTGTTTTTCTGATTATTTCTTACTTTTAACCATCAAAAGGATCTCTGCTGCTCAACCAACAGAAGCAATATCCTACAAATGTGCCTCCATTCAAGGAGAAATAATCAGATTTCCTAATTTTTTGTGCTAAGTTTAGATGTTTGTCTGCCAAACGAAGGACGTGCAGGTCCTGGAATAAGCCTCTACAGAACATCTCAAACAATAAGCTGGTATTCCAGTTTTAAAGAGCTCAGTTCCTTCTGCCCCGGGTAGAGGTCCACCTCCACTTGAACGTGGCATGTCATCGCTCTCGTCTTCATCATCGTCCTGCCAACAGGAACTCCCTCGCTCCTCTCCCAGTTTCCTGCCATTGTTCTCCTGGCTGCCAGCAGGCGCAGACTCCTCCCAGGATCTGGGAAAAGGTGGGATTTTAAAGCGGCTCATTTCCCCTTTGATCAGCTTCGACTTTATCCGACAGAGGAGGGGTGTGTGAAAGACAGAGGGGGGTTGAGTGTGTGTGTGATGCAACGCTGTCAGTTAATCTTGATCGTTTTGAGTCGATAATGTTTTGACTGTAACGTCTGCTTGGACTGAATCTCATTAAACCTGTAGAAACTGAAACATCTTAGAGTTTTTTTAACCGAGCCCTCAGGTTTTAGACCCGCATTCATCTCAGTGTACTGGAAGCTGCAGACCACCAGACTTTCATGTTTTTTTAAAACCTATATTAAAAAATGCCAAAATAGTTTAAAAAATAAATATTTTTAGAGAGTTTGTTTGTGTGAGGAATATGGGAGTATTTTGAGGTAATTTTAATGTTTAAGTTGCTGAAATATTAAATTTTTTAAACATTTCTTGATGATTTTTCTCTGAAATGGACGTCTTTTTTCTGGAATTTTGCATATATGAAGTTCTTTTATTGTAGAGTTGTCCTTTTTGCTTTTGTGCCTATTGAAAATACATGTTTTTTCTAAAGATTTTTTATGTTGAATATGTTTTCAAAACTTATTTTAAACATGCATTTGTTAGTTTTTGCAATTTTTTTATTTTCTGTGTTAACAGATTAACAAAAAATGTATTCTATTTTGTAAATCAGTAATTTATTTCAAATTCGATACAAATATTTTCTTCAAATCAAAAACAAAGAAGTGTGTCCCTTTGTTGGATGGAGCAGAAAGGATCTTTTGGTCACTTAACGTGAGAATCTACTCGTGCAGGTCGATCTTTTCTCATGAACCGTCCTGCAGTTCTTTAAGCGTTTTTCGAGTGGCGTTAGTGAGGTGGGGCTGTAGGGTGCAAAGGAAGGAAAAGGAGTAGCTGGGAAATCTCATCGAGGCCCCTGAGAGACACCCAGGCAGGATCTGGGCGTTGCTGCCAAGTCATCTTACAGTCTGCTTTGTAAAACATGACCAAAACACAAATACATGCAAAGAAGAGTGAAATTTACTGCTAATGTGTTTCTGTAAAAGACCAGAGGATTTCCTAATGAAAAAGTTGTTTGAAATTAACTTTACATACTTTCCCAACGTGTCAGCATGACTTTACACTTGATATTAAAAATATATTTATATTACTTTCTGGAAATGTTATCACTTGCTAAGTTAAACAAATAAAATCTAAATATTCTGAATATTTAGTTGTTTTAGCATCATGTTTTAAATGGAAAAACGGAAAACTTCTGAATCTAAAAAATTTTTTGGGACATTCGACCCGTCCAGGTGTAACCATGCCTCTAACGCAGTGACCACCCAATGGCAGCCCCCTCGTGACCCAAACAAGCAGTGAAGAAGATGGATGTTGGGACTGACAGCCAATGCTGAGGTACGTAAGGGTCTACAGCACCACCTATTGGCCTGGGGTTGTAGCACCAAGGAACTGCATTTTTGAGCATAAATGGTCAATAAGATAAACTTTTTAATGTTAAAAAATATATTTTAATCTAATTTTAAATGTAAACTTTTGATAATTGTAAAACATGTAGCTGCATTGTATGCAATTTTTAAGAAGGTGAACTATTAAAATTCCAGCATCAGAGTTCTATCATTTAGAGATAACTAAATCTGTTTTTATTTGTTTATGTGTCCTGCTGCAGTGCAGACTCACAACAGTTTGGAGGTTACAAGTCTTTGTTTTAGCTATGTATGACATATAACATTTTAATACCAGTAGAATTATTGGCTAAAGGTTGTTTTTTTCTTCTGATTCTACAGGCTAGAATCATCTAATTGGTATCTGAATATAAAGTTATATCATATAGCCTGTAATATTGTGTCAGAAACAAGCAAAAACACATTTTCTGTTGTTTTAATAAATAAAACTCACACAGAACTACATCTGCTTTGACAGCAAATATGTCATTTAAGTCATTTAAAATGAGTCCCAAGAGAGAATCTTTTATGAGCAAGAGTTATTTAAAAAAACAGGATTATCATCTCCAGCCGACACCTGTACTGTTTAATTTTCCCCAGTTGAAATGAAAATAGAAACTCTGGCTAAAAATGACCACCTCAACAGATGTGGAGCGAGGTCGGGCTGCAGGAAACGGTGAGAGTGTCACGTCTTTCAGCGCGAGAGGAGAGGAGAGGTCAACCCAGAAACATGTGCTGCCTGAACTTTGACTCATTCTTCCGGTAAGAACGCCTTCTCTTTCCCTCTTTCTAACGCTTTTCTTTAATTAGTTCTATTTGTTCAGTCACACACCCATAAAACACACTGATCTGAGGCTGAAAGACAAGAAGACAAATACAAACCAGTTTGGCTTGTGATTGAAAATCATTTAGTATCAGCAGATCAGTTTCATCACAGACAGATTTACTGGTTTTCTACCTACGAACTGTTGCTCTTCCACCTGGGACGTCACATGAAGATGTCCAAATGTTTCAGTCTGAAATCCAAAGACTTTGTTTCCCTCTTGTGGTAAGAAAGGAACATTCCACTCGCTTGTAGTCATTAAAGCACAGCTGTTCTAAATTGTGACATTTATTCCATTTCCATTGTCAACAAAGAACAAATATTTTGAATAATTTACATTTACAGTTTTTCTAAGAAGTATTAAGGTTTTCAGTTGAAAGACTATGTATGACTTCCAACATAGAAGTGAATAATTTAGGCTCAAGCTTGATTTGTATTATTTCTAGTTAAAATTAAGGCTTGAAGTCATTTCTGTGAACGCCATCTGTACTGGAACATGTGTTTGAAAGTTTTCGCTTCTTATATCACTTCTCCTACTTTGTACAGCTTTTAAATTCCTATTAAAGACAGCTTTCCAGTTTGTACAAGTTTCCAGTCCACCTAAAGCTCTTCTTGCATCATATCCTTGTGCAGGACTTCTAGATACTGAAAAGATGAATAAACTTCACCATCTCTTGCATCTTCAGCCCTTTATGGCAGCAATGAAACATCAAACATTAGTTTTACTTCTTTTAAAAAAGGGCTACAAGTGTCCATCGTGTGTTGTGTTTTTATGAGAAGCACACTGGACCGATGTCCAAACCGAACTCCTGATTAGCCTCTCCGATGTCCATGGGGGCCAAATCCACCACAGGAAGCCTGGTGGGGGTCTGAGTCCTGTACTCTATCACTGTCTTACTCCAGTCTCCGTTTGATCTCTGAGGAAACAGTGAACAGTCTCGTGAAGTGTCTCACATGTTTTTTTAGTAAAATCATTCTGGATTTGTTGTGGACTTACTGAGCAGCTGTCCTCGATGACGCTGTATCTCAGCCTGGGGAGGCCCTGCGCTCTGATTTCTTGGCCGTTGGCGCCTCGGAGGACCAGAGCCTTCTTCAGGTTCCCAGTCTTGTCGTCTTTATAGGCCACGCTGTTCTTGCAGTGGAAGGTGATGTTCTGGTGTGACTCTTTTGATAAAAGCTGTAGCAGCTTCAGCTGGACTGCCACCGCGTTCGGCTGCTCATCTTTATTGCCATATTGGAACTGAAACGAGGAAAATGATCAGAATGACATGAATTTAAAGACCTTTAAATGTTTTTGTAAATTCATGCCCAGATGAACTCATTACTTTAGATCCACTGCTCATATCAGCTCCGAACCAGATGGGTTTGTTGGGACTTGGACTGGACTTGGTCCACCAGGCTTTACGGAGAATGTTAGCAGGATTGGCGGAGATGCAGGTTTCACCTGTTTCCAAGTTGCAGAAGACTTTGATGGCATCCTTTTTGCTTCCTTGGTTGGGGTCTAACCAGTACTCCCCTGTATACAAAGACAGCATCTAGTTAGGACATGAGATAAAAGTGAGATTATCTGTGAAAAGAGAGACCCTGACCGCTCTTTTTCTGCGGGTGGCAGTGCTTGATGTCCTGGCAGGTTTTTGCAGGGTTCATCTTGCTGCCGTCTGAACTGCGAAGGTTTTGAAGGTGTCCACTGAGGGTCTTTAACGTGGCTCGGACTCCTGTTTGAGCATCCAGAAGGTTGTTATTAGGTAGAGCTTCATCTTTGTTGAACTCTGGAAGAAGAGGTGGATCAGCAGCAGCGTCATACTCTGGAAGGTCTACTGCTTCCTGAACGTCACCGTTCCCATCATAATCAAAAGCAAAGAGCTCCTCCACAGCTGTGGTGGGAGGTCCTGGGGGGCCTGGAGGGCCGGGAGGTCCAGGTTCTCCAACTGGACCCTGATAAAGAAAAGATAGAGATGCTTGCTCTTTGCTCTCAATAAAAACTGATCACCTGAGGACAAATCCTCCTGATTTGTTGTGGTGTGTCACCTGAACTCCGACGTCTCCACTGGATCCCCTGCTTCCAGGAGCACCTGCTGCTCCGGGATGGCCGATGTTCCCCTCCTTCCCTGGAGGACCCAGCACTCCTGGAGGACCCTGTGGAGTTATAAAACAGGTGGAGCTGAACCACACTGTTATGTATTCTTAATAAGTTTGGGTTTATGTGTCATTTTGTTTACCCTCTGTCCAGCTGGTCCAACTATTCCTCGATCTCCTAAATCTCCTGTGGCACCCTGAAACAGAGAAGATCAATATTTGGAGACCCTCATTGTTTAATTTTCCTTAAAAAGCAATAATATCAGCATCAAAGACAAATCCATCATTGAATTCTGAACAGGAATTTCTCTGCATCAGAGGTCAGAACAAACATATGCTAACAAATGACTTCAGAGTTTAAAATTAACCTGCCTGATAGAATTATAATATGATTTGTATTTATCAAAAGATAACATATAATGTGCTTCATGTAGCTTTAATGTGTTTCCTTACACTTATTCCTGGGAGACCTTGGAGTCCCGTAAATCCCCTGTGACCTTTCTGACCCCGCTCTCCTTGGTCTCCGGCAACTCCTTTCTCTCCCTGGGGTCCTTGAGGGCCCTTGGAATCAACACAGAATAAAAATTTAATTCATTAGAAAAAAAATCTAACTGAATGATCATTTTTGCCATTATTGGGCAAAACTTGGTCTTACCACTTTCCCCCGTACTCCAGGTTGTCCTTGGGGTCCTGGAGGGCCTCTATCACCCTAAACCCAAAATAAACAATGAGACCTAACCAAGGTCCTAATGGTGGTTTGGCAGATGTAACACTTTTAAATAATGTGTAAAACCTCACATTTTTGCCTCTTTGTCCTGGACTGCCAGTTGTTCCCACTGGACCCTCATTACCCGGAGACCCCAGTGCTCCAGGCAGACCCTCTGGACCTGGGTTTCCCTTATCTCCCTACAAATACAAGACATTTCATTTCAGAACAGAGTAATATGATGGGAGGTAAGTGGTTTAACTCATTAGGTTGAGTGAAACAACATTTATAAGTCTTCTGCCTGATACTGTGACCAATTTACAAGCTCATAATTAATTTTAAACCAACGGTGGATTAACAAATAACACAAAACATCCAACATCAAAGCATCCACTGCTTGTTTTTAAGTAAATCTTGAAACTTTATTTACTAAATTTAATCATAAACATGTTTATACATGTTTTTTCACCATTTATCTAATAAATAGGTGAATTTGGTCTTTGATCTGTTTCAATAACTCATATGAATCTCAGCAGAAATTAAAAGATAAAGGTATATTGTAGAGAAGGTTTAATGGGTGAGGTGTCATGTCACTGTGGAAAAATAAATGTCATCATGATGTAGAATGTTGAATGATTCATATAATGTCCTCACCCTTGCTCCTACAAGACCATCTTTACCAGGAGACCCCTCTGCTCCAGCGATACCCTGAATAACGAGGCCATGACACAGACATTATTTGAAAAAGACCATCACGCCTCTAATTTGTAGATACTCTGAAACTCAAAAGGTAATTATTATTATTGTTATTATAGGTACAAATTAATAAACGTTTTTTATGGGTTACTCGTGATAAAAGGTTTTGATTTGTGCAAAATCTGTGGAAGAACTATAATCAGCTGGACAAACCTCAGGGCCAGCATCTCCTCGTGGCCCGGTGGGTCCAAGTAAACCAACCCCACCAGCTGGACCTTTGGCCCCTTGAGCTCCAGGAGTACCTGCTTTTCCAGGTGGGCCCTAAAAAGACCAAACATCTGTGTCTCAGTCTGATAGAAATCATCACAATTAATTAATCAGGAAACAGCAGAGACACTTACTGCTGGACCAGGAAGTCCCACCACACCTCTCTCGCCTCTAACTCCAGGCTGACCCACAATACCTCGCTGTCCTGTGGTTCCTGCAGGTCCTGGAGGCCCATCAGGACCCTGACATAGAAAACACAAGAGCCCATTTACAACTGCAACATCTGGAGCTGAATAAAAGGTGCTTCTCTTTTCCTTACTGGAGGCCCATCTTCTCCAGGTCCTCCTTTCTCTCCAGGGCTGCCTGCTGGACCTGGTGGTCCACTTTCACCCTGGCGTCCCAGAGCTCCATTTTCACCTCGAATTCCAGAAGGACCCTTTTTTCCTGGAGCACCTATTGGCCCATCTGCCCCAACAGCACCCTAAACCCCCCACAAAAATAACCTGTTAGAGTTACAGACTTTCCAAGAGCCATGCATGCGTTGATCGAGTGTTACAACTCACAGTTGAACCAGGGGGGCCAACTTTTCCTGGCAGTCCAGGAAACCCAGGAGACCCCTGTTGGAAAAAGGTTTGCTCAATAAATGAAAAGTTATGTTAAAAAGTACTTTAAACCCTGACTCTTCTGTTTCAGGGGTTAAAATATGGAGCCTCACTCACAGCTTGACCCTGAGTTCCTCTGCCACCTTTCAGCCCCGTCACACCAACAGACCCCTAAAAACACAAAACAAAAAGATTCAACATATACAGTTTGCATGCTGGGAACATTTTAAAGCTGTCTTTTTTTGGTTTTGAATACAGAACCTGTTCTCCCGGTTTTCCAGCCATTCCCTGTGGTCCAGGAGCTCCTGCTTCTCCTTTCAGACCAGGTTCTCCTGTTTCACCTTTGACCCCAGGTTGACCATCAAGGCCCTGGGAAAAGAGACAGACAGGAAGTTACTCTCTCTTTTAAGAAGCTAGTTTTGTTTTTCTGTTATATTCATCTTTGTAGTGTGTTTAGCTTTTAATGCCCACTTACAGGAGGTCCAGGAAATCCAGCAGCCCCAATTGGACCAGGATCACCAGTAGAACCCTGTTAATATTAGCATGCAAAGATAAACACTTATCTAGACAGAAACTGGATAATAAAACTTATATTTTAAACAGAATCTTATTTCATGTTGAAAAAGTCCAGCTGACCGGAGTTCCTCTAGAGCCTCGGCGCCCTGTTGGTCCTGGTGGGCCAGTTTCACCCTGAAACATCAAGGTTTAAGAAATTTCTTTAGACATTAGACATCCAGTAAAGTGTTAATATGCAGAAAAACCCAAATATTTATACCCTATTAAATCTTATTAGATTGCTACAGCTTTTGTGTCACCCTTGATGTTCTTAGCTGAAAATATGAACCTAAACAATTAACAGTGAAACTAATTCTCACCTTCTCTCCGTTTGGTCCACTGGGACCAGCAGGTCCAACAGGACCAGCAAGCCCCTTTATAATAGAATAAAAAATAAATATACAAGATTAAAATATGTACAGTACCGTTGATTTAAATTAGAAACATATTATATTTGGAATATTTTCCATTATCCTGGGCGGTTTGTTTTGCTGAACTCACCCTCGCACCATCAGCTCCTGCTTTTCCTTCAGGTCCTTTCTCACCAGCAGAACCCTGCACGACAAAATCAACATTGAAAGTATCCAAACTTCACAAATTGATTTAATAAAGTCCCCAAATTTACTGTTAATGTTTGTTTATTTGCAGATTATCAAATTATATTATTTAACTTACAGCATCTCCCTTTGGTCCTGAGGGTCCTGGTATGCCTCTTTCCCCTGGCATCCCTTGAAGTCCTGGACCACCTGGCTCTCCAGCAGCACCCTTAGGACCTGGGTTACCCTGAGATGTGCATAGATTTTAAATTATTACACGAAACAAGTGAACCAGTTAGTTAACAAGTGTTTTTATCCCAGGGATACCTTGGGTCCATCTGATCCTGGTGCTCCTGGACCTCCTTTAGGTCCCTGCAGCCCATTGGGTCCAGTTTCACCTCTTTCTCCTGGTGGGCCTCTTTCTCCCTGTGAGAACAACCATTGGTAAAGACATGAAATCCCTCCTACCTACAGTGAAAAGTTAATAACAGCTGTAAATTAACAGAACCGGTCGACGTACCCTTGAACCTGTTGCTCCGGCTTCACCAACCTCACCAGCAAGACCCTGCAGAAACAAAAAGAAACTTAATAATGTCACTTTATTCACAGTTAAGGACATTTTAAAAACTAAATATTAGTGTTACTTTTTTTGTACCTCATCACCTGGTTTTCCTCCCTCTCCAGGTGGGCCTGGTGGTCCAGGCAAACCCTAAAAAACACCAACCCAAGTTAACAATTTATTTTAACCTTCATCCATGTTTTAAAGAAATTCCTCAATAATCGACTAAATTTTAAGCTTCAGAGCTGAAGTTGAATTAAGTTCAAATAAATCCTGTTTCAGCTCTAACAGCTTCATATTCATGTACGTAGTTTACCTGGAATCCGTTCACTCCTTGAGGTCCTTGTTCTCCTCTTTTTCCAGCAGGACCCTAAAGAAAAAGAAAAATAATCTAATAAATCCTGTTTTAGGAAATAAATGTGATAATAGGAGGTGGAAACTTACAGCTGGTCCAGGTGGGCCAGCAGCACCTGTCTCTCCGTCTTTTCCATTTACTCCCTAAAAGACAAATATCATGAAGTATCACCTAAACAGGTCTGATTTCTATGACATTAATAGTTATAATAACTCACTCTTTGACCTGGAGCTCCTGGACTTCCAGCCTCTCCAATTTTCCCAGCATCACCCTGTAAATAATCAGGAAAACAAACACAGAAGATCTGATGTTCACGTCTTTGTGAAGCATTAAAACATTTATTTCCTTTCAAATACAAACATTTTAAACAAGAGTTCAGTTTAAACTAGAAGCTTTTATCCTCTTATAAGTCCAAAAACACCTATGCATTCACTATCTGTACTGACTGGGAAGCCCTTTGGTCCAGGTAGACCCATGGTTCCAGTTGCACCTCTGCTTCCAACAGAACCAGCTGGGCCTGGTTTACCGTCCTCTCCGGCTAAACCCTTAGTAATTAAGGAGAAAAGTTGAATTTAATTTAAAAATCAAACACGCTGTAGAGTACTTGAGGTTTAGGGGAAAGTGTTGGTCTACCATTGGTCCAGGTCTTCCCTCTGCTCCCTGAGCACCAATTGGTCCTGTGAGACCCTAAATAACAACAACAACAAATTGAAACATGGAAATTGAAATTCACAGTGATTAAAAATATTTGAGTCATGATTTTAAAACAGACTTGTGAAATGTGTTATGAATGTGATTCCAGATTAAAGGAAATGTAAACACTTAAAATTATTTTAAATCTAATTATCTGCATTATTTACTTTGAAACAGGTGAGGGAATTTTAATCTGATATTGATTTATCTCGATCTTACCCGAGCTCCCGTTAAACCTGGCTCTCCACTGCGTCCAGGGTCTCCAGGTAAACCTTTACCACCAGGTGATCCTGCGAGCCCTCTTTCACCCTGAGCTCCCTGTTTATCCAAAAACCAAATGTTAAAAACCACACAAACGACATTAATTTAAAATGTTTTTAAGAAATGATTGGGTTTACTCGCCTTTTGACCCTGTAAACCATCTGCACCGGGGAACCCTCTGTTTCCTGGTGGGCCCTGAAATTCAATATAAAAATTTGTAGTGTCCAGATGGGAGTTTCCTGGTTTATGTGCCCAGCTGACTTACTGTCTCTCCTGGTGGTCCTGGAGCCCCGATGGATCCAGCATCACCTCTGGGTCCACGCTTTCCATCCTCTCCAAGTGGGCCTATTGGACCTGGGAGACCATGTTCACCCTAACGCCAAATAATCATTTTTAATCTCATCTTAAAGAGATGGATTTTTATTTATTTTATCTGATGAAGGTTTTTGACTTACCCTCTCTCCTTTAAGTCCAGGTTCTCCTTTAAATCCAGCCAGTCCAGAATCCCCCTTTAAAGGAAAAATTTGTAAGGGTTTTAAAAGCTCAAGATTAAATTAAAAAATGAACATTTAATGAAATTAAGATTCATACCAATTGGCCTTTTGGTCCTGGTGCTCCTGTGGTTCCCTGGGGACCAGGAGGACCAGGTGGACCCACCATCCCTGGTGGACCCTGAACACCTGCTATGCCCTTAAAGGAGAGGGAGAATATTTCATTAGAAGAATAAACCTCATCTTAACACATTTATGCTGAAAAACCATTTTAATTCAACTCACAGCTGAACCTCGAGCTCCTGGAGCTCCATCAGGTCCTGCTGCACCCTGTCCATAAGCAAAAACATAAATCTCACTCATTTAAAACCTACTGCAGTCCAGAAACATGTGCTCAGCTCTTAGAAGATAAAACCGAGGTTGGACACCTGCTGTCCTGTAGGTCCGGGTGGTCCTACACGTCCAGCATCTCCTCTGGGTCCCTGCTGTCCTCGACTTCCTCTCATCCCTGTCGGTCCTGCCTCACCCTGCATCAACCGACACATGAACGTCACCCGAAAGGACTTTTAATACTTCAGGAGTTACTTTTGAATCAGCTGTTTAGCATCAACAGGGAGGATTTGGCAAAACTGATCAACTCTGCTGCTCAACCAACAAATGTATTGTCCTTATAAACATGGCTCCATTGAAGGGGAAATAAAACTTCTTTTCAGCTATTTAATCTACTGCTGAGAAGCACCACTACAAGAAATAACCCTCCAAACACACATTTCCTGTTTATGCGCTGAGCTTTAGTATAAATATGCATCAGATTTGTGCTGCTGACTAACAAAAGAGAGTTGGATTTATATTTTAATCCAGATCTGGATTACAACCACAAAACAATCGTCTAATCCAATCTGAGCGTCTTCAGAACAGGGATTATCTTTGTCTCTTGTAATTAATAGATTTCAGAGTAGATTTAAAACTTCAACTCAGAAATGTGACGTCTCACCTTCATTCCTGGATTACCGGGGAAGCCAGGCATTCCGGGGATTCCTATTGGACCCTGCAGATGAAGGACAGGATTTAAACTGTACTGTGTTGGTTTCCTGGTCCTGGTCCTGAAGGCATGCTTTGTGTTGCATGTTTTAGACGTGTCCCTGCTTCACTGAATCCAATTTAAAGGATCAAATGACCTCAACAGATAAGGAGTCTTCAACTTAAACCAGGTGTGTAAAAGCAAGGAAACATCTAAACATGCAGGACATGGTTTATTCAGGACCAAGACTGGGAAACTCCGGATTAAGGAATGCTTAAAAAAAACAAAAGCAATAACTAAAACAAAAAATTAAGACTTCATTACAACTTGAATATAAATGTTTTTCTTACCAGAGGTCCGGGTTTACCATCATGACCTGGTGTGCCACGTTTACCCTGAAACAAAAACAGAAAAGCTTTTAAATCTCAGTTTTTCACACTTTTTTTTTTTAAAAGGAAGGTTTTGTTTCGTACCAGGGGACCAGTTGGGCCCATTCTGCCCCGTTCTCCTTGTAAACCAGCTGGTCCCTGAAACAGACGATGAGTTCAGTGTTTGTGACTGAAGTCGGGTCTGGATTAATGATCAGATTGGTTTTTAGTGGTTTTGTTTCCTACCAGCGGGCCAGTAGGACCCATTTGACCAGGAGTACCAGATGTGCCCTGAAAAACCCAGAACAGATCAGTTCTTAGTGTTGTCAACCCGTCCAGGTCTCTGAGGATCTGTGATGGTTCATACCTTGGCTCCAACTGCTCCAGTTTCACCTTTTGGGCCACCAAGACCTGCACTTCCCTGTTGGGAAACAAAAAGATTCAAGTTATTTTTAATGATTTTTGTATGAAAATTAAAAGTTAACTGTTACACTGAAGCTTTACTTTGTGTCCTTTTCGTCCTGGAAGTCCTGGAAGTCCAGGGAATCCTCTTGCACCCTGCATTTTAAACAAATCCCAACATTTCTTACTGGGATTTCTTTTACTTTGGCAAATCCTTTAATAAAAATCCGGACAAGAAAACAGCTGATTTGGACACTGTGAAATGATAGTTACCGCTGATCCTGGAAATCCTGGTTCTCCTGTTGCACCTGCAGGTCCTGGTTCTCCCTAACCAGAAAGAAACCTCAATCATTCAAATGTTTTAAATTGAATCAGAGAGACCGTGTTTCTGTCTGACTCACATCAGGTCCAGGTTTTCCTGGTGGTCCATCAGGCCCTCGATGACCCGGCTCACCCTACAAACAGTTATATTTCAGTTTGTCTGAATTTGAGAAACGTTTAGCATCAACCTCAGATGTTTAAAGACTCCCACCATTGGTCCTGGATCTCCAGCCTCTCCTGGGATTCCCTGACCTCCAGTTGGACCCTAATATGAAACATCAGAGTTGCTTTTTAGCAGTTGGACACAAAAGGATGATACTGACGTGTTTTTTCATCAGATATTTCAGGCTAAGACAGAAAACCTACTGGAGCTCCTGGTGCTCCTGGAAGTCCTCTTGGTCCTGCTTCTCCCTGTAACAGTGTCGTCTCAGTAAAATAAATCACACAATCTTATAAACATTGAATTCTGTGCCGCGCTCACCCTGGCTGCTGACATCATTCCACCCAGACTCGACTTCTCATTAAAACCTGAAGCTATTTGTGACACCAAGTTTCCCTTAAAAGAGATGAATCAAAGTTAAATCTCTAAGAATTTCTCTTAAGAACATCTCAAACAGACTGTTATAGACTGAAGAAGAGAACTACTCACGCCAGGAGGCGAAGATTCACCGGGGGGTCCTGGTTCTCCTGGATTTCCTGGTACACCAGGCTCACCGTCAAACCCTGGTGGTCCTTGAAAACCCTACAGGTTGTGATAAAACACTGATTCAGAGAACAAACTAGATCATAAATGGCACATAAATGAATCTGTTTGTTAAAGTTCTGAATATTTATTTACTTTACAGTTTTAAATAAATATAAAAGTATAAATATATTATAAAAGAGGTAAAAAGTGAAAGCATATCACAAATGTGGCATTTTTCCACTTTTTATTTTAAACTTTCTAAATAGAGAAACCAGTAAAAGACTTAAAAATATTAAGATATTCAGATGTACTCTGAGGAGGAATTTTATTTTCTTAAATTAAAGCAGTGAATATAAAACGGAGTTCGAAGTGATTCAGACTCACCCTTCTGCCTTTAAAACCTCTTGATCCAGGTCGTCCCTGGGCTCCTGGAGGCCCCTGAGCAGCAGAAACAAATGTAAAACATCAGCAGAAAAAATAAAAGATCACATCAACGTAAAAACATCATGTTTCAGGTTTTCACACAGATTAACAACAGATGAGTTAAAGAAAATGTTTAATGGACCCATATTAGATCCTTATGATTACTGATGTGGGAGTTCTGGCGCCCTCTGTGGTCACTAAAGGAACTATAGCTCCAATCCAGTTCAAGCTGTTTTAACCAGGTGTGTCCAGATCAAGGCCTCAAGGGCCACTATCCTGCAGGTTTTAGATGTTTCCCTGCTTCAACAC
Organism: Pachypanchax playfairii; assembly: GCA_006937955.1. NCBI lineage: Eukaryota > Metazoa > Chordata > Actinopteri > Cyprinodontiformes > Aplocheilidae > Pachypanchax > Pachypanchax playfairii. The sequence goes on from SSNP01000046.1 coordinate 631,144, forward strand.
ACCTTATTTAGATCCTCAGCCTAAATGCAGCATTAAATCCTGCAGGAGACTGGTTCATCTGAATCAAGTGTGCAGAAGCAGAAAAACCCCTAAAACCTGCAGGATAGTGACCCTCGAGGTCTTGATCTGGACTCCCCCGGTTTAAACTAATTCAGCTTAATGAGCATCTTCTTGAAACCATATATGAAAACAGACATGAACATATGTCATTTTTAAATTGATGTTTTGCTAAAACTCCATACAGCAAATTAAAACAAGTAATGTTACAGTTCATGTTTTTTAATTAGAGAACTAGATTTATTCATCTAGATTTGATTTATCTAGATTTATTTCATCCATTCACTTCTAGTGTGAATTAAAAGTTAAATAAATGAGAGGTAATTAGTGGATAATAGATTTTTGGTACAGTATCGTTACCCACCGATGGTCCAGGAAGTCCTGGGAGACCCATCACCTGAAGAACATTAGATCAGAGTTTATCTCTTGACTGAAAACTGCAAAGAATATTTTTCTGTTTGATATTTTATACTTACATGTGGGATATCACCTGGTTCACCTTTCTGTCCCTGTAAAGAAAGAACATCAGTTTACTGACACAGTTTTATGGATTCATGATTAAAACGGGGGTCTGATGGAATCAGTATCTTACCTGGAAGCCTATTATCTCTTCAATAAAATGTAAACAAAAAAGACACGTTTTAGTAAACGAATTGTTGATGTTTGAACTTCCTGTGTTGGTAACGTAGTCTCACCGATCCTCCTGCTGGCACTGGCGAAGCTGTCACACACGGGGCAGCACTCCCCCTCCGGCGTGACCACCTTCTCGCAGTTCACCAGCGTTTCACACTGAATCTCGTCACAGATGGCAACGCCGTCGTCACACACACATACGCGACATGCCGATGGCTTCCAGATGTCATTGTGCTGGTAGATGACCTCCTCATCTATGCAGCTTTCCCTTTTCTTTTCATCTGCAACTGCAATACAAATTAAACAGAAACAACAAAAAATTAATTCAGTTTTACTAAATTAACCTGAATGTAATTATATTTAATAGTTACCTGTTTCTGGGTCTGTACTTGGAGTTAGTGTTGAAGCTGAAGTTACACAAACAGGACAACATTCGCCGTCTGGGATCAGAGTTTTGTGACAATCACCGAGATCCTCACACACTACGTCTTCACACATGATTGTCCCCATGTCACACATGCAGATCCGACATGGCTCCTGGTTCCACATGTCCTTGTTGGAGTACATGTTTCCATTTTCTGTGCATGTGTCTTAATGAAACACAACCAAATTCAGTCATTAATCGTTGCAGAGAGCGACACAACGTTCACTTGAAACAAGAATCATTGTACTTCTTAAAATAAGTGGTTTACAGAACAAACAGCCAGTCAGTAAATAAATGACAGTACAGTGAGATTTGATGTAGAAATCCAGATTGACAGTGAAGTACAAATGTTTAAATGTTCAGTGCCATGAAAAACACAGATTCTTCTAAATGTGACACCAAAATGTTTCAGATCAGCAAAACAAATATTAAATCAGATAAAGAAACAAGCTGAAGTTTACGATTCTAAACTAACCTGTGAAGAAGTGATTACCTCCTAAACTTGTTTGTCCAGCTGTGGAGGAATTCTGTTCCCTTTTCTTTACAATTCAGCCAGATTATTACTGTGTGTTTTGGATCAGTGTTCTGCTGGGAGGCAGCAGAACTCATGGTTCCATTTACCACAGCAAGTCCTCCAGATCCTGAGGCAGCAGCCCTGACATCACACTCCCACCACTGTGTTCTACTGCTGGTGTGATGTTCCTCTGTACTTTCACACCAAAGAGTTCATCTTTTGCCTCGTCAGTCCACAGAATATTTTCACTAAAGTCTTGGGAATCATCAAGATGTTTTTGGTAAATGTGAGATGAATCTTTATGTTCCTTTTTCATCTCAGAACATTTTTTCTCAGTCTTTGTCTCATGGTGGCGTCATGAACACGGGCTTTAACTGAAGCCAGGGAGGCCTGCGGTTCTTTTGATGCTGTTCTGGAGTGTTTTCTGACTTTTGGATGAGTCGTTGCTCAGGCTGCTCCTGAGAAGGTTCTACACTCTTCCTTGTTTTTACCATCAGTGGAATATGGTTCTCACACTGGAACAGGGAGCAATAACTTTTCAAACAGGATGGTTTGGATTAAATCGCTGTTTTAAAGCTGTGTTTTATATTGACTCAGATTATCTTTATCTGGTATTAACATGTGTTTGATATGAATTAATAATGTGACAAAAACAAAACCAGAACAAATCTGTAAGGGGGCAGCAACTTTTCACAGCACAGTATATAAACTCATTTACAAGAAAAAATGTAAACGTGATTTCGTTTAATTTCTGCAAATGCAACAAAACTTGACAGTGTTTCATGTAAGAAGCGGAACACGGCCGACAGTTGGTGGGAGAATTCACCGTATTTGGTTTGTGTGCAGCAGGTTCTACTGCACACAGATGTGGAGGACTGAACTTATCTGGTTAAAACAAGAGGAATTTATTCTGTCTGCAAACTGAACAACAAAAAAACCCTGCAGGTGACAGTGGTGTGCACGTGGCAGATCCTGAAGAGGCGGAGCTTCAGGATGAAACAGACAGAGAGCGCCACCAGCTGTTCAGTTCAGGAACAAGATGCTGACAGGAAACAGCTGGATAGTTTACCGGGTTCTGTGTGAAGCTGCTCTGCTGATAAACACACGGGGCAGCACTCGCTCTCTGGGACCTCCGGGGTCTGGCAGTCCCCTACATCCTCACAAACCACATCCTCACAAAAAACCTCCCCCTTTTTACACACACAGACTCGACAAGCCTCGGGCCTCCAGATCTGATCATGTAGTAGAATTTGTTTTCCTCTGTACAGGAATCTTTATTTCAGTTGGAGTTTGATTTGAAACAATTTAAACTGGAACCTGAATTTGTTTTAGTTTTTAATATTTTTAAACTATTCAAGTATAAAAAGTGTTTTTTTAGCAAAGGGAAAAACTACTTGGATAAGTTAAAAAATACTCAAATTAACTTAAAGAACTGTGACTGAGTTAGTAAAAATAAAAAATGTAGTTAGGTTGAGGAAAATTTAAGACTTTATTAATTCAAATTACTATATATCAACAATATAGTTAAAACGAATTACTTGGTTTGGTTTTAAGAAACTTTTATCACCTGGAAAACAAGATAAATTGATACGAATTCTAAAATGAATCTCTAAGCCTTCCACAGGTGCATCAGGTATCATCACCACGATGGGCGGGGCTTGTTCAGAACTCAAGCTGTCAATGAAGTTTAAACAATGAAACAGTTAAAATGCAGAATGAAGCACAACAGCAGCCACACTGCAGGTGACTTCCTGTCATCGTTACGGTGGTTTTATCAGACTTTTCTTCTTCTGATTATTATTATTATTATTAGGGATTGCCATAATGAATGGAGTCCCAATGCAAATGCATTGCGAAGCAATGCA
>SSNP01000046.1:637483-718936 GCA_006937955.1 Pachypanchax playfairii
AAAAACACAGATTCTTCTAAATGTGACACCAAAATGTTTCAGATCAGCAAAACAAATATTAAATCAGATAAAGAAACAAGCTGAAGTTTACGATTCTAAACTAACCTGTGAAGAAGTGATTACCTCCTAAACTTGTTTGTCCAGCTGTGGAGGAATTCTGTTCCCTTTTCTTTACAATTCAGCCAGATTATTACTGTGTGTTTTGGATCAGTGTTCTGCTGGGAGGCAGCAGAACTCATGGTTCCATTTACCACAGCAAGTCCTCCAGATCCTGAGGCAGCAGCCCTGACATCACACTCCCACCACTGTGTTCTACTGCTGGTGTGATGTTCCTCTGTACTTTCACACCAAAGAGTTCATCTTTTGCCTCGTCAGTCCACAGAATATTTTCACTAAAGTCTTGGGAATCATCAAGATGTTTTTGGTAAATGTGAGATGAATCTTTATGTTCCTTTTTCATCTCAGAACATTTTTTCTCAGTCTTTGTCTCATGGTGGCGTCATGAACACGGGCTTTAACTGAAGCCAGGGAGGCCTGCGGTTCTTTTGATGCTGTTCTGGAGTGTTTTCTGACTTTTGGATGAGTCGTTGCTCAGGCTGCTCCTGAGAAGGTTCTACACTCTTCCTTGTTTTTACCATCAGTGGAATATGGTTCTCACACTGGAACAGGGAGCAATAACTTTTCAAACAGGATGGTTTGGATTAAATCGCTGTTTTAAAGCTGTGTTTTATATTGACTCAGATTATCTTTATCTGGTATTAACATGTGTTTGATATGAATTAATAATGTGACAAAAACAAAACCAGAACAAATCTGTAAGGGGGCAGCAACTTTTCACAGCACAGTATATAAACTCATTTACAAGAAAAAATGTAAACGTGATTTCGTTTAATTTCTGCAAATGCAACAAAACTTGACAGTGTTTCATGTAAGAAGCGGAACACGGCCGACAGTTGGTGGGAGAATTCACCGTATTTGGTTTGTGTGCAGCAGGTTCTACTGCACACAGATGTGGAGGACTGAACTTATCTGGTTAAAACAAGAGGAATTTATTCTGTCTGCAAACTGAACAACAAAAAAACCCTGCAGGTGACAGTGGTGTGCACGTGGCAGATCCTGAAGAGGCGGAGCTTCAGGATGAAACAGACAGAGAGCGCCACCAGCTGTTCAGTTCAGGAACAAGATGCTGACAGGAAACAGCTGGATAGTTTACCGGGTTCTGTGTGAAGCTGCTCTGCTGATAAACACACGGGGCAGCACTCGCTCTCTGGGACCTCCGGGGTCTGGCAGTCCCCTACATCCTCACAAACCACATCCTCACAAAAAACCTCCCCCTTTTTACACACACAGACTCGACAAGCCTCGGGCCTCCAGATCTGATCATGTAGTAGAATTTGTTTTCCTCTGTACAGGAATCTTTATTTCAGTTGGAGTTTGATTTGAAACAATTTAAACTGGAACCTGAATTTGTTTTAGTTTTTAATATTTTTAAACTATTCAAGTATAAAAAGTGTTTTTTTAGCAAAGGGAAAAACTACTTGGATAAGTTAAAAAATACTCAAATTAACTTAAAGAACTGTGACTGAGTTAGTAAAAATAAAAAATGTAGTTAGGTTGAGGAAAATTTAAGACTTTATTAATTCAAATTACTATATATCAACAATATAGTTAAAACGAATTACTTGGTTTGGTTTTAAGAAACTTTTATCACCTGGAAAACAAGATAAATTGATACGAATTCTAAAATGAATCTCTAAGCCTTCCACAGGTGCATCAGGTATCATCACCACGATGGGCGGGGCTTGTTCAGAACTCAAGCTGTCAATGAAGTTTAAACAATGAAACAGTTAAAATGCAGAATGAAGCACAACAGCAGCCACACTGCAGGTGACTTCCTGTCATCGTTACGGTGGTTTTATCAGACTTTTCTTCTTCTGATTATTATTATTATTATTAGGGATTGCCATAATGAATGGAGTCCCAATGCAAATGCATTGCGAAGCAATGCATTTGCATTGGGACTCCATTCAAATGGCAAACCTATTATTCTACACCTCTAAGCGGGTCTCTGACGAGATTTATTAGGGATTGCCATAATGAATGGAGTGACTCCATTCAAATGGCAAACCTATTATTCTACACCTCTAAGCGGGTCTCTGACTAGATTTATTTATTTATATTTATTATTATTTATTATTTTTATTTATATTATTTATCTATATAGATTTATTATTCTTCCGTAGACATTAATGCGGCCCGAACGGAGCGACGGATCCAGGCGGTTCATACATCAAATCGACCGGCTCGTTCACGGGAAGTGTGGAATTACTTTTATTTTAGATCCGAGTTACCATGGCGACGCAGCATGCCAAAACATGCACCCGAAATGCCCCCCAGCCCAAACCGTAAAACTTTATGACGCGTATCATATATCATACGAACCGGATTGGAAACCCGATGTGATTGATCTTGGTTTCGTGGCGTTTCGGGTTGCCATGGCAACGGTATTCACAAAAAACCCCGCCTCCCATTGAAAATGAATGGAAAATGCTCCGAAAAAAGCCAAAAACGTGACCTTTTTCGAGAGCTTACTGCGACAACATACTTTCTCCTATGGACACCGTTCCACCTCATTTCTGGTCTCAAGGGATGGTTCTACTTTAGATTTAAAGATCTCGTACAAAACTCAGACCGCGTGGCCGTGGTGACGTCAAACGCCATCAGAATAGCCCGTTTTACACATAGGGCAGACAGAACCACCTGTGATGACGTGTGATACATCAAATTGATCGGTTAGGGAAGGAGAAGTGAATCATGGGGTTTAAATGAATTTTGGGGTTACCATGGCAACGCAGCTCGCCAAAAACACCACCCGAAATGCCCTACAGCCCCATCTGTCAGACATAACCACACAAATGACACATCAAACTGACCGGGTTGATGACCAGCGATGTTCTATCATGGTTCTGAAGGATTTTTGGTTACCATGGCAACAGCATTGAGTCAAATTCACACTTTTTGATCGCTTACTGTGCGGACATGCTTTGACCTACAGATGTCATTCCAACTTTAATGTGCTCAGTAGACCTTGGTCTATAACATATTGAAGCAACTTTGACATATCTTTTACTGTATTGCCATAGCAACGCCATTCACCATCAACGCACCCGGTCAGCTCACAGCAGACACTATGGGATGTGGGTTAACATCTGATACATCAAAGTGATCGGGTCTACCGGGGGAACTGAACCATCATGCGTGTGTTAAATTTTGGGTTACCATAGCAACGGAATTCATTAAAAACCATTCCCCTATTGTAACCCTATGGGATTACATCTGAAAGCATTATGTTTACCGAATACACTCCCCAATTAATTAGAATCTGTCTGCCTTTTCATCAGATTTGCAGCACCTGTCAGCTGTGGAATGAATGCAGCTGTCTGATTGGCTGAGGGCTTAAGAGTCCCGCACAGAGTGGCAATCCCTCTCAAAGTTTCTTCAGGAACTTTTCTAGTTATTATTATTATTATTATTATTATTATTATTAAATATGTCGTTCTCATACGCCTTGTTCTCACAGCTCGTCCTCACACAGCTCGTCCTCATACGCTTCATCCTCACACAGCTTGTCTTTACACAGCTCGTCCTCATACGCCTCATCCTCACACAGGTCGTTCTCGTACGCCTCGTCCTCACACAGCTCGTCCTCACACAGCTCGTCCTCATACGCCTCGTCCTCACACAGCTTGTCTTTACACAGCTCGTCCTCATACGCCTCGTCCTCACACTGCTCGTCCTCATACGCCTCGTCCTCACACAGGCTGTTCTCATACGCCTCGTCCTCACACAGCTCTTCCTCTCACAGTTTGTCTTTACACAGCTCGTCCTCATGCCCCATCCTCACATACCTGTCCTCACATGCCTCCTCCTCACACGCTGCAACGCCTGTGTTGCAAACACAGATTCGACACGGCTGGGGATGCCATGTCCCATAGTTGGAGGGGACGTTTCTGTCTGAGTCAACTCTTTACCTTCATGTGTGAAAGTCTGAGTCCAGTCAATGACATGATTACAACCATAAAACTCAATAAAACTGTGTCTTTGCATAGAAAATCTTGTTAGTAATGAAAGACTTGTAGAAGTTTAACAATCTTTACACCAAAAATTGTTTTTACATTGAAACCTGAATTTAGACTTTTGGTTTTAAGTTTCTTTGATTTCATTAAACTAAACAAAGTGATTTGAGTGTATTTTACCTGTTTGGCCTCTAGATTGCACCATGTGTCTTTCATTAATGAAGACAAACATGTTTCTTCTACCTGCAGTTATTACCTTTAACCCAATAGGTTTACATAGCATTCTAATTTCTACTGTACATAAAAGCAGCAACAGCACTGAAGGGGAACTGATTGAGATTACAGCTGTTTGAAATCTAATGTATAGATTTATTCTCCATTTCTTCAGTCTGAGTGTTTAACAGCTGCAACAAGATGTTAATTGTTCTCAACTTTTCCACAGAAAGACTCAATCAGTCATTTACTTCCTGAGCTGCAGCTTCTTGATTATGTTTCCTTTAAAAATGTTCTTAAAAGAAATGAAAATCATATAAAGCAGTTTTAATCACAGTGTGTTTTATGAACTTAGTTACTGTAATTGAAATCATCCATAAAGTGAAACACCATCTTCTGCGACAGACAGTCGACCTGCAGGGTCTTTAATCTTCTTGCTTGTATGTTCTCTCAATGTAAGTCGCTTTGGATAAAAGCGTCTGCTAAATGACAGTAGTAGTAGTAATCTGCTGTGAGTGACGAGACGGTGGTTAAAAGCAACTTGTCTGTGAATCTGTCTCATGACATCAAACTGTTGATTTATCTGTCCAGTTTCAGACAAACACACAAACAGAAACAACATTTTTGTTTTTTCATGTCTGTGGACGTTCATTTAATTACATGGTGGAATTTTGTTAAATCTTTGGTTGATATCAGATATTAACAAGTCTTTTGTTTGGTTCAGGTTCTTAAAGAACATGATTGAGTTTAGGAGAGCAGTCGGATGTAGAGGAGTTAGATAACTCTCCACCAACTTAAACTAAAACTATCACAACAGAATAAGAACAGAATAAAACCAACAACCACCTGCTAGCGCTAAAGGCTATTTAAATCAGTTCATTTTTGTGATGTTGCTAAGTGATAATTATGTGGCTAAGCCTCTCCCCAAGAAAGGAGATGGTTTTCAAAAGCTGCAGTTATTTCAGGGAAAACCACAGTATTATATGTTCGGCTCAGGCAGAAGCTGTGGTTTGACGTTATTTGGGAGAGCAGCGATACGCCACACCCGGAGAAACCTCCTGCCATGAAACCTGTTCAGACAGCTGCAGGTTTCCTAACTTCCTCAGAAATATTTAAACATCTTTATGTTGGAATATTTCTCCAAAATGACCTTTAATAAGTAAAGAGTTATGATGCAAACGTGGTCACAACGAGAGTATTATCAAAAAATAAACAAGAATGAAACATTCAGTTAGATCAAAACTGGAGGTTTAAAAAAGAAAATCCTTCGCAAAGATCTTTAAATGATTTAAATTTACTGACCCGCTGATGTGAAGCTAATTGTGAAGCTGTTATTACTGTTGGCTTAACACAGTAAATGAAAACAGTGGGAATGTTTGACTCACTGAATCTCAGTAACTCGTTTGTTTTATTTATTATCGGCAGTTAAAACATCACTGTGAAACCATTTTGGTCTATTTTAACTCATTAAACAAGCCACAACTAGAATAAATGATTCGCTCTGCACAGATGAACTTAAACAACACATCCACCCCTGGAACATCTGGAACATCTGGTGCTCATCCTTTGCAGCATGAACGCTTCAGTGGAGGTGAAGCTGGATGGAAGCGGCACATTTCAGCTCCAGCATCTTCTCGTGTTGGGCGTGTCTCGTCTGTCTCTGGACTCGAGTCTGACCAAAATTAGTGGCCTGCTTTTGTCCATGGCCTCCACAAGGCCACATCATTACAGCTGTGGTGTGTCCAACCCCTCATTCAGTCTCCACTCAGATCGGAAATAGACCAGCAGTCTCTACACTGTCAGCTGCAGCTTTTAATAGAGGTCTGTTTGTTTAAAAAGCCAAAGTTACCTGAGATTTTAGTTTATTTTAGGTTTTACATCCTAGTGGCTTTTAGCAGCTTGATGAAGTGATACTGGTTTATAATCGGAGCATAAGAAGCTGCGTTTGAATCTTTCTGAGTGTTTCCAAGAGCCTGATGGTTGAAAAGTTCTTTTACATCATAAAAACAGTTTGCATAGAAAAGAAGCTTCATCAGTTTCACTGTCATGAAGACATCAGACATGAAGACACTGATTTATATGTAATTATAAGGTTAATAAACATGGAGAGGTAACCTTCACTCACCGCTCTGAGCCTCTTCTTGGCACGTCACAGTAATCACCTGAGCCCAGGTGAGGGCCAGGAAGATGGTAATCCTAAAGCAAGCTGAGGGGCCCATGTCTGCATGTCAGACACACGGCGTCCAGGCGAGTCCGGTCCCGAGCTACAGCATTCAGGCAGGGAAATCCAAACGTCCCCGAGTGGAACAAGATCCTGGACGAGCGATTACTGAGAAGTGAAACTGCCCCCCCCTCCTCACCGAGACCTCCCTGCTACTGTCAGCCTCCCTCCCTCCCTCTCATCATTCCTTTCTTCCAAGGCCAGACTCCTCCTCTGACTTCTGCCTCGAAAGACGCGACTAATTAAAGGCTACATGAAATTGGTCCTGATGAAAAACGAAGGGCAGGATGATGCTTCTAAAAAAAATCTGTCCCACGTTTCGTTTACACTCGTTCTAATCCTGATGCCCTCCTGACAGGTGAAGATGAGGTTCACAAGCAGAAACAAGAATATGGGAAGTTTTGAACGTATTAAAAATTGGAACTCCAGCTGGAAAGTTGTGCACAAATACTAGTGAAAGTATTTGTTTACAGTTTATAGCCGATTAAATCTGTCTCACAGGAAAAAACTTGTTAAAGAAGATTTTTAAATAGTTTTCTGAGTTTTAACAGAATGAAACACAGTGTTTGTTCTTTCTTCCTGTTTGTAAAATCCAGCTCTCTGACCTGAATGTGCAGCTTCAGTCTGAGCAGTTTACAGTGTGTTTGATGTGTTTTCCAGGACAAAGTTCTGCCAAGTCGGATCATCCAGCAGACTGATGTCCCGGAGGAACGCAGCAGAACGAACCAACCTTGTCGTCTTCTGTCACCGCTCGGGATACCGTCCTCTTCATGTCAGCATCAGCTGAGTCGTCACTTCTTCTCTCATGCAACATTTCTATAAGTAAATAAGGTAAAATAAGTTTGTTTCCTTTGCTGGACGAAGCAGGAAGTGTTTCAGGTGTTTGGAGAACAGACTGATTTCTCATTAAGGAAACAGAAGGAGTCACTCAGGGACGGAGACCACAGACAGGAACACGCTTCCTGTGTCAAACAAGAACTCATCTTTTGGACATTCAGATGTTTTTAACCTGCAGGGAACTGAAAGGCAGATCCTGTAACTTCATGAAGGCAAAACACAAAAAACTAAAACATGAAACTGATCATGTGACTTACAGCATCATGTATCTGCTGACCTCTAAAGTTTGTCACAAATTTCTAACGTCTGTAACAGTTTTATGGTTTGACTCAAGCCTGAACTCGTTTTACAATGCACAATAAAATTCATTATTTTTCATATTTCTTCATATTTTGAGCAAATTTAAGCCCTTTAATATCAGTAGGAGAAAATTAAAGAGGAAAGTATCACTGACCTCAGCGTTTGTGGCTGTACAGGGTGTATTTGATTGTATAAATAGATTCAGTGTAACCACAAGATCCTCAGCAACTGAGTGAAGAACCAGTCAGAAAGGTGGACATTCTCCAAACCACCAAGACAAACTGAAAAACCCGAAAGTCATCGTCCTAAATCTATCAAATATTTCACTTGTTTTTTTTAAAATGGAACGTCACGGCTCCTCTTTCCACCCATCATGTGACAGGAAGTCACAGGTGTAACACACACCTCGTCTCATATTCCTTTACACATCACCTGCATTATTCAGGACTTCACGAGTCTGAAAGAACACTCCTGAATGATCCTCCGCATCAGGACCAGCTAATAAACCCAGTGTTCTTTAATCCTTTGAAATGTTTGCTGCAGCCACTAAAAACTTTGTGAAACAGGTTGGAGACACGGGGAGGCTGATCCCCGTCCCCAGCCTGAGTGAGGCTGACCGATACCAGCCGCTCAGCCTGGTCACCAGGAAGAGAAAGAGACATTTCTGGAAGAAGAACAAGTTCGCCTCGACCCCCTTCTCACTGAAAGACATCCTCGTGGGGGAGAAAGAGATTGCAGCAGGTAAATGTCTGGAACACATTGAAACCAGCTGTTTCTATAATTATTACATCTTTATTCAACTGTACAAGTTATTTCTCTTTATAAAGACGTTTTCTATATTCCAACACATCTGTCTTCTCATCTTGGTTCACGTCTTCTTCATGTAATTTTGAATGGATTATCATATAAACAGCTGAGATTAAGTTACGGGTATATTTTCCCACCAGCTGTCTCAGGTACATGTATTGTCCTCCAGGTGTGTCTTCTTATCAGCTCCTCAACTATGAGGACAAATCTGATGTAGCCCTTAACGGACGATTAGGGAACCACATCATCAACGACGTGGGGTTCAACATCAGTGGGTCGGACTCTGTGGCCGTCAAAGCCTCCTTTGGCATCGTGACTAAACATGAGCTGGAGGTGCCGACGTTACTGCGTGAACTTAACGCCAGGTAACTTCACAAGGTCGACCTGCCGGCTGTCTGAGTGTTAGTGCTTTAGAATATGAGATGATTTTATGTGACTGTTTTCTTCAGGAAGTCGACCTCTGACCTGTTAGGATGAAGGATGTGGTTGTTAGTCCTACTAGAGCGATGTGGTAGAAACATGACAGGTGATGTTTGTTGTCTCCAGGAAGGTGGACCTGGATCACTGTCTGGTTCGACAGTCGAGGGAGAGCGGACGGACCGTCCTCTGTGTCGTCGTGGAGAGCATCAGGACGACACGTCAGTGCTCGCTGACTGTCCACGCTGGCATGCGAGGGACGACCATGAGGGTAAACTGGACGTCTTTTTACCTCTTATTGTTTTTCTTTTGAAAGGTTCATGAATGTCTCACCTGGAATGTCCTAAAGTTTTCACAGATTGTTTAAAGCACCTCTATTATTTTTCAGAAGACTTAATTTCATCATTTTAACAGAAGATCATATAGTTTTCTTCTCTGCTGCAGTTTCAAATTGATGACGGCAGAAATCCCAAAGGTCGAGACAAAGCCATTGTCATTCCAGCTCACACCACCATCGCCTTCGGGATCTGCCAGCTGTTCATCCGACTGGATGGACGACTCGGTAGGAGAACCACGTACAGTACAGACCAAAAGTTTGGACACACCTTCTCATTCAAAGAGAATCAGTTTAATAGCTGAGCCTTTAAAAGCAGCCTTCTCCAGCTTTTTAATGTCACACGATGAGCAGGGAAACAGTTTCAACTCAGGAACATTTGCATCACCTCAGAGGATTAAAGGTTTAAACTGCTGGTTTAAGAAAGAGGAAAGAAAATTTGGACTGAAATATTTCATCCTGACCTCTCAGCTGGGTTTTCTTGTTTTTCCAGATATTTGTGTAGCTCCAGAGTCTCAGGGTGGATTTGAGCGGGAGCAGATCCGGGAGCAGTTAGGCGGCATGATCGGTCGCTTCTCTATGGGTCGTCTCCGCCGCTTCCTGTCTGGGATCATTTATGGAAACCCCTTCAGAGCAGGTACCCTCACAATGTATTCACCCACCTGTATTTTTGTTACAGTTTTGAGTTCCTTACATCTAACTCCTGTGCAGATGACCGAACATTCGAGGAGCTCACACACTCTGACACCTACATGGACGACATGGTGACCGACTACTACGAGAAGTCCGCCAGCATGACAGACGTGTCAACCACCTACCTGAGAGAAAGCTCCCACACTCGAGTCAACCTCCTGAAACACAACATCCCTAAAGGTCCCTGCGCACTGTGCGGGATGGGGAACCAGCGTCGGGAGACGGTCTATGGCTGTCTGGAGTGCTCCACTGGGGGCCAGAAGTATGTCCGGCTGCACGTGGTGCCTTGTTTTGATCTTTGGCACAAAACTTAGAGGTTAAAACTAAATCCTTTCACTCATGAGCAGAGATGGTCCTCAAACCTGGACCAAGGGGTTTGATTCTTTATGCCATCACATCAGAAGAAGCCAAGTGTCCCAGTAAAAGACGTCAACACGAACCTGTTCTCTCACTTTGGGGGATGTCGTTTTGGCAGCCGTTCATTACAGCACGTGTGCTGCGTTTGCACCACAGATTATTTATTCATCAAGGGATCATATAAAGGCCAGTGAGGAAACAATGAAAAACAACAGCCTTGGGTTTCTCACTTCTAAGTGTGTCATTAATATCAAATTTAGTTTTAACAGAATAAAAGACTCTTTCTTTGAAGTCTTCACAGTTTATTCCTCGACATACTGAAATAAAACAGGAATGTTATGTGTTGGAAAAGTTTCTAAAGGAAAAAAGAGACTGATTTGTTCTTTTGAATAAAAATAAAATGCCTTTTTGGATAAAACTTGTCTCATGTTTCATTAAATGTTTTTAAGACTAAAACTAATAAACCAAAAATAAAAACATTCAGATCCTTCTAATAGCAATGTATTATATTCCTGAAATAGAAAAGAACTAACAGTAAACATCAAAAGACCATAAACTGTTTCAGAAACATCCAAAAGAGCAAAATGCAAGAAATTATCACGTTTAAATGTAAAAAATGCTAAAGCTAATTCGTAGTTATGGCAGTTCCCCGTGTCACCAGAGGGGGCGCTGTGAGTTTTCTGACTCACCCCAAACCGGATGTAGCGGGTGTCAACAAAACGCACACTCGTGTAGAGGGAGAAGAAGCACGTGTAGCTTTATCCGTTTGATATTTATATGAATGTAGAAAGCTATAAAACGATAATAAATGTATTGAAGCTGATGAGTATTGAAAAATGAAGTTCGCTTATAGGGTGAGTACAGCGCTGTGATCTAATGTCGCACCGCATCACCGTCAGAACAACTCCGCGTTTAAAAAATGGCACATTTATGTTTTGTTGTATTTTGGCAATCGTATAAACATTTAATGCTACATTTAAACAACATATTACACGTTAACAAATAATTCGTCTTGCTTTATAGACATATGTGAAAACAGATGAGTAAGAAGAAATGTTTAATTAAATCTGTTTGTTGTAGTTCTCCAACCTGCTCGGATCCGTTTATCGTCAAGGAAATTTAAATTTCTCCAAAGATGGAAACTCTGTGATCAGTCCAGTTGGAAACAGAATCTCTGTCTTCGACCTGAAGAAGTAAGTCAAGGTGGAATAAATAACTCAACACCTGGATGCAGGATTGTAATACTCAGATCTAATTATTAGCACTTTATAGTTTTTAATAAGTGATATAATAAAACCTTAACTTTAAAACACTAGCAGACATGATGGAGGATTCTGAACTAGTTTTTGTTCTATTTTAAAATCTAAAACATTAGAAAATCAAAGTCTGATTATCTAATTTTTTACCATTCAGCAACACATCTGAGACGTTACCAGTGTCCACTACAAAGAATATAACATGTGTGGGTCTCTCACCCAACGGGAACTTGGCCATCGTGGTGGATGAAGGTACGAGCCGTCCTTTAAATAAAAGTTTGAACGCGACTCGAAGTCTAAATGTTTGTGTCCAAAAGATGGTGCAGCACTGCTGGTCAGTCTCATCACCCGCGCCGTCCTTCATCACTTCAACTTCCATAAACCCGTCAGCAGCATCTGCTTCTCACCTGATGGAAGGTAAAGACAGAAACCCCACATGGTTTTATTATTTATTTATGAATCTGAGTCTGTTATTTTCTCTTGCAGGAAGTTTGTTGTCACGAAGGAGAACGTAGCGCTGATGTATCACGCTCCTGGGAAGCAGCGAGAGTTTAACGCCTTCGTTTTAGACAAAAGCTACTACGGACCATACGATGAAACCACCTGCATCGACTGGACAGACGACTCAAAGTGAGAACGACACTGTAAAACAGACTAAAGTCCCGCGTGAACAGAAATAAGAACTGGTGTGTTTTCTTGTAGGTGTTTCGTAGTGGGAAGCAAAGACATGTCGACGTGGGTGTTTGGCGCCGAGCGTTGGTCCAACCTGATCTACTACGCACTGGGTGGACACAAGGATGTCATCGTGGGCTGTTTCTTTGAGAAAGACAGTTTGGATGTGTGTAGATTTCTGCCTTTTGATTGGCTGATTAAAGGTGGCGGTGTAGTAACGTAGATTCATCTGCGTTTGTTCAGCTGTACACGGTGAGTCAGGACGGGACATTGTGCGTCTGGGAGAGCAACACTGAGCTGGACGGTCTCGTCCTGCAGAAGAGCCGAGACAAACCCAAGTCTCTGATGCAAGACGAGGAAGAAGAGGATGAAGACAGGGTGGAAGGAGAGGAAGGGGAAGTGATCAAGGGGAAAGTTGAAACTCACAAAGACAAGAGCAAGAACGTTCGATACAAGCAGAGGAGCAAGTAAGATGCTTTTAGTTTTATCTTTACATCAACCGACACCAGAACATGTTCATGAATAATGTAACACATATGTAACACAAGCTTTTATCTAAACCTTGAAAAATTCAGTTTGTGTCTGAATCATCATGAGGTGTTCGTGTTTACAGACACTTCTTCAACAAAGAAGGAGAATTCAACAATCTGACAGCGGCTGCGTTTCACAAACACACTCACATCCTGGTCACAGGTTTCGCCTCCGGGATTTTCCACCTTCACGAACTCCCAGAATTCAACCTGATTCACTCGCTGAGGTCAGAAACTTTCATTGAAACTTAACCGACACTGTTCTGTTTGCTCTTTAAACTGTAGCTGATCGTTTTCCATCTGCAGTATTTCAGATCAGAGAATCGCCTCGGTGGCTATAAACGGCTCCGGGGACTGGATCGCTTTGGGATGCTCACGTGAGACTGATTCTCAATTCCTGTGCATGTGTTTGGTTGATGTTGTTGAATAAAGATAAAATCAAACATTTTCAGGGATGGGCCAGCTGCTGGTGTGGGAGTGGCAGAGTGAATCGTACGTCTTCAAGCAGCAGGGACACTTTAACAACATGGCGTCGCTGGTTTATTCACCGGACGGACAATACATCGCGACTGGAGGAGACGATGGCAAAGTGAGCGCAGACTTAAAGTGTCTCTGACACGCTCAATTAAACATTATAACTTTAATGAAACATGGTGTAGATATATGTTCGACTCTTTTACGTCATGTATGAATGTTTTAATGAGCTTCAGTCCCAGTGTGAAACAGGAAGTGATGAAACACAGGAAGCAGCTCTTTGTTTACAGTGGGGCAAAAAAGTATTTAGTCAGTCACCAATTGTTTAAGTTCTCCAACTTAAAAAGATCAGAGAGGCCTGTAATTTTCATCATAGGTATACCTCAACTATGAGAGACAAAATGAGGAAAAAAAATCCAGAAAATCACATTGTCTGATTTTTAAAGAATTTATTTGCAAATTATGGTGGAAAATAAGTATTTGGTCAATAACAAAAGTTAATCTCAATACTTTGTTATATAGCCTTTGTTGGCAATGACAGAGGTCAAACGTTTTCTGTAAGTCTTCACAAGGTTTTCACACACTGTTGCTGGTATTTTGGCCCATTCCTCCATGCAGATCTCCTCTAGAGCAGTGATGTTTTGGGGCTGACACTGGGCAACACGGACTTTCAACTCCCTCCAGAGATTTTCTATGGGGTTGAGATCTGGAGACTTGCTAGGCCACTCAGGACCTTGAAATGCTTCTTACGAAGCCACTCCTTCGTTGCCCGGGCGGTGTGTTTGGGATCATTGTCATGCTGAAAGACCCAGCCACGTCTCATTTTCAATGCCCTTGCTGATGGAAGGAGGTTTTCACTCAAAATCTTACGATACATGGCCCCATTCATTCTTTCCTTTACACGGATCAGTCGTCCTGGTCCCTTTGCAGAAAAACAGCCCCAAAGCATGATGTTTCCACCCCCATGCTTTACAGTAGGTATGGTGTTCTTTGGATCCAACTCAGCATTCTTTCCCCTCCAAACACGACAAGTTGAGTTTCTACCAAAAAGTTCTATTTTGGTTTCATCTGACCATATGATGTTCTCCCAATCCTCTTCTGGATCATCCAAATGCTCTCTAGCAAACCGCAGACGGGCCTGGACGTGTCCTGGCTTCAGCAGGGGGACACGTCTGGCACTGCAGGATTTGAGTCCCTGGCGGCGTAGTGTGTTACTGATGGTAGCCTTTGTTACTTTGGTCCCAGCTCTCTGAAGGTCATTCACTAGGTCCCTCCGTGTGGTTCTGGGATTTTTGCTCACCGTCCTTGTGATCATTTTGACCCCACGGGGTGAGATCTTGCGTGGAGCCCCAGATCGAGGGAGATTATCAGTGGTCTTGTATGTCTTCCATTTTCTAATAATTGCTCCCACAGTTGATTTCTTCACACCAAGCTGCTTACCTATTGCAGATTCAGTCTTCCCAGCCTGGTGAAGGTCTACAATTTTGTTTCTGGTGTCCTTTGACAGCTCTTTGGTCTTGGCCATAATGGAGTTTGGAGCGTGACTGTTTGAGGTTGTGGACAGGTGTCTTTTATACTGATAACGAGTTCACACAGGTGCCATTAATACAGGTAACGAGTGGAGGACCGAGGAGCCTCATAAAGAAGTTACAGGTCTGTGAAAGCCAGAAATCTTACTTGTTTGTAGGTGACCAAATACTTATTTTCCACCATAATTTGCAAATAAATTCTTTAAAAATCAGACAATGTGATTTTCTGGATTTTTTTTCCTCATTTTGTCTCTCATAGTTGAGGTATACCTATGATGAAAATTACAGGCCTCTCTGATCTTTTTAAGTGGGAGAACTTACACAATTGGTGGCTGACTAAATACTTTTTTGCCCCACTGTACATCTTACATGGACATTGAAAAACATCTGTGAGCTCGTGTTTTTGTTCTTTTTCTTTCCTTCTGCTCTGATCTGACTGTTTATCTGTTCCTTTACATCCACAATGACACTGAGACTGACTGCGTTTGATCAGCAGAACTTAAAGGAACCAATTTCAGCTCAAACATTCAGCTGTGAGCATCAGAACTGGTTCTGTTCCCATCGTCTCGACTCCTGAGTCCATGTCTCATTCAGAAAGAGACAAACACTCAGAAACCACAGATTCTGGTTCTGATTCTACATGTTCTGTCACAGTAAATCACTTTGTTTACATGTCACGTTCATGTGTTTCATCACTTCTAGTAAATCCATCTTCTTCAAAATTGTGCAGCGATGTTCCATCAATCTGTATGTTTGACACTTTATTACTGGAAATCTAAACATCCACGTCGACAGGGCAGAAATATAATATTCATTGATATAAAGAACATGTAAATCGCATGTCAGAGACACTTTAAACACGATACTGGATTCAAAATGATCCAAAGAAAAGATTCTGTTAGAAACAAGCTGAAAGTTCTGATAGAGATTGTGTTCAGGTGAAAGTCTGGAACACCAACAGCGGCCTCTGCTTCGTTACCTTCACCGAACACACCAGCAGCGTCACGAACGTCACCTTCACCTCCAGCGGCTTCGTGATCGTCAGC
The DNA here is from genome assembly GCA_006937955.1 of Pachypanchax playfairii. Lineage (NCBI taxonomy): Eukaryota > Metazoa > Chordata > Actinopteri > Cyprinodontiformes > Aplocheilidae > Pachypanchax > Pachypanchax playfairii. The sequence goes on from SSNP01000046.1 coordinate 653,246, forward strand.
GCATCTCTGGATGGGACTGTCAGAGCGTTTGACCTACACAGGTGACCTTACAGCTTCCAGAATGTAAAGAAAGTTGGCAGAGATGGAAGGAACGCGGTTTCAGGAACGGTGTCTTGCTTTTGAAGGTATCGAAACTTCAGGACGTTCACATCTCCTCGGCCTGCGCAGTTCTCGTCCCTCGCTGTAGATGTCAGTGGAGAGCTGGTGAGCGCAGGAGCTCAGGACTCCTTCGAGATCTTCCTCTGGTCCATGCAGACAGGAAGACTGCTGGAGGTACACAGATATTAAGAAGATGAATTCAGTCGAGTCCAAGTTTCCAGAATAACTGTCTCTGATTGGTCAGGTTCTCGGGGGACACGAGGGTCCAGTCAGCTCTCTGTGCTTCAGCCCAGTCCAGTCCATCCTGGCCAGCGCATCGTGGGATCGAACGATCCGACTGTGGGACATGTTGGACAGCTGGCAGGTCAAAGAGACGCTTCATCTCATGTCTGATGGTAAATTTTCATCAGTTTCTTTTCTTTGAGTTTATTTTGTTGCTGCCAAACTGAAAGGTTCCCTTATTTTAACTCTCTTGTTTATTTTTTACCGTCAGGTTTGTGTGTGGCGTACCGCCCCGATGGTCAGGAGTTAGCTGTTGTCACTCTAAACGGAGAGATCTCTTTCTGGAACCCCCACACAGCCACGCAAACCGGCTCCGTGGCCGGACGCCATGATCTGGAGACAGGCCGCAAAGAAACAGATAAAGTAACCGCCAAGCAGATCGCCAAGGGCAAGTGAGTGGACATGAGTGCAGCCTCGGTCAGTGGTAGATCTGTCAGGGTCTGACGCAGCTTGTATGTTGTTCAGGTCCTTCACGTCGCTCTGTTACTCTGCGGATGGAGAGTCTGTTTTGGCAGGAGGACAGTCCAAATTCGTCTGCATCTATAATGTCAAGGAGCAGATGCTCGTCAAGAAGTTTGAGATCTCCTGCAACCTGTCGTTTGACGCCATGGAGGTACGGCAGTAAAACGTGTGTTTGGAACTGGAGTCAGATTGTGATTGTTCACCTTCGTCTGCAGGAGTTCCTGGACAGGAGGAAGATGACGGAGTTTGGCAGCTTGGCTCTGATAGACGAAGGAGCTGGAGACGGAGACGAGGTCAACATCAGCCTGCCGGGGGTCCGGAGAGGTACGAGTCTCGCTGAAACGCTCCAGCTGCTCAATGTTTTTTAGTTTTCAACTGATGATTTCTTCGTGTTTTGAAGGTGACATGAGTTCTCGTCACTTCAAGCCTGAGATCAGGGTCAGCTCGCTGCGGTTTTCTCCCACCGGTAGGTACCGAAGGTTTCTCTGTGGAGTCAGACTTACACAAATCATACTGACGTGAACTGTGGGTATTAAACTGGCTTGCCTCGCAGGTCGCAGCTGGGCCGCCACCACCACTGAGGGTCTCTTGGTCTACTCCCTTGATGGATCTCTGGTCTTTGACCCGTACGATCTCGACCTGGACGTGACGCCGGCCAACATCCGCAAACAGCTTCGCCTTAAGGAGTGGACGTCGGCCATCATCCTGGCCTTCAGACTCAATGAACATGCCCTGAAGCAGGAAGTTCTGGAAACGGTGCCACACGATCAGAGTGAGTTTTTTGACCTTGAGGTTGTGACCTTGAACTCCTGACTGCACCTGACTGCATTTGCCTTTCAGTCCCGGTGGTTTGTGGAACTCTGCCAGACATCTACGTGGAGAAGCTGCTGGGCTTCGTGGCTACGTGTTTGGAGAAGACGGGTCACCTGCAGTTCTACATGACCTGGGCTCAGAACCTGCTCATGCTGCACGGACAGAAACTGAAAAACAGGTGTGAGGAGGAATGTTCCTCCTGCTTTAACATGTGTAACTTCATGATTTGAAGTATTTGACCCGAGTTTCCTCTGGCGTGCAGGTCAGGATCCATCCTGCCCACACTGCAGGCGCTGCAGAAGAGCATCCAGAGACACTTTGACAACCTGTCCAAACTGTATGTATCATCTTCTTTGCATCAGCCATGTTTACTGAGACTTAGCTTCTAAGACCCGCCCATTTCTCTTCACAGCTGCGACTTCAACATGTACAACATCCGTTACGCCGTGGCGCTCTCCAAGCAGAGGGGTGTGAAGAGGCCTGCAGAGGAGGAGGAGGAGGAGGATGAAGGGTTGTCTGAGGAGATGAGCGAAGCCTCTTTGGATGATGCAGAGATGATCCTGTAATCCTGAAGATGTTTCATGTCAACAGACTTTAAACTGTAAAACTTCATGTTTCTGTACTTTAAATATTAAGAATGTTTTAAATAAATTCATATGTAAAAGTTAATCATTTTCTTTTGTTGTTGGCTTTTATTCAAGTTGATCTTATTGACATTTTCAACTTTCAAAGTTAATACTAAAGGTTTATTAAACACCAGCTGATCCTGTTGAAGCTTCATGAACTTGCTGTTAGCAGCTGCTGTGAATAATCTTCAGTGCATCCCAAATATTCTCATCGAGGTTCAGATCCAAACGAGAAGCACATGAAACTTATCAATTAAAAAGTTAATCAGCTGCAGAAACAGCTTCACTGCGTCACTGATCGTGTGTGAACGGAAGGGGGCAGCAGCGCACCGTCGCTGCTTCCTGTCTGCCTCATTTCGGAAGTAGAAGAAGAAGTACGAGGAGGCGGGTTAGCCGCTTAGCTAAAATGAGGGACAACAAGAGCGTTTCTGACGCGGGAAAAGAAGTACCGGCTAAAAAACAGAAGTTAAGCAGTGACGAGAACAGTAACCCCGATATATCAGGAGACGAGAATGTAAGCATTGCTTATAGAACCGCTTGTAAATCATTAAATCACAGTTTAACGGATGTGTGCTTTAAAAAGCAGCTAACGCCAAAGCGCCTCGCTGGAATCTTTGTCCACCTGCAAATGTGGTAGTTCTAATAGTTACTAACTCTTAACCAGTTTATAAACACGTACGGGAATATATTTCATAGTTTAGCTTTACGGACTCAAAAAATCTGTTTTATTTGGTTTAATTAGTCTAAATATACTGAAAAAAACGATGTCAGTTTTCTCGAAAAGTGTTTGATGGGTAAATAAACTCAGAGACTCTGATTGTTGGGACTTTTCCAGATGTAATACAAGTTAAAACTGTTGAACATAACCTGATGGTTAAAATAAACCAGCGTGCTGGTTCTGTGTGAAAATCACCTTGTGTTTCCATAACAACCACATCTGGTTGGGTTTGCAGGATGATGCTGTCAGCGTTGAAAGTGGGACCAACGCTGAACGTCCAGACACCCCCACCAACACGACCAACGTCCCCGGCAGGAAGAGCTGGGGAAAGGGCAAGTGGAAGTCCAAGAAGTGCCGGTACTCGTTTCGCTGTGTGAACAGCCTGCGGGTGAGACTCATCCTAATGTTACAGAACTTAGTCAGCACAGAACCAGGTAACCAGGTGTTTTATTTTCCAGGAGGATCACGGACAGCCGCTGTTTGGAGTCCAGTTCAACTGGCACAGCAAGGAAGGAGACCCACTGGTGTTCGCAACTGTCGGGAGTAACAGGGTAACCCAGTATAATCCAGACTTTATCTCTGAATTTTATTTATCACACTGTTACACTGACGCACGTAAAGAAATAACAGCTGGTGAATTTACTGAAACAGTTAAAAACCTGTTAAAGCAAGCATCAGTATGTTTATCAAACATTTATTTACATAATCCCAGTTATTCTGAAAACTTTTCACTGATTGAACTTTGATTTGTTTTCTTCTTCGACAGGTAACTCTGTATGAGTGTCACTCTCATGGAGAAATGCGACTCTTGCAGTCGTATGTTGATGCAGACGTATCCTTCCTCCTAATTTAGTGCATGTTAAATTCTGACCTCATCTGGTTCACAAAGATGGATTCGTGTTGTTTTAAATATAAACTCTGTGATTCTTCTTACAGGGTGCCCACGGAGTATTCAAAAGTATTAAAAGTTGTTCAGTTGAGGCTCTTAAAAGACTTAAATTTGATTTTATAAGGCATTAAATGTTGTTTGTATCTGTCCAAATACTTTGACAGCAGAAAGTCTCATGAATGTATTTATTTTTTTTCTCATGACAAATAAAAATAAAGCCTCACATGCACGGCCTGCCAGATCGCCTCGGGGTCGCTCGTGCACGTATGACATTACGCAGCTTGTGATAGTAAGATTTTCAGTTTGAGATTTTAAACAGAACCAAGAGGCTGTTTACATAATAGTAAAGGATCAGCTGTGCATTGATAGACGCGGTCAGGTCTCACGTAAAGCAGCTGTCCATCCAGTTTCTACTTCAGCAGTGACGTCACTGCCTCGTCCTCTGCAGACATTAAGGTGACTGGATGGAAGTTATATTAAACCTCGCCTCGCCTTTATTCTTTCCCACTTTCTCTGAATTCTGTTATGTGGTCAAGCTTTAGGGATTTTATTGCGATTAAAATTGTTACTTATGTTCAGAAGCTTGTTAAAAGGTGTTGAAATGACCTCCAAGATTCCTGGATTTGGGTGAAACTTTGCGGTCCAAGTGACGGTCTGTGTGAGGAAATGTCTCACCTGCTTTAATTTTCTTGACTAAACGTGTAAAAAGGCAGATGAGAACTTCTACACGTGTGCGTGGACGTATGACACAAACACGAGTCACCCTCTGTTGGCTGTAGCCGGGTCTCGTGGGATCATCCGGGTCATCAACCACATCACAATGCAGTGCATCAAGGTAAGTCACACCGGCACAGTTTGCTGTGTGTAAACTCTCTGGTCCATCTGAACCAGTTTGCTTTATGTTTCTCTTATATGCAGCATTATGTGGGTCACGGCAACGCCATCAACGAGCTGAAGTTTCATCCCCGAGATCCAAATCTTCTGCTGTCAGTCAGCAAAGGTAAGACTGGGATAATAAACCTCCAGCCTACCTGGTCCGGTCCAGGAGGGTCAGGACATAGAGGAGAATTTCAGGGTTCCCACATAATCGTTATATGATCAGCAGCTCCAGAATCAGATCAGAAGGAGCTTCAAACATTCAAAATACAAGAAGCTGTTTGAAAGATCATGAATCTTCTGATCTGAGATGAGTTTTATGTGTTGAGGATGATATTGGGTTGTTTTGTACAGATCATGCTCTCCGTCTGTGGAACATCCAGACAGACACGTTAGTGGCCATATTTGGAGGCGTGGAAGGTCATCGAGATGAAGTCCTGAGCGCTGTGAGTGTTTCATCCCACATCTGAGACTGACATGAACCACCTTTAACAAAATAAAAGATCCAAATAGGATTCCAGTTATTGGTTCTGATGACAGTCCAGTTCTTCTAGATTTAAAAAAAATCTTTAAGAACTTTATTTGAATATTTGACAAAAATCTGATTTTAAAAAATATCTTTTTATCTGTTATAAAAAAACAAACTGGTCTCACTATCTGGTGCCTTCAAAATAAGACTTCCTGTTTAAAATTACTCCTGTTCAATAGATTTTTACAGTTACATTGTTTTATTTTTGTACTTTTACCTGCTATATTTAATATAAATAACAGTAAATATTTTATCTGAAATCTGACTGAATGAAGAAACTGGACTTGAGTGTTGAATACTGGAGATTGTTTATCCTGAATGTTTTCGATGTTCCTCTTCTCCAACACACCTGGCGTGTCTACCTGATTAGCACATCTGAGTTGGAGGAACATCGTCAGAAAACAGGAAGGAGAAAACAAAATTTCCTTCGAGTTAGTTGCTTTTCCTTTATTGAGTGTTTAAGTAAAAACATGAACCTGTTTCTTCTTGTGTGTTCAGGACTTTGATCTTCTGGGTGAGAAGATCATGTCCTGTGGGATGGACCACTCGCTGAAGCTCTGGAGAATCAACTCTGAGAGGATGCAGAAAGCCATCCGTGGCTCGTACGAGTACAACCCCTCTAAGACCAACCGGTGAAGAATCAATGCTGCTTTCATGTCAGTCGTGTGTTTTCAGATTAAACTTTTATTTATCTCAGTCTTTTCTTTTCTTCAGACCTTTTGTCTCTCAGAAAATTCACTTTCCAGACTTCTCAACCCGAGACATCCACAGAAACTACGTGGATTGTGTTCGGTGGCTCGGGGATCTCATACTCTCCAAGGTGAGTGATGGAATCTTTTAGATATTTACCGTCTGACACTCTTCGAGACATCAGTTTCTTCTGTGTTGCAGTCCTGTGAAAATGCCATCGTCTGCTGGAAACCAGGAAAGATGGAGGACGACATCGATCACATCAAACCCAACGAGTCCAACGTGACCATCCTGGGACGGTTTGATTACAGTCAGTGTGACATTTGGTACATGAGGTTCTCCATGGACTTCTGGCAGAAGGTTGGAGTTCTGGACCGTGTGATTTGAACTGATGAAGGACTCGGGAGGTTAATGAGGTCTTTGTGTGTCTCCGACAGATGCTGGCTCTGGGAAACCAGGTGGGGAAACTTTACGTGTGGGACCTGGAAGTGGAAGATCCTCACAAAGCAAAGTGAGTGGAAGAGATGTGATTAAAATAATTCTGATTTGGATTTTTTTCTTTGTTGAGCAGAAACACGATTTAATAAGTTGTCTGCATTTGTAAAGGTACTGGAAATCTAAAACTGTAGTTTTTACCTTTTCATTTGTACAAAAAGACCATTTTTCAGGTTTTTGTGGTGAAATGTGTCGCTGCTTCTCTGAACTTGCAGCTGTTGCTGTTTTGTTATTATTTTGGATGTTAAAGGTCCAAAGGTGAATTTCTGCTTAACTTTAACGACTGTAAAATTTACCTCCTCAGCAAGTTTCTGGAGGTTTTTATGATCTTCATTCAGGATTTTACTGTTTTTATCTAAAACAATAATATAAACTCCGTGTCCTCAGGTGCTCTACGCTGACGTTCCCTAAATGCACGTCGGCCATCAGACAGACCAGCTTCAGTCGTGACAGCAGCATCCTGATCGCTGTGTGCGACGACGCCTCCATCTGGCGCTGGGATCGACAGCGCTGAGCAGAACTGGTCCAGAAAATCCTGCTTCCTGTACCTGTTCTACCCTGCAGGAGAAATCTGTTAAAAACATTTTGTTTTTGCTCTTCCAGTGATAAAAATACAACAGTTCAATTTATTCAATACAATCAGTGTTTTTATTTCACTTCCTTTGATTTGTTTCTGTTTTTTTCACAATAAATAAAATAGAAAAATCTGGGCAGAAGAAAGATCAAATCTGATTTGTTTTTTAGAGAACAAAATGATGGCACACGTTTTTCCTGCAGTATTTTTATTTTTTGGTAACTTCTATCTGTTTTAACATTTGAGTGTTTAATTTTAATCTGTTTTGTTCGGAGTCCACCTGAGCTGAGTTAATAAAGAGTTTTATATATTGGTGTGTAAAAGTTTTTTTAAAGTTTATTTTAACTTTAAAATTTTTATTTGGTAAATTTAACTTGTTGTTTTAGAGTGTACAGTTATCACGTGACCCCAGTTTTAAATAAAATTGCGCAGTTAATTCGACGTTAGAGAGTCGCGCGCTCGCTACGTTTACCACCGAGCTCGAGCTCTGCGGACTTTGACTGGACAAGATAAGACCAGCAGATCCAGCATGAGTTCTTCCAAGTCGCCCAAAAACCGACCCGGGTTCGGGTCCGAGCCGTTCTCCGGTACCGGGGAGCAGATTTGTATGGTTGAATGCGGCTGTAAACCAGTTTGCACCTGCGGGGCTCCGTGCGGGACGACACCGTGCGTGACACATCTACAGGTAGGCCCTCCGGGTTCGGAACCGACTTACAACCGTTGGACCTGATTAGGACTTTGGTCTCGAGTTTTATTCCGAGTTATTCGTTTAGCTTAAACTGAGAAAAGTTCTCATCCGGTTCTAGGTTCGGTTCGTTTTCCTTCCTAACAACTGAACATTCCTCATCAGTTCTCCAGACTTTCTGAAGGTCTTTCAGATCTTTGGGCTTTAGAAGCTTTCTCACTTGGACTGGATCAGAACCAGGACTTTATATTAAACCTGACTTTACTTTGTAAAGATGTTACACTGATGACGTCATGTTTTCTTTAACTTTAGGGATTTATCAGTCGGATTCGACATGTTGGAGTTTCTGTTGCACTTTCAAAGCTCCTTCGGGAAAAACCTGGACTGAAAGTCCGAAACATAACTCAGATTTAACTGGTTCTGCTTTATAACACGTGACCTTTGACCTTATTGATCATGTAAATGATTATTTTGGGGTCACTTGTTTTGAATCTGTTTTCAGACACATTTAATTTCAATATGAAGTGAAATATGTAGAAATCCAGATGTTTCTCTAATTGGACCGGGGAGTCACATGGTTCATCATCAAAATGTCTGATACTTTTACACATGCTTTTACATCTCTAACAGGATTAGTACTTTCCCCAAAAACCTTATCCATCAAAATCTATCCATGTCTTCTGCCCCCTGCTGGAGTTTGTTAGTACTACATTTCTATTATATTATGAATTCAATAGTTATCTTATCCAGTAAACAGGTGAGTAAAATAATAGTTTTCAGTTTATTATTTGTGTGTAAATGTTTCTAATTCATGAACTTTAACTTTCAGTCAGTTTATTGTGTAACACAAACACCATCACACTCTGTGGAAACTCTGGAAGTGGAACGATTGATGCAAATATTTGATGTTTCTCAGAGTTATTTTGTTGAGTATAATTTATTAGAGTTGCACTTTGAACAGCAAACATTTCAGTGTTTGTTTTACTTGATGTTTACGGTAGTTTGCCGTTAGTTCTCATCTCAGTCATTTATCATTGTTTAGGAAAGATACTGAAGATAAATTAGATTTATTCAGTGGTTCATCTGAAGTCATACAGCTCCCATTAAACGGCGGCCTAAGGGAAAAGTCCAGCCTTCTAAGCCAGTGATTGTGGTTTTTTTGTCTCATCTAGGGTGATAAACATATTTTTCAGCTTTTCTAAGTTTGTATTCTTACTTTTGCTCACATAATCTGGAGGTCTGCTCTGCCCTTTGTAGTTATTATTCTATTTTTAAGAAAGTCATATAACCATGATGTTAGAAATAAATGGCTTAACTGTTTATATAGAGCCCCTGAAGAGCAGCTAATGTTTTTTTATGTGTGTAACAAATCATTTTGTGCAGACAAATCCATTTTTGTGTGTAGAAAACAGCTTATTTGAACTTGGTCATTTTCATGAGAAGTAATTAAATGTTGTTGGTTTTGAATTTGTAAGATGTTAGTCAGTATCTTTACGTGCTTATTCCTGTTCAGGATAAAGGACAGCTGGTGTCTGTCTCCAGTGGTCATTGGGCGAGAGGCGGGGCTACACCTGGACAGGTCACCTGCCTATCACAGGACCACATATAAACAGACAACTTCTCACACACACTCACACTGAGGGACAATTTAAAGTTAATTTGTAACAAGTTCATATGGTAATATCTTGCTCACACATTATTATAAATTATATTGGGACTATTTCAGTTTTGGAAGAAGCTTTTAACATTTATTTCAAAAGGGTTTANTAGTTTTATTTTAAAAAATCAGTGACCAAGATAAATGATTAAAGTTATATTATTGTTTTTGATGTTAAAAAAAAGACCTGTATTTTGAAAGGCAATACATATTTTAAAAAAGTCTCATTTGCCATTTTGCCATCAGATTGTTTTCATGACATAAGTTTAACCCTGTTTTATTTTAAAGAAGCGTGTACTTTTGTCACTCCTGGGGCTCCGTAGTTTTAAGAACAGCCCTTAATGTGAGTTGACTTGGTGTTTAATCGGAGTCACGCTGTGAGGCTTATGTGACGGACAAGTCACATGTTTTTAGTCTGGATCAGATGGAGGATGAGAACTTCATGTGGAGATGTTCTGTTTTGGTTCTGATCTGGATTTTACAGACTTAGATGGTTTCTTAGAACAATACATTCAAATAACCTGTTCAGCCATAATAGATGGAACTGTTTGTGCTTTAACGGCAGCAGATTAAAATCTTATTGTCTCATAATGAGTTTTTTTCCATCAACCAGAGCCTATAAATGTAAAACTTTAGAATGAGTCTGTTTACAGTTTATTTTCTTCACTTAAATAAGTTTTGTAGTTATCAGAAAACGTATTTAATGATGAGACACTCTAACAATCTTACCTGATGCTCTCGTCCTGACAGACGAACAGTCCTGATGTTCAACAACAAGGCTTCTGCAATTTAGCCTATGAGTACGGCAGTCAGAGCGAGCTCCACCTGCCACCCGGATCAGCATCCAGAGCCACGTTTAAACTGCTGGGCCTCGGCTCCGGGCACCCAGCCATAGAAACTACGCTCAGCCGACTGCCTGGAGTTCTCACTGTCATCTGGTCTGCATCGGACAGTTCACTGCAGGTGGACTACGACGCCTCGGTCACCACAACCAAACAGATCGCCCTGCAGCTGCAGAGTCTGGGATGCAGCGTGGAAGCAGCAGTTCAGATCAAGGTGGATGGGATGAGGTGCCAGTCTTGCGTGGAGTCCATCCAGGGACAGGTTGGAGGTTTATCAGGAGTCTCACATGTCTGGGTGTCTCTTCAGGATGGTGTAGCTGTGATTGTATATCAGCCTCTACTTATCACACAACAGGAGCTGAGAGACAGAATCCAGGACTTGGGGTTTGATGCTACTTTATTACCTGAGGTTCAGGCTGCAGGAGATCTGAGCTACAGGTTGAAGACTGAGACTATAACAGTTTGGATCGGAGGGATGACTTGTGGTTCATGTGTGCAGTCCATAGAAAACAGGATCAGTCACATGATCGGGGTGAAGTCCATAAGTGTGTCACTGAGAGAGGGAAAGGGAACGATAAGGTTTGACCCCAGTCAGACTGAACCGGAACATCTTCGGGAAGCTGTGGAGGAAATGGGCTTTGATGCATCACTTAGAGGTAGGAGACAGGTCCTGAGAAGGTCCTGCAGGTGGGTCTCTGGCTGTCCAACGGTTTTTAGCATTCAGCATCATTTTGTGTCTCTGGACCTTTTTTCTTCTTTCTGTAAGATTTTTCATGTTAAAGTTTGTTTCTGTCTTTTAAAGCGAGTCTGTCGTGTCTGTTTGTAGATATTTAGATCTATCTTCAGATTTTATCATCTTTTTGCAGGTTTTACATCTGGTTCAAATCGTTTTATTAATTTGTGTGTATTTTAAGTGTCTCTTTTCAGAGTTAATTGGTGGTTTAATTAGTTGGTTTTTGTCTTGTCTCCTTTTGGTCAGTTAGTTCTAACTTGATGCCTATTTTTGCACTAAATTAAAGTCAAACTTTATATTAAAAACGGCTTCAGAAGGTGTAACAAAGATGAGATGAAGCATCAAGGCCTCTCGAGTTAAGTTTGTGACTGACTTTGTTCCTCCTGTCAGAACCTGTTAGGAGCATCCAGAGTCATGAAGAACCAAACCTGGTTGACCTGCAGTCGTCCAGCAGAGCTGCAGTCGGTCGGGGTTCCCGATCTCAGATAAACCCTTTGAGCTGCCGAGCCGCCTCTCCTGAAATCAAACTACAGAAGTGCTTTATTTGTGTGACGGGGATGACCTGCGCTTCCTGTGTAGCCAACATCGAGAGACACATGCTCAAACACAACGGTGAGTTTCAGGAATGCAGCTGCTGTCTGAATATTTCAATCAAAAACCTGCTTTACTCACAGGCATCAGCTCAGTGTTGGTGTCCCTGATGGCTGGAAAAGCAGAGGTGAAGTACGACCCGAACGTCCTGAACGCCACAGCGGTCGCTCAGCTCATCCAGGATTTGGGCTTCGGAGCTAAACTGATAGAGGAAAACGCGGTGACACACGGTAAACTGGACCTTCAGATATCAGGCATGACGTGTGCGTCATGCGAGCGCAAAATCGAGTCCAAACTCACCACGACCAAAGGGATTCTCTCAGTCTCTGTTACCCTGGCAACCAAAAAAGCCTCTATTCAATTCAACCCTGAGGTGATCGGAGCTCGAGATATCGTCAAAATAATCCAGGTATTTTTAATAAACATTTCTGTTTCCCGACTCGGCTCGTTCACAGATCTGACGTAATATTTTGTGTTTCATTCTAGAGTCTCGGATTTGAAGCCAGTGTGGAGAAGGATGGATTCAAAAACAACCTCGATCACACGGAGGAAATTCACCAGCAAGTATCTGTTATTTAAAAGATTAAAGCAGGAATGAGTCGGTTCTCTGTTGGTCCGATTAAAAAAAGAGTCTTTTAAATATAATAATGAAGTGATGGGAGTAAAAGCAGCACTGCGACCTTAAGGAACGTCTTCCTGGTTCTCATCTCTCCAGGTGGAAGAACTCCTTCCTGCTCAGTTTGGTTTTCGGACTTCCCGTGATGGGCCTCATGATCTACATGATGGTGATGGACAGCCAGCACAAAGAACACGGAGGCTCCATGCCTGAAGAGCAGAACGTACTGCCGGGCCTCTCCCTCCTCAACCTGGCCTTCTTCTTACTCTGCACACCAGTACAGGTAGGATGGAAACAAGACGTCTGCCTTGAAGCTCCTGTCAGATCAACCCCTTCTGATTGTCTTTCAGATCTTCGGAGGACGGTACTTCTACATCCAGGCGTATCGCTCCCTGAAGCACCACACCACCAACATGGACGTGCTGATCGTGTTGGCCACCTCCGTCGCCTACATCTACTCCTGCGTGGTCCTCATCGTCGCCATGGCCGAACGAGCCAGCCAGAGTCCCGTCACCTTCTTCGACACGCCGCCGATGCTGTTCGTGTTCATCGCTCTGGGACGATGGCTCGAACACGTCGCAAAGGTGGAGTCCTTCATCCCTCTGTGGTGTCCGAGCTTTTCTTCTCTCTTAGGATTTTAGCTCAGAGTTTTACCTGTTCCATTAAAACTGTTTGATTTATTATCTTCAGAGGTTTTTCTTTAGCTCTTCAAACTGGAGAATGATCTTAAACCACATGTTGACTGTCTGATTTTCGTCTGATTCTCCTGCAAATATTTCTTTAAATGCAGGAAAGTTCATTTTCACAGCTGGAGGCTGGAAGGTTCATTCTTTTGACACAGGGGTGTAATTACTTTCTGAGCTCGTCACCGTGGAACGAGGTGTTTTCTATCATGTTCCGAATCTGGAATCAGTTTAACTTTAACAGCTTTTTATTATTTAAAACTGTAAAGAAAGTCAAACTAATCAGAAATGTTTATTTTTACAGAGTAAAACTTCAGAAGCTTTGGCCAAATTAATGTCCCTACAAGCCACCGATGCCACCGTGGTCACTCTGGGACTCGACCACGCCATCATCAGGTAAAACACACCTGAGCAGACTCTGATGAGCAGCGGCGTCACAACGTAACTCTGAATGTGTTTGTGCCTCAGTGAGGAGCTGGTGGTGGTGGAGCTGGTCCAACGAGGTGACATCATCAAGGTGGCACCGGGTGGGAAGTTCCCCGTCGATGGGAAAGTGATCGAGGGAACCTCCATGGCAGACGAGTCCTTAATTACAGGTAGATGAAAGAAAAACGCATCATGATAGTTTTTTTGTTGTTGAGAGTTTTATTTACTGTCATGTTTCTCCCTCAGGTGAGCCGATGCCTGTCAGTAAGAAGGTGGGTAGTTTGGTGATTTCGGGCTCCATTAATGCTCACGGTGCTCTGCTGGTGGAGGCCACACACGTCGGCGCTGAAACCACTCTGTCTCAGATCGTTAAACTAGTAGAAGAAGCACAAACTTCGAAGGTAAGATGAAGTTAGGTTGTAAAAATCTTTGAAGAAAATCCAGATTATTGTGGATCTTAATGTTTCTGCTCAGGCTCCCATCCAGCAGTTTGCAGACAGACTGAGCGGTTACTTTGTTCCCTTCATCGTTCTCGTATCTCTGCTGACGCTGGTGGCCTGGTTGGCCGTCGGCTTTGTGGATTTTGACGTTGTGAAGGAGAATTTCCCAGTAAGTCTGTCCTCTTGGACGTCTTCCCGTCCAGCAGCTCCCATGAAGCTCTGACTCTCAGCTTCCTCGCAGGGTTACAACCAGAACATCTCCAAGGCCGAAGTGATCGTCCGCTTCGCCTTCCAGGCGTCCATCACCGTTCTGTCCATCGCCTGCCCCTGCTCTCTTGGGCTGGCGACCCCGACTGCTGTGATGGTGGGCACGGGGGTCGGAGCTCAGAACGGGATCCTGATTAAAGGAGGCGAGCCGCTGGAGACGGCCCACAAGGTAAAACAAACCCTCAGAACTGGTAACTGCCTCAGTTAGAGGACAAAGAAGGAATTTTATTTTTTGACTTTTCTGAGTTTCCTGGATTTCTACTCAAACCTTGAACTATTTCTGCCCTAGATAAAAGGAGTGAAACAGTGTTTGATAATGAGCTGATTCAGTGAAACCTGCAGTACTTTCCGCTGCTAATTCATACTGTCCTGAAGCAGGATCACGTTCCACTCAGTCTAAATGAACACAAGACGGCTGTTTTACCTCATAATCCCGTCCATCAACAGTCAGAAATCATCTCATTTACCATCTAATCTGCTGATTGTCTCCAGTTAGAAACCTCTGATGTGAGACATTCTACTTTTTGTAACAGTAACTCCAGAAACAGGTCTCCCAGATCCACCAGATGAGGATTTATAAACTCCGTCTAAACACTGGAATTCTGCTCTGCCCCCCAGATCGATGTGGTGATGTTCGATAAGACTGGCACAATAACGAATGGCGTGCCACAGGTGACTCGCGTGCTGGTTTTGTGGGAGATGGCTCGAATGCCTCTGAGGAAGATCTTGGCCCTGGTGGGAACAGCAGAGTCCAGCAGCGAGCACCCACTCGGGATGGCGGTCGCTAGATACTGCAAAGATGTAAGAGTCTCGTTTCACATAAACTACCTGTCAACAGATCCAAATAAGGTCAGTGTTCATCCAACAGGAACTGGGATCAGATGTTCTGGGATACTGCCAGGACTTCCAGGCGGTTCCCGGCTGTGGAATCAGCTGTCGGGTGTCCCACGTGGAACATCTGCTGCAGCAGAGTGATGAGCGTTTCTTTCTGGCAGGAGTGACCACCGATGAAAGCAGCCTGCTCTCTGCTGGGGAGTCCACCTCCACAGGTGATTCAAAACAACGAATGAGTTCTTAATCAAGTCATCTGGTTCAGCCCTTGAGTTAAAGAGACATGCTGCTCCTCAAGTCAGAGTCAAGTGACTGAACCTCAAGACCAGATTCAGAGTTTATGAGAAAGGCCAGCTGCTGAGAAGAAAAATTAACAATTCTTTGATCGAATGATGTGAAATAAAGTCAGAAACTGAAGCTTCGTCTTGTTTTTTATAACAGGTACAGCATCTTACTGCGTCTGGATCGGGAACAGGGAGTGGATGAGGAGGAACGGCCATCACATCAAAGCTGATGTTGATGCCGCCATGTCGAGCCACGAAACAAAAGGGCAGACCGCCATTTTGGTGGCTATCGATGGTGAGGACAAACAAAACTAGAACTGATGAAGGATTGAATCATTAATCTGAGCTGCAACTGACTCCTGCATCAGACTGTGTGGAACTGATTAATAATTTAACACATTATGGGCCAGATGGAGGATTCTGTGGGCCAGATGTGGCCCGCGAGCCAGTAGTTTACAATCACAACAAGTGTTGCTGCACATTCAGAGCTCTGTGTTCCCTGTAGGAGTTTTGTGTGCCATGTTAGCCATCGCAGACACAGTGAAAGCAGAATCAGCGCTGGCGGTGCACACACTCAGCAGCATGGGCATCCAGGTGGTCATGATTACCGGAGACAACCGGCGCACAGCCAAAGCCATTGCAGGACAGGTAAATCTTTCACACGGGCACCTGGTGACATCATCATGTGAAATTAGAGTTTCTGTCTGGCTGCAGGTGGGGATCAGGAAGGTGTTTGCAGAGGTGCTGCCATCACACAAGGTGGCGAAAGTTCAGGAGCTGCAGGATCGAGGCCTTCGAGTTGCCATGGTGGGAGACGGCATCAACGATTCGCCCGCTCTGGCCTGCGCTGATGTCGGCATCGCCATCGGCACCGGCACGGACGTGGCCATTGAAGCTGCTGACATCGTTCTGATCCGAGTAGGTTCCTGATAGTCTGTTTAGAGACGCCTTCAAGATCATGTGATCTGACGCGTTTCACCCTCTGCAGAATGACTTGCTGGACGTGGTCGCCAGCATCGAGCTGTCGAAGAAGACGGTGCGCAGAATCAGGATCAACTTTATCTTTGCTCTCATCTACAACCTGCTGGGAATTCCAGTCGCTGCAGGTGAAGAATCTTTGTTCCCATCTTCATATTTCTCTCAGGAATCCGTTCTACTGTTATAAAAGTGTGACTGCATCTTCTGCCGTCCCGTCCGGTGGTTCCTCCAGGTGTGTTTATGCCCGCTGGCCTCGTCCTGCAGCCGTGGATGGGCTCGGCTGCGATGGCCGCCTCGTCTGTATCAGTGGTTCTGTCGTCTCTGCTGCTCAGGATGTGAGTAAGAATCTGTTAGATATAATTTATCCACACAGAAGTCTCTGTCAGGTTCCTGTTTGCTGAAAATCAACATTTTATTTTGTTAAGTTTTTTATTCGGTCTAACATTTTCTGAATTCTGCACGTTCTGTTTGATGGTTCCGTTTGGTCTCAGTCTTTTCTGTTTGTTACTTTTTAATGTGTTGAAGTCAAACTCTGCAGCCGAGTGACCACAAACATCCAGTCTAAAAACAAAAGACACGTACTAAATGTATTGACACAGAAAAAAGGAAGAATCATCTGTACTGCTGAGGCTGTAAAGTTTTTCTCACTTATGTGATTTTATTTGTGCTTTTTCTTACTGGTTTGTTTATAATTTAATATTTGTACATATGGTCGGCTACATTTTACTTTTAAAAAGTGCCCTCAGTGTTTCTAAGTCCTAAAAACACATATACAGTTTAATGTAAACATAACCTGCAGTGTTCAACCCCAATTCTAACAACTGTAAAGTGAAATGTAAATTAAAAACAAAATACATTGATCTGTAAATCTCAAGCTCATATAGAACAAAAACATTTTATGGCATCATGTCTCAAAAAAGTTGGACTGAACAGAAGTTTTTATTGGTGCAACAGAAACAACTGGAGGAACATTTGACAGGTTAGCTAGCAGCTCAGTAACTTTACGGAGTATGTCAGAGAGGAAGAACCTCTCAGATGTAAAGATGAGCAGAGGTTCACCAGTCTGAGACAAACTGGGTCTAAAAATTGTAGAAAAAAGATCCTGAACATAATTGTTTTATCTACAATGATTCAAAGAATGAGGAGGGAGATCAAAGAGGCTCAGCTTTAACATCTAGAAAGGTTCCATCGATAAAGAAAAATACTAAAAGGTTTTAGAGCAACATCTGCTCCCATCTAGATGACGTCTCATTCAGGGTCTGGAATATTCCAGCAAGACAATGTTAAACCACATACTGCATCTATCAATACAGAAGAGTCCAGATGCTGGACTCATCTGCCTGCAGTCCAGATGTTACAGCAACAGAAAACATCTGGAGCATCACTAAACCAAAAGTCTAGCTACAGAGATCCAGAACTTAGCAGCTAGAATCCTGAATCAGACTAGAATGAGACCACATTCCTGTCCTAAAACTCCTGCAGCTAGTCTCCTCACTCCCAGATGTTTACAGACAGATGTTAGAGGGAGAGGAGATGCTGCAATGTAACATCACCCTTGTCACGGGCTCAGTGATCTTTGTGACCCACATGCTGGACTCAACACAGACAAGCTTTCTCTGTTGCAAAAGTGACAAGGTTTATTTTACAATAATATGTACAAGGTGGAAATGTGCTCGGTGATCTGGTGCGCTCAGGGAAGGTCCAGGAACTGCAAGGGATAAACAGGTTAGCAGGTATGTCTCAGGAGGTTCCAAACTGCAGAGGAGAGTAGGATTAGTAACGGTTCCACTTCCAGTATAGCAAGAACGTTGAAGGCAGAGAAAAGCTGTGACTCACAGGAAGCTGATGGTAGTGGTGCTTGGAAGGAGGGCAGGTCCAGTGCGGTGCTGTGCAGGGAGGTGGAGGTCCATGTTTGGGTGAGCGCGCTGGAGGGAGACAAACTGAGACGGGGACCAGACCTCAGGAACTCGGGGGGAAAAAAAGCTCAACACGTGGAGCAGACAGCGGCAAAATCCATAAAAGTCAACAACCAGGCGGTGAATGAGTGTCAGCCACTTGCTTATATGCTGCCTGCCTCCAATTAGTCCTGGTCCCCGTCAGGTGTAGCTCATCAGCTGCGTCAGCTCCTCCAGCGCAGATCCTCTCTCTGTAAAGAGATCTCTCACCCGACACAGAAAAACACAGCACAGACACTGAACCTGACAACCCTGTTCTAAATGTTTAGAGATGTTGCTTCCATTAGATTCAAAATGAGATTATAATTTCAATAAAGTGATAAAATAACTCAGTTTAAACATCTGAGATGTTGTTTATGTTCCACTGGGGATAAAATATGATTTACAGATCGCTGCATTCTGTTTATTTACACTTCAAACAGAGTTCAGACTTTGTTGGAACTGGGGTTGTACCCTCCTCATGACACCGACTGGCTGACTGAGCTGTAAGTATGAAGTGAGTAAAATATCCACCTGAATCCTGCAGGTATAAAAAGACTTCGGTCGAACTGTACGAGTCACATGCAAGAAGGAACATGAGGAGCCTTCGCTCATCTCAGATCAGCACACATCTGGGTCTGGATAACCCCGACGCTACCCGGTCCAACTCGAGACACGCTGGGTCAGAACCCTGAGGCCCCACAGGGCCCGGGTCTGTCTGTTAGTGGTGCCCAGGATCCGGACCGCTGCTCGCTCCTGGATCAAGGGACTGCAGAAGGCTTGAACGTGCAGTAAAGGAAACAACAGGACCACAATCATGTTTACAGACAGACTCATGCTCAATTTTGTAAATTCTTTAATAATATGTTTTTGTAAATAGAAAAATTATGCACATAAATTTAAATAAATCTTTTATTTTGGTGAAAAACAGTTTGGCCATTTGAGCCCAGTGACTATTAACCAGTCATCTTCCTTCACAAACACTTACTGAATTCTACAAAAAAAAAAAACTGTTTCATTTCAAAGATCCAAAGCTCAAAGTAAAGCTGCTGCACACGTTTTGGTTTTTCCTTTTTGGATGAAGCTGTCAGCGTTCTTCTTCCTGGTTAAAAAAAATTCATGAGTTGGTTCAGAAAATGATTTTCTTTATAAAAATCCTCCCAATGCACTGCTCAGTCTACAGAAAAAACAAAAACCTTTTCTGTTGCTTTTAAACCAGCTTTCACGTGCTGTTAGTTAAAAATAGAGGTGAAGAAGAAGAATAGTGCAGATCTTTTGTTCTTTTCTTCCAGATATGTCAGGAATAATTACGGGGGACATTAATCAAATGGCCTCACACATGGATTCTATAGTTATCCATGAAGAATGAGCGTATTCAGCAGCTGGTGGACTTCAGGATTTTAATTATAAATCTTGTCCTGGTCTCAGACCTTAAAACAGCATTCTGACACTCGTTAGCAGGGAAAGCAGAAGAACATCTGATTAGAAACTATTCTTAACATCATTAATTAAATGTGGCAAGGCAGATTCAGTGAGTTTTAACGAGTTCCATGTGATTTGGATGTCTGAACCCTTTCAGCTGGATTTCAGTCTCCTTTAATGTTTCATTCGACTTTTCTCATGTTGGAAAATAAAAATGGTACTCAAGATTTCTATCAAGAATATTTCGTATTTGTGGTTTGAAAATGCTTTTATCACATATCCTAGAAGAATTGGGGCTTTCGTTTAGATTTACAAGTTAGTTTATTTGTTGTTCAAATAAAATCTGATTTTATTTGTTACAGTAACTAAGTCATAACAGTAATAATTTATAATTATGGCATGTTTCTTTTTCCCTCTTACTAAGCAATCACCATCAGTGTAAGCAGGTCTGGGTGAGTTGGGTTTTCTCTGGACCAGAAGAGGACCAGGTTTCCCTGACAGGCTGAAGGTGAATCCACAAGCTTCTCATCAACAACTCGTCTTCATCTCAAACTGTCACGATTTGTGCTGTAAGGGCTCGGGGCAGGACCCAATATGCAGGGAGACACGGGAGACTCAAAAACTCAAAATTAATATTTTTAATAAGAATAAATCAAAGGGCTGACAAGGCAGCAAAACACTTACATTCACAGAGGACACGGGAGGATAAACACACAGCATGGAAGACGACACTCCGACAACTCAAACAGAACTGACACACCCTTTTATACAGACATCACACGAATGAAAAACACCTGGAGAAGAGAGGGAGAGGGAAACGAGCAACAGCTGAGACACAAGGAGAACTGGGAGCACAGAATATAAACACAAACCAGAAAAGACACAAGAAACACAGGAGGACAAGAAAAACAACAAAACTCTCACTCAGAACATGAATCCTGACACAAACCTCGACAGAAACATCCAAACTGGGTGAGTTTTAAAACAAACAGCTTGATTTCAGCTTGTTTGATCTGAAGCTTCATGTTAGTTGAGTAGTTGATTTGGTTCAGCTGGTGTCGGGTTCGGTTCTGTCTTTGTGTTTTAACTCCATGTGGTTTTGTTCTATGCAGGTGGGTGAAACTTATTATCTCGTACCTCTGTAGTTTCTGTTTGTTTAGGGTTATAGAAATAATTAAATTAACCTCAGAAGATAAAATACTACAGTAGAACTTAAAGGTTTTATGAAACATCTGTCATGGAAACAACTAAAACCCTAAAACTAACCTCAGTAATCTCTACAGGGAGCAAGTTTTTTTAAAAACAACAGATCTATATTGAGTGTTTATTAAAACCTTCAAGGAATTTTCACTGAAAGTGACTTTATCTTCATCTGAAGATTTGAAATGTGTGAGAAAAGTTATCAAATGTGTTTATTTACATTGATTCCACAAAAAAACAACTACTAATTTACTTTAAATATTCTACCGTTTAATTAGAAACTTGTTCATCGCAGTATATCTCATATGAATGAATGAAAAATACTTTATTTATCCCAGAAGGGAAATTCAATGTTGTAGTAGTTTTTTTTTTTTTTTTTTTTTGTCCAACAGTAAAAAAACAATAATGAAGACAATAATATAATAATAACGATCAAGGTCTGTTCTTGTTGTGGAGGCTAATGGCTGCAGGCAGGAATGATCTTTTGTATCTTTCGGTCTTGCATCGGACCTGAAGAAGCCTCTCACTGAACACACTCTGTTGTTTGATCACTGTGTCGTGCAGAGGGTGAGAAGAGTCCTCCATCATCTTCATCAGCTTGTCCAGCATTCTTTTTTGTACAATCAGCTCCAGCGGCTCCAGAGATACTCCCAGCACAGATCCAGCTTTCCTGATCAGTTTGTTGATTCTCTTCAAGTCTCTGGTTCTGATGCTGCTGCCCCAGCAGATGGCTGCAAAGCTGATTGCACTTTCCACAACAGACCTATAGAAGATTTGCAACATCTTGGTGCAGACATTAAAAGATCTCAGCTTCCTTAAGAAGTAGAGTCTGCTCTGACCTTTCTTGTAGATGTATTCTGTGTTGCATTTCCACTCTAGTCTGTTGTCCAGCTGAACTCCAAGGTACTTGTATTCCTCCACCACCTCCACCTCCTCTCCTAGGATGGAAATACTGCTGTGTTGATTCTTTCTCCTCCTGAAGTCAACAATCATCTCCTTAGTTTTGCTGGTATTTAAAACGAGATGATTGTTACCGCACCATTTCACAAACTGACTGACCAGTTCACTATACTCAGCTTCTTGTCCCTCACTGATGCACCCAACAACTGCAGAGTCATCAGAGTATTTCTGCAGATGACAGGACTCAGAGTTGTACTGGAAGTCAGAGGTGTACATTGTGAAGAGAAATGGTGAGAGTACAGTTCCTTGTGGCGCTCCAGTGCTGCTGACTTCCATCTCAGACACACAACCCCCCAGTCTCACAAACTGTGGTCTGTTTGTGAGGTAGTCATAAATCCAGGAGGTTGTGGAGGAATCCACCTGGAATTTATGGAGCTTCTCACATAACAAAGCAGGCTGAATTGTGTTAAAAGCACTTGAGAAGTCAAAGAACATGACCCTCAAAGTGCTGCCTGATTGATCCAGATGAGAGTGTGCTCTGTGAAGCAGGTAGATGATGGCATCTTCAACCCCAAGCCCATTACGGTATGCAAACTGTAATGGGTCCTGAAAGGTGCTGACCTGCTTGTTGAGGTGAGCCAGTAAGAGTCTCTCCAGGACTTTCATGACGTGAGATGTCAGGGCAACTGGTCTGTAGTCGTTTGGTTCAGCAGGTTGTGATTTTTTTAGGTACTGGAACAAGGCAGGATGTTTTCCACAGCACAGGAACTGTTTTCTGTCTCAGACTGGTGTTGAAGAGGTGCTGGAGAACTGGACATAGTTGCATTGAGCAGGTCTTGAGAACTCTGGGACTGACACCATATTATGGGGTTACAGGGCAAATGACAGATCAAAACATTAAGTCACAAATAAAGATTGAACTTTATGGAGTTCTGAATTTCTCTCCTCTGCAGGTATTTAATCAGTGATCCAGGTGTGCTGTGTAAAGGTGAGTTTAAGGACCCATACAGGAAACACAGACACAAATCTAAAGAAATGTGTTTTAAACAGTAGACAGACGTGTTGCATGCATCATGGTTTTGTAATCAAGCAACACGAGAAGAAGTTTTTACCTGATGAAATGAATTTAAAGCTGAAGACTGGAACTTTATTTAGACTTCAAACCACTTCAACATTTCTCTTTCATCAAATATCTACAAACTAGTTCCTTGTGTGGTCCAGACCACTTTAAATAAAATGTTTCAGAACTAATTTTAATCTCAGTGTTTAAAGACTAGAGTTTGCGGAACAGTAAAAGATTCATGACTCTTTTCTTCTTTGGGTTTAACCAGTTGCTGGAAGACGATCAGGCCTGAGCGGCCGGAGACGGATCAGATCTGAGCCTGGTTTCAGTCCAGTCATTTTAGATAAAACAATAAAAATAAGCGTGTTTATTTACTTGGATCAAACTGGTATTTTTATCTTCAAACTGGCCTCGTACATTATTCATCCTCATTTCAGTTAGAACCTCTAAATAAATTCTCCTTGAATAAAACCCGAAACATCTCTGTGGATCATGATAAGACAGAAACCAAAAGCACAAACATTCATCACCTGATGTTTCCTGTTTATCTGAAGGTCTCAGTAAATACTTGAGGTGAGACGGGGACATTCAGCTGCTTTTTTTTATATGTGAATCAAAACGCTCTGGGATTTCAAAGGACTGTGTCTTTATTTCTCTGGTTATAAATAATATAAGCATAAAGTTAGAAATAAACTTCATCAAAATCTACCGTGAATTAAGTCTAAACATTTTACTAGAATGAAATATTAAATAAACTGAAATCTCATAATAAATCAAAAGTACAAGTAGAAACTTGCTGTTTAATCCTTGTGTAGATGTTTGTTCTATAATACAGTTTCAATATTTTAAAAATCTTTTGACTTTTTAAACAAGATTTTGAGAAATTGCTACAGAAAATGGGATTGGAGGTATTTTTTGTTTTTTCCAACCATCTCGCTGGACTGATGGTCTTTATTCACAGGGCCAACATTGAAATACCTGGGAAATAAAAGATCTCGCAGATGTTCTACTCAGGTGTTTGTTTCTAGTTCGGACCTCTGCTGAACTCGCGAACATCAAACCCCCATCAACTTTTTAACAATCTGAATTCACAGGAAGCTTTTTGTAAAGTTAAATATCAGAATCTATATTTAGAATATTTATATTTGTTCTAGAGAATATTGAACCTTGGACTTAAAACATGACTTTCTGTTGTTTCCGGTGGTTTTCCAGTGGATCTCCAGTGGGTTTCCAGTGGGTCTCCAGTGGGTCTCCAGTGGGTTTCCGGTGGGTTTCCAGTGGGTCTCCAGTGGGTTTCCGTTGGATCTCCGGTGGGTTTCCAGTGGGTTTCCGGTGGGTTTCTGGTGGGTTTCCGTTGGATCTCCAGTGGGTTTCTGGTGGTTTTTTTTCCCCATCTGTAGTTTCCCTGATGTAACTGAAGATTATATAAAAAAGCAGAATATTTCTCTTGATCTTGAGGAAGAACATAGTGATGAGCTCCTCAATCCTCTAAACTAAAAACATCACAGTGACCTCAAACTAACTAATACCCACGTCATAATAATGTTCACCGGAGCCTACGGGAGTTCTCTGTTAACTCTAATTATAACTGTGGGACAGATGTAGTTGTCAGGAGCTTAAAGGTCATAACTGTATTTGTTTTGATGAAATACTGAATATATAATTTCTTTTTTGCATCATGAATATCTACAATCTGACCACCACTGAAACGGTGTAAACAGATGAATCATGCGATTAAAATGAAAATGAATATTGTTACAAGAAACTTAGCTGCTCCTGTATTTTCCTCCCCAGAGTCTCGTTAGATTTATAGACTTTAACTATAGTGGGATGAAACTATTTTAGGATTGTGAGACACGTACTGATATTCAGCTCCATCCAGACCTGCACAGTTTTTATATTTAGCTCGGTAAAATCCAGAAGAAAAATAACTAAGTAATGTGCAGCAGCTTCAGGTGAACTTTGAGTCTAGTGAAGAAATAACTGAATATAAAAAGTGACTCTTTTAATCTGTCACACAATTATCAACTCAGAGAATAAATCGGATTCTGTTGTGAAAGAAAAAGTGATAAAAATAAAATCAAACAGACAAATTTTATGTGTATATTTTGAATAAAAGTAAATAAAGATGGAGTGAAGACAGATAAACTGAGTTAAATGACTAATTATTACAAATGACACATTTTTAGATTATCTGCTTCTGGAACTATTTTGTTTGAGAAAGAGGAAGTTATCTGATTCTACAGTGGAAGAAGAGAAAATATTTCTATTCACAGATTTTATAGTTATCAGTGTTTGTTTTTCAGTTTCTTGCTGCCAAAAACTTATTTTTCTTTTTACAGCCTCAAACAAAATCTTCTGCTAATGAGGCAGAGATTTCAAACTGCAGCAACTCTTCTGTTTTTTGTTAGAAAATAAAGAATAAAATGATTGAGTGAACAAAACAGCCTTTACTCTGGGGGAAAGGTTTATTTGTTTTTATAATCTAATGGCTGAAAGCAGACAGGAACAATCTGAAGAACATTGATGTTGTTCTCATTGCAGCTGATTCTAAACTATTTTCCAACCTTATTCTTCTTGATTCAACTGCAGCCATCAACATTTTACAGAACATTTAGCCACATTCGGGTCATTTAAATCAGATCCTTCATGTCCCAGTCACGGTGTTCTCCATGGCTCTGTCCAGGGACGTCTGTATAATCCACCTAATTCCCTTTGGTCATGGTTATGCATCTCCACCTGACTTACTTCTACTCTTCTGTCCACTTCAGTTCTCCTCTAACCTTCTCAAGCTCAGCACTAAAAGAACAGATGTTCTCCTTACAGTTCAATAGTCCCTTTATCTCTTCAGGTTAAGACTCTGGGAATCATCCTTGACAGCACACCATCATTTCACTTACGTGATTTCCATTAACAGCCTCGACTCATCACCCACACTAAACAACACCATGGTTCTGGTCCTGGTCACATTATATCACATTACTCTGGTCTTTTACATAAATTAGGTCAAGTATTCAATAGGGCCAGATCTCTGTGTTGGTTGTGATCCGCCGCTCAGTTGCAGCTTCCTGTCTCTAAAAACTTCAAACCAGTGAATGTGACACTTCACAGGAGGCGTAGTACCACCGAACTGTAAGAAAGGCTGGAGGTTAAACCTGTTCAGAGACTTTGGTAGTTCTTAAGTGGTTTTTAAGACCAGGTATCTGCGGTAGACCCACACGTCCTCCTGTGACCCTCTGCTGGGTAAAACAGTTAGAGCTAATGGAAGATATCATGTTGTTGTTTCTCTTCTGTAGGGTCAAATTACAATCCAATTTTCTTTTAAATGGATTGAAATTTTCACACAGTTGGGGAGAAATATGACTTGTAATCTGTGTCCTTTAGTTTCACTCTGTCCAAATTAACTTAAGGTGTCAGATACATCAGCAGACATCCTCTAAAAACTGATGGTGTGGCACCTGAAAGCTTAAGTGATGCAATCTGTAAAAGATAACGAGATAATTTAATGAAAAAGCCTGTCATCAAATCAAGGTTTTCTGTTACAAGAATTATTTTATTTTATTCTCAAATGTGACAGAAGTTACTCTCTGATGAAGCAAAACAACAAGCATTCAAGTGTGAAATTCAATTTCAAGCTGTAGTTCCACCCTAAATGTAAGATATTAGAGGGTTTTACAGCTTTTAAATCTCCTCAACATCTACCCTTTATAGTTTCATTATTATTCAAACTTTTTACAATAGTTTGGTAAAAATTAATCTATATTTTATTTTAATTGCCCCTCCAGTTTCCATCAGGATTTTTTTTTCAGAAACAACTAGGTGTGTATCTGACTCTGAATTTATGCACCTGTATCTGATGAGGAGATTTTGAAGCGTCCGCCTCAGGTTTTTGTGACCTGTGCTAGTCCTTTGATCCCGATTGTTCCAGTTCCCTGTCACTAAAACACACTACTTGCTGTGTCGTAGTCCTTGCTGATGTGGGACGTGCTGGGCAGGGACTTGAGGTACTCCATGTGCCTCCTGGCGTCCTCCTGGTTGTGTTTGATGTAGTAAACAATGTAAGCAGTCACCATGAAGAACCAACAGAACATGGCCACAAACATGGCTACATCTGTTGTTTTATGGTGGAAGTTGCAAAAGTTGATCCCGGAATCCAAGACCTGAATCACTGAATGTCCTATGTACTCCTCTTGCACCGATGTGTGACAGCTGACCTCGTTGACTGTCTCAGGGTCGAGCCTTAGTTCTCTTAAAACCTCTTGGAGAGAACAATCACAGTGCCAGGGGTTGTTGGAAAGGCGGATCCTGGCGTGCAGCTTCGTAAAGGTGTCCTTTGGTAAACTGCTCAGTTGGTTGTTTGAAAGATCCAGAGTCCGCAGGGTGTCTGAAACTCCCTGAAATGCACTGACCTCCACACTCTCAAGAGAGTTGTGGGACAGGTCCAGCTCCTTGAGACGGTGGAGGTCCTCGAACACCTCCTTTGGGATGTGTCTGATGCGGTTCGATGAGAGAAAGAGAACCACAGTATCCTTCGGTAGATTGGCTGGGATGTTCTCCAGATTGCGTGACGTGCACTGCACCACCATGCCGTTTCTCTCTGTGCAGTGGCAGATTGTGGGACAAGCTCGAGTTAAGAAGAAGGACAAGAACATCAGTGTTCCAAAAAGGAAACAAGAGCCATAGGAAGGAAGTTTTACAGGCAATCTGCACCTTGGAGGAACCTCCATTAGGGGGCTTTAAAACTAGTAAAAGGAGTAAAAATACAAGTTCATTTGAAGGAAAACATGGTTTCATGGTAGTTTATCTCATCAAACAACCTTCAATTGTGGAAAAAGTTCCCTGGATCCAAAACTGTCAAAGAACTGAAGAGACGAAAGTCTTGAGCTTCCATTTGTTCCTGACATGTTCGTTCATCCTTTACCTTTAACAAAAGGTCCCAGATCAAACTCGATAAATGAGATGTTAGAGATCAACCTGGCAGGAACCCGTTAGGGGAACAATCAGGCAGCAACCCGTCAGAGATCAACCAGGCAGGAACCTCTAAAGATCAACCAGACAGGAACCCGTTAGGGGAACAATCAGGCAGGAACCCATCAGAGGAACAGCCGCTTTGACAGGCCAGGTCAAAATGCTCCTTTCAGGGTTGGAGGATGAATCTCAGCCACCTGGAAGAAAATTGAAAATTAAAGAGACGAAAGGTGTCAGTGAGATTTGTGAATTTTAGTTTCTCGTTGCAGACCCCCCCCCCCCTTAAGCAGAGGCCAGAAAAGTTCAGTATTATCATAAAATGTTCCTAAAGCGGGGCTCCTGGATGATGGTTGTTAAACAACACACGGGCTCATCGGCGTGGAACAGATGAACTTGAAAAACAAAGATACGTGTTTAAATGAGAGAAATTTAAGATTAACAGGAGAGTGTGTGAGCACTCTGAAAACAGAGGGTTTATTAATAACAATAAAAACTACAGAAACGATGGCTGTCAGACAACATGACTTCATATAGGAGCTTTTATTCAGTATACAATCATTAAAAGACTGAGATAAACTGCCAGAAATCCAGATTTGGATATTTTGAATCAAAATGTAACATTTACTAAATTTTGAGGTAAACATTTTCCTACAGGTATAACCTATATGTAAAGATTTGTTCCGGATTTTAAAGCAAATGTTTCATTAAAAGTGTAAAAATATCGAGTGTTTAGAATGAAAGAAATGACAGTTTGAGCTGTTTGGAATCAGGATCATGAAATAAAACGGTTAATTCTCACAATAAGAAGTGAGTTTATCTCCGGACCTACCTGGAAGCTTCACTCGGTTCTGGTTCGGATCTTTCCCGTCGTATAGAAACATCCTCCTCCTCCGGTAACCGTCAGCTCCACGAGCCGGACTCCAGCTGTTTGACCTCCCATCGGCGCAGCTTTGCAGCAGCGGTGCGTCTCTGTGTGCGTACGTGCGTGCGTGCGCGTGTTTCCACATTATGCATTTGCGACTTGGAGCCGAAACCCAAACTTTACAACTAATTTTCTTCCTCGCTGCGAGCTTTAGGTCGAAGACAGAAAAAGTTCTGCAGGTTCTGAATGTTTTTCTCTTCTTACCTCAAATGTGACTCAAACAATTTGTGAGTAAAATCATCTGGTTGCTCCTTAAAAGTGTTAGTCAAGATTTCTTCACCTGTTACAGACTGAACAGCCTCAGTTAAGAGAAATAGAGTTTAATTCTGAGGAGCTAATGATACGTCTGAGTTGAGCGGATTATTTCCATCTATAGAAACAAAAATACCTAAATTTAATTGTCTTGTAAACACAACACTGCCATTAATTCAGTATTTCATGGTTATTTACATGCTAATAGCAGTAGCTTCCAGTTGTAGCACCTCCAGAGAATATTGATGTTTTCCTGCCAGATTAAATTTGTAATGTGAAATTTCTGACTGTGCAAAATGTTTTAATTATGTCACAGTCACATAGGCAACGATTTTTTGAATATTTGGAGAGGATATATGAAGTAGAAGAATTAAGGTGACTACTATTTTTGATGAGCAGCAATCCTTTGTTTTTCAGCTAACATGACCACTAGGTGGTGGTAATGCAACATGTGCTTTTCCCAGAAGATTTGGCTTGACCCCATATTTCAGCCATGAGCGAGCTTCTTCAGGGTGAATCATTTGGAGAATAATTGATTAATTAATTAATTACCTGCAGCTTTGAATGTCATATGAACTTGTTTGTTTCCACTAATAACGAGGTAAGAAAGGAGCATTAAGATGCTCTTCTCTGGAGTGTAACATTTGATGAACTTCTGGTGTTTTGGTGTGTCATGGTGCAGCAGTCAGCTGAGTGAGTGGGCGTGGCCTATGATGATCAGTGACTTAGTGATACAGAAACCAGGTTTGGTTTTGTTGCCTCTGTTTAGGTTTGATGAAGTTGTTTGCAGATAATTTCTGAATGAAACAGTGTGATTTGTGTCTGAAGTGACAGTTACAGGCTGGTTTGAATCACGATCAGGTTCTGTTAGAAAATCTTTAACATCACTGAAGACAGTTTTCTGGTTTACAGACCAAAGAAAAGATGGACGAGTTTTTGTTATTCAGTCTTATCAATTTCAAATTTAACTTCCTGCAGAGTGACATTTTAACCTGCTCTGAATATTCTGGGACTTCTTCACTTGCAGTGTTTGCACATTTGATTGAATTCAGGTTTTCTTTTCAGTCAGTGTGTTTATTTGAAGCACACTGACAGAACTGGGTAGTAAAAGCATAACAGAGAGTCCTTCCTGTGGTTGGAGGAGCAGATGCATGTACAGAGCTGCATGTTTTCTTGAGCCCTGTCCTGTTTTTCTCGTGCTTCGGTCCATGACTGATTGTTGGCCCTGCCTGTCACCTTCTGTCACTCTTCATAAACATTGATTACTACTGTTCTGCTTCAATACCCAACCTGTCAAGGCCATTGTGACAAAAGACCTTCGTAGGTAGTATTATTGTGAAGCACAGATCACATGAAAGCAGCCAGCGTTTTGTCGAGCATCTGTATGATTAAATGGCCACCGTGTGCAGAGTTCAGCTCTGTCAATTTCCCTGAAAGCCAGAATCACTGATTGCATTGACTAGTGAGGTATTTGAGCAGGTTTGGTTCCCGGTGGCAGAAGTGCTGGAACATCTCAACACCGGCCTTTTGTCACTGCTGGTTAATCAAGCTGATAGATTTACTCCACGTGTACTGCAGCTCCAGCTTTGTGCAAAACACTTCCTCATTTTCTTGGACTTCTGGCAAAGTTCCAGCCAGAATCCGGAAAGAAATTCATGCAAAGATCCAGCCAACTAATATCAGTGATTCATGTGGTGTTTGGTCTGTGAGCACAGAGTTGTAACAGACCACAGCGAGGCTGTTTTCACATCATCTCCGTTGACTTTGTGCAGTCACTTTGTGAAATCTGCTGCCCTCCAGTGAATATTGACCTCTCTGAAGAAGCCACAGTCATTTTAAAAGGCTCGTCTGCTGCAGAGACTAACTGACATTGGATTTTGCTCACTCGGCTTGAACACGCTTCCACCCCAGAGGGAGGACGCAAAGTGTTTCATCACTGTGACCCTGATGTTCAAACTGTGGGTGCAGCAGGTCAGAGGAACCTCAGGATATCCACTTTCAGGAATGACCACTCTGTGTACTGTCCAGAACATTCACGTCCTCCTCATTGTTTTGACATTTGTCTTCTGCATGATAAAGAAGGTTGTATATAAGCAGCTTCCCGTAGTGCTGAGTGATATCATGGATCTGCTCCAACTCTTTCACCGAGCCAACAAAAGGGCGGCCATTAAGTCTTGGACGAGTCCAGTCGGTCAAATATTCACTGAAGGTAAATTAACTGAGAAGAGCAGATCCAGATGTGTAGTGTTGCATCTGCCAACATGAAAATAAACTTTAAACTCAGAACAAATGATGAGCAGCTGCTTCAAAGAATTGGCTGTTCGTAATGTTTAGATTTTATGCCAAATGGGAGAAAACTGCTGCAGCTCATTATCACCAGAAATTAAATCCTTTTTTAAATGTTTCAATGCGTTTCAGGAGGAACTATAACTGAATTTTACTATAAAAGCTAGAGATTCAGATGTTTTATCCTCATAATGATGTTTTTACAGTTGACAAACATTTGATAATAATAATAAAAAACTGGGTTTAAAAATGAGAAAAAAATCATTGTTTTTGTAGAATCCTGGTCCTCTTTCAGTTTTGCTCACTGTGTTCACTCTTGCTGACAGGATTTATCCTCTTATTATAATATATGAAAATCCTGCAGGTGTTCAGGAGAAACAAAACCAACAGGAGGATGGAGGCAACAACTCATCACATCACAAATCCAAATTTAGCATCAGATCTGTAAAAAAAACTCTTTTAATCTGGTAACTTGAATGAAAAAAAATCAATTTGTTTTTAATGGGACACACTGTTAAAATTCATTTTTGGTCCTAAAAACTCAAAATAAAAATGAGGTCCTTAAATGGAACATAACTTCTTTTAATTTTTGTTTATATGTCACAATGGAGGTGACATTTAAACAACTAGACACAAGAAATATAGTGTGGACATAAAACAAAACAACTGCCCCCTAGTGGTTAGTTGCAGTATAAATTTTAAGTCTCACCCTCTTTCTATTAATAATAGAGCATTTTCCTGATTAAAAAAATAATCTCAGACAAAATTTGCAGCAGTTAATTTTTGTCTGATTGTATAATTCTTACATTAGTGCTTTATATTAACTGTTACTATTATGTTTCAGTTCAAGCTAGTAAGTTGATGGTAAACAATACACCCTGCATGCAGCTACTAATTTGTAATTTCCACTAAAGTGACTTAATTTAACCCCATCTAGTGGTGGAAATGAGGAACAGCAACCAAAGTTATTATGATCTATTATTTTCTAGTTTGTCTCTGGCAGTGAGATTAATCATACACAGACTAATATGTAGTAATTATTTGTGTTTACAGGTGAGCAGGTTGTTTTGGTGCAGACACTGGGAACGTCAGCTAAAGATTAAAGCAACATGAGTTCAGAGATCCAGCACTGGCATTTTAACACCAGGTATTTAACATTTAATCATTCCTTAACTGTCTGTAACTGAAAATTTTCTTGAATTCGTCATAGTTTTTCCCCTTGTGGGTCCACCTTCCTCCTGTCTGAGCTGCTGCAGCGTTTTCTATCTCCTTCACAGCATTTGTTCCCCTTTTGACATCAGTTTGCAGGGAAAATGAGAAACATTGGCCTCAATTTGTGACACATCACTACCTGTGCATCAGCAGGTTATTTTACTGAACCTCTGACCTGCATGTTAATGCAGGAAAAAGTGAGTCTGTCTTTCTCAAAGGAGAATGTGTGCAGAACTTCTGAAAGGATTTGTCTCATTTGATCTAAATATTTACAAAAATTACAGAAATTAGGCCCCAAAAATTAAGGTATAAGATTAGCATCTAATTTTTCCCTCATTGTAACAGGAATTTGTTCATTAATCTGTCTTATTATCTTTAATGATTACACCTTATCTAGTTTTAGGGGGCATGTTAACTGTAAATACAAAATGGAATGCTGACTGGCACAGAAACAGGTCCAATTAATGATGAAAAAACAACAGAAACACCAAAACTTCCAAAATATGAAGAGTTGACTGACGCAATAAGGCAGAAACAAAATCCAGAAGAAATAATTTACAGTATTTGTACTTTTTCAGACGTCGGCGGGGACGGCAGGTTGAGTTCTGTGATTCAGGCCACAGTAAACCTGATCAGTGTTAAAAACCAACTGAGTCTTAAATGTGATGAAGGTTTGAGACGTTTATCAACACTTCCCTCATTCTCTGATATGTTCCTGACAGCTCTGCGTAATCCAGGGAGAAACTTTCCCCACACAGAGATTTTTAGTGTTTTAGAGGATTTAAAACAGCAAACAATGACATTAACAGTCACAGGACATGTTAAAATTACCTATCTTTTGTATCCAGTTGTGTCATGGTTGGACAGATGTGGAGTTAAGTCGTATCTTAGAGTAGCTGAAGTGAACAGCTGTGAACAGTGTGAGATGTTTCAGGAAGATGAAACCAGACTTGGTGTTATCTCGACTCTACGGTTTTCAGAAGGAAACGATTCTGTTGATTCTCTTTTCTAACGTTTCATAAAGAAAGAAACAGAAGACAGTGAAGATAAAAGATGCTTTTTCTGTAACACGAAACTCACTAAAAGTTTCTACTTTAACAGCCCCGACCTGATCATCTTATATCTGCAGAGAAAGGCTGAAGAGTCCCATCTGAGAAAAAGTATTAATGTAAATGGACATCTTCATATTCCTGATGACACTGAAGTAAACGTGTACCGTCTGACCTCAGTGATTGGTCACACAATGAATCCTGGTGAATACGAACACTTTCACTCTTATTTTATTGTTAATGAACGCCCCATCAGGGCTGATAACATGTTCATCTCAGTTCCAACTGAGAACTTCATTGAGGACCTGAATGAAAACGGTACCGTTTACATTTATGAGAAGTGCTCACAAGGTCCAGGTGAGTCAAACTGAAGCCAAGAAAACTACAGATTCATTCTAGACTGTTATTTTTATGAATTCGATTGCCATGGTAACTTGAAATGCATCATGGTGCACATCTGCAACCCAGTCAGTTTGATTTATCGTACATATAATAACTTATTGTCGGCCTCCATTAATTAATAGCAGGTACCAGTCAGTGAAATATCTTTGTCTCCAGGTTTACCTTTTTTCATGTTTATGGCGAATCCCCTAAAAAATACTAATAATTTTATAAATGATCTTTCCAACACACATCCAAAGGGTCTGGACAAAGTTTTTAGTTTCCTGTTAAGCTAAACTTGGCAGGTGGTTATAGCCTAGTAGGGCCCTTCAATCAGGAGATCAGGGTTCGATCCTCAGTCCCAACAAGTTATGCTTCAACGTATCCTTAGGCAAGATACTGAACCCCGAAACTTACCTCTGGGCATCGTACAAAATGGCTGCCCCTTTGCTCCTTAGAGATGAGGATGGCTTAAATGCAGAGAACTAGTTTCCCCAGGAGAATCATTAAATTAAATATTATTATTATTATATTGTATTTTTTTTTTATTATACAGTGGACGATGGTTAAATGCACAAAACTGCTGGGCACATTCCTGTGCTATAGAGAATCCATACGCTTATATGCACAGCGCCGACGGATATATGCACAAAACATTTGGAGGTATCATACATACATACATCTCACTGAATCCTTCTATTTCTCACTAGTTGCTTGACCGTGCACCTCCTCTGGTGTTCTCCCACAAACTGTCGCTATCAGGTGCCTGGGACTAGGCTGCTCTGGCTTTCACGCACGCGTGTCTCTCGCGTCTGCCTGAGGCTGTCAGAGGGTTGCAAAAAATTAATCACTGACTTCTTCAGTGGGAAATAGGATCAAAACATTTGTTCTACGTGTTTTTAGTGCCCGATCCCAAATTCTTAATACCGGATATGGTTAACTGTTCTATTCTGTTACTAACTAACTTAATCTGTGCCGTTACCGTGTCGTCCATGCACGTGTATCTGGTGCATCCGTTCATGTCATAGTGGATCCGCTCTACAAGTAAAACACGGTCTGTTTGAGAGTTTTATTCTCCTAATATATTGTAACTGCGTTATTAAATCATTTCCGATTATCTGTTATCAATACTGAACACTGCCACCTGTGTTTACAGTCCAAATGACCACCGACGGATAAATACACAACGCTTATATGCACAAAACTGCTGGGTACCGAGGTCGTGCATATAACCGTCAACTAGAAAAACAGACTGGACTTGTAAAACACAGAAGATTCCTCTCAGCTCATACTAATAAACCTTAAAAATGTCCAGTTTTCATGACGACTTCTGACAAGGTTACTGTATATTAATCATGAAACCCTAAAAATCTATCTACCTGTTCATCTTCACCCAATTATTAAGATGTTCATTAAAAGACTTGTTCAGCTGAAGAATGAACATATTAAAGTGCTTCAGAAGTCTGAATTGGACCTCAGACAACAATTATAACTCTCCTAAAAATAAACTTACCCAGACAGCTTCTTGGCCTTAAACTGAAAAATATGAAACTACTCTTAAATTCTCTTCTGATTCATAAAAAACTGTCTGCTTTGCCAAAACGGTGTCTTTGAAAGCTGAAACCTCTTGACATAAATCTGCATTTTATACCTCCAGTGTTTTCCTAAGATAAATCATTTGATCAGCTTTACTTCTCTTATTTTATGTAAATACCAAACTATGTTCCCTTATGAAAATCAGCTGTGTTACCTAATAATTAGACTAAATTGCATTTTGATTCAACACTAATCTGTGAATCATCATGGAAAAAACAGAGGAAGTCAATTCACAGAAAGAAAAAAAATGAAACTTTATTTTAAGTTTATACTTACCAACACTTTGAAAGTAAAACCTATGTAATAACTCACAACTAATATAGATCTGCACATAGCAAATAAATCAGTCAAAAATAGATACAAATTTTCATTTCATCATCTTTTCCCCTAAACTGCAGTACACACAAACAAAAAAGCCCCAATTGTTGCCACGTGAAAGTAGTTCAAATAAAAAAGAAAATGTTTTTACACATGCTACACAGCTCTGCAGGATCTAATAAAAAAGAATAAATAATTGCACATTGCACCCTATTATTGCATTAGTTGCAGTTTGTTTCAGAATCGTGGTATACTCAAGCATATACACAAATGTAAATACAGTTTTTTTAAACACCAAGTAACAGGAATATTGATGTTATTGAAATCACACTGCTATTACTTACAACCTAATATTTCTGTTTTGCAATCAATTTCATGTTATACTACAAAATCAAATTGGTCAGTTTATGTGCTAAAAACCATTAGTCACCAATGTTTTAGGCAAACTTTTCAATTTTACACGTGCACTGACATAGGTCGTAAAAAAGCCACGTTACCCATGTGGGTGTTCTCTGCTATTACAGTATACTGGTAATTCATAAAGAATGCCCTCCTCTGTATTAGCAAAGGGTTCTAAAATTATAATTTGAGCTTAATTTGACAAACATTCCCACTGAAATACAAGCAATGACAAGTGAAAATTAAAAGAAACAAATCTAGTATTTGAGTGCTAGCACGACTACTTTTTACATCAAAAAAGTAAGAATTATTGCAGAATAATCATTGACCATGTATCGTTCAGTAGAATGAAACAGCATTTGGTCCATTTACAAAATTAAATTTACGCCATCAAAGCGCCTAACAGCTAAAAGACATTTTAACAGATATTTTTGACAGAATTTTTGTAACGGAACTGCTGAAAGCTAGCTAACTTAGCTTAGCATAAAGACTGGAGACCAATATCAGCACAAATGTGATGCATAGCAATAGCAACTAAGAGAGATGGGACCTTTGGAACCAATGGTAAACAGATCTGTTTTCATTTGCTAGCATGTAACAGAACTAAATCTGTTAGCTAATGTTTTGCAAAATGCAAGATTCCTTTAGAACTTTATTTGATAGATTTTTTTCTATTTAATTATTATTAGAAATCAGGTTTGATAAGTCTAATTATTTTGGTTTGTATTTAAGAATGGGATCTTGTCAAAATGTTGACCATTCATTTAGATGCATGACAAACTGTGAAACACAAAGATGTTCTTTAAGTTGTTTTTCATTTTGAGTATTTTTCTGCAGAACATATTGGCCGAGACTTCCAAGCCTTAGTTAGCCCAGCTTTAGAATGAGGTCACAAGATATTTGAATATAGATAATATTAAATTAATCAAAGAAATAGCCTCAAAACCTTAGCTGGTCCTGCCATCTCATTGTACATTGTCTATGGCATGCGGCCAAAAAAAGAAAGGAGGGCTTTCATCCATCCATCTAGCCATCTTCTGCTTCTGTTGTTGAGTTGCAGGGGCAACAGGTTCAAGAAGGAAACCCAGACATCCAGTGACAATCTCTGCTTTCCCAGGGGGATCCGAAGATGTTCCCAGGCCAGAGAGGATATGTAATCCCTCCAGTGAGTTCTGAGTCTGCTCATGGGTCTCCCAGTGGGACATGCTCGGAAAACCTCCATAAGGATTTAACAAGTAGGCATCCTGATCAGTTGCCCAAACCCCCTAAGTTGAGGTCCTCACTTTATCTCTAAGGCTGAGCCCTGCCACCTCACAAAGGAAGCTAATTTCAGCCAACAGAACCAAATCATATGCAAAAAGCAGAGAAGAGATTTTGAAGTGTGAGAAATGTATCCCCCTATATTTGGAGCACACTGTCCCATCTCCCTTTTTGAAATTGGGACCATCACTCCCTCCCAAGTCCCCAGGCTCTGTGACCACTGAAGCTGCCATGCCTCTAGCCAACCTGTACCTGTCAGCAGCTTCAGGAGTCCTTTGAGATAGCCAAGCCCCAAAGAATTCCTTCTTCAGCTTGATATCTTACATCACTGCTAGTGTCCACCACTGGGTCAACTGGTTGCCAATGCAACGGGCACCAATGACTTTCTGGCTATAACTGTTAAGAGCCATATCTTCAACGGAGGCTTTGAACATGGCCCACTAAGATTTCATGTCCTCAATCTCCCCCCAAATGCAGGAAAACTCTCCCAGAGGAACGAGTTGAAGGTTTCTGGGACAGGGGCCTCTGCCAAACCTTCCCAATTCACCCTCACAACTCATTTGAGTTTACCAAGTCTGTCTAGCATTCTCCCCCTGCCACCGGATCCAGCTCACCACCAGGTAGTGATCAGTTGACAGGTCTTCCCCTCTCTTTACCCAAGTGTCCAAGATGTGCCCAAATGGGCATTGAAGCAACCAAATCCCCAGATGGCACCTCTTCTAGTAAAACAACCAAAGACTCCAATAAGGCCTGGTAATCTGAACTGCTGTTTTGTGCATATGCACTAACAGCAGTCAGAACCTTCCCCCTGCAACTCAAAGTGACTCTCTTGTTCACCAGGGAGAACTCCAAACACAGAGGCACTCAACCGGGTTTAGTATCCCCACACCTTCCCGACACCTCACCCCCTCGGCCACTCCAGAGTAGAAGAAGGTCCAGCCCCTCTCCAGGAGTTGGGTTACAGAGCCTAAACTGTGAGTAGAGGTGAGCCCAACTATATCTAGTTGGTACCTTTCAACTTCACTCACCAGCTCTGACTCCTTTCTCAGTGGAACTTGGAAAGGTGGCCTTTTTCAAAGATAACCAATCATTTGATCAATAAATAATAATTTTCAGACGCTGATTAGCATAACATAGCCAAGCAAATCTTTTTGTTCTGTTTCCAGTGTTTATGCCAAGTAAAGTTTGTGTGCTATCATAAAAGACAACTCATGTCAGTCTTTTAAAAAACAGGCATGTTTCCCAAAATGTCATCTTAACTTTAATCTAAATACAAGCTACTTGAAATATAGCTCAACATGCATGTATGAAGAAATGGATCTTCTGTAAATTAAAAAATGTTTTGTGTGGGATTGAAGTTAAGCAATAACATTCAGCAGCTGTTTGTATGTTTCAGCATTAAACTGAGCTCAGCTGATGCTCGTAAAGATGACGACCCAAGTTTTTCAGTATTTATAAACCATCCTCGCACCATAGCAGGTTCAATGGATATTTGATTTGAAGTTGACCAAATATCACTTACGCCTCCCTCTCATACTAGTTACAATACAGCAAAACCAACTTAGCTTAATTTCATAATCACTGAAGACAAAGTAATATGTGCATCACAACACCATAGATAAATACATCCTGGCTTTACCAAAAACCAGCAAAGAAGAAATTGTCATCCAACTTGTCTGTCTAAAAGAAAACAAAAACAAAAAATAAACAAAGTTGCTGACATAGTTGTGACAATGTAGACATTCAAAACTAAAGCATTGAATCAACCGCATGACAATGAAAACAACATGACGAGATAAACAATCGTGAAAAAGAGACTGAGTGGTCACGTCCGCCCAGACCCTGTGGGTTCCCCCCAATGAACCCCTGAACATTCCTTGGCCCCCAAAATACCATTTGGCTTTGTCCAAACGTTTAGGCCTCTTTACCGATGAGATTCCACATAATTCTTATATTTTCAAACCTTTTTTTCAACAATCTCCTCTTTGCTGCTCAGCAGATTTTTATTCCAATTTAAAAAAGGAAAGGAAGCCAAAAGGTTTGGACACAACACCAGGCTTTATAGTCCAACCAGGCCTCCCAAACAAGAGGCAGTCCAGACTAAAGTGTTGAAGAGTCTATTGCATGAGTGCCGCGTAGTCGACTAATGTGTTAAATCACAAAAGTCTGTGTACAAAACAAATACATAATAATAATATGTTAGTAAACAATCATTTAAAATTTCAGTCAGTGTTTTAGCCACTGATTTTCCCTAATTCCCATTCATGCATCTATATAATTGGTTTTGATAAAAGGAGGCTATGCTGGAAGGTTTTCGTCTGGGCAGGGAGTAGGACTAGACGTGAATGACCAAATAAACAGAGAAACAATAAAATAAAATATCGGAAAAAAACAGGACCGCAAAGATATAACAGCAACATCAGAAGGAGTGCGTACATTGAGCAGATTTTCTTATAAACACGGTACAACACTGAACACGTGCAATGTAAACACAGGAAATAAACATGAGATGGGATGCTCAAGGAATGATACCACTGGCTTAATAGGGTCATGTGATGCAGCAAAGAGTTATGGGCAGAGATTAGATAAAGATGCTAATTAGCACAAAAAGAGAACGGTCCAAGTATTTTTAAAATATTTGTTCTAAATTTGTTCAATTGGCTCCATCGCACCACACATTCTGCCGATAGCATCACTGAGCAGCTGGTTTGTAATATGCAAATAACTATATTTTTACAAAAAACTTCAATCTTTCACTAGTATTTTTTAAATATTTTTAAATGTTCTATGACGCAGCACTGACACAGAGAGAGAGAAAGCAACAGACAGAAAAAGAAGAAACACAAGTATTTCCTAATAAACATTCAACATGCTTTAACAGTTCTCTAAAAAATTCTAATCAACAGAAAATTTTTTTTTTTTTTTGTAATTCTTTTTAAGTTTAGATTAAATTTGGCTCTCTGAAATCAAAGCGAGTGCCAGACCGTCCCCGGTGAACAGGGCGGTGAGGTGGTCAGGGCTTTCGGAGAGCCAGAGTCCGAAGGGCTTCATCAGGGTTGTCTGCGGTGGTCGGTCATTGGAAAGGGCCAAACGGAGGAGCCAGTCAGGGATCTCAAGATGTGGTCATGGAAGATGGGTCATTCCACATAGCCGCCACGTCTCTGAACCTAAAGGGGTCGAGAAAAAATTTTCCTCCACTGACTTCCCAAAATCTTGTCTTTAATAAGGATGTAATCTAAACATTTATTTGTCTAATCTGAAGATTTTCAGCTCTTGGTGCTCTAACCTTGCATTAATCAGGTACTGAGCCAGGCTGATGTTGGCGGGGGTCCCTGTGATGGTGATCTGGCGCTCCGATGACCCTTCCATGGCGTTAGCAATTTTGATCTGCGCCCCAGACATCTGACGGATCTCGTTGATTTTGGTTCCCTGGCGTCCGATTATGCAGCCTATTAGCTGGGAAGAAAATGGGGGTTGGAATTAGGATGGCTGGAGCACATACAAGAGGTGGAATCAGCGGTCAGTCGTTTTTATGGCTCTTATGCTCCTAAATCCATCAAGTCTTCAGTTGCTGTAAAGATATTGATTTCTTATCCACTTCAAGAAAGAGATAATAAATGTGTACTTTGTACATTATGGAATTTTAGCTTCATTAGTAGTTGGAGCCTGATCAGTGTTATGTTTAGTTTTGGGTTCATCTAACAGTGAGAAGAGTTTATTTATGAATAAAACAGTCTTAAAATTGACCTTTACAACTCAGGGAGGAGTTGATAAATGTGGTGGCAATGTCACATTAACCATTATGGATTTTTGAAAAGGTTTGCCACTGTGTCTTAATGGAAACTCACGAATAGCTTTGTAGTTTAATGGTACTGGTCATGGGAGGAAATACTGCTCAATAAAACTGCTGAGTAAGAAGAACTGGCTCGCGTTTCTGTAGCTACATTATCTCAATTCTTTTGTTGCTGAAGAAAACACATCGGCCAAGACGATTCAGAAACGGACAGTTTTTAAATGAAACCCTCAGTGTGACTCTGTGTTTGCGAGGTCTGGTAAACTATGATAGTGAGAGATAAAGTACAGTTTGCATATTGTAATAAATGTACTCACATCATTGGGAATGGTGAGTT
Organism: Pachypanchax playfairii; assembly: GCA_006937955.1. Classification (NCBI taxonomy): domain Eukaryota; kingdom Metazoa; phylum Chordata; class Actinopteri; order Cyprinodontiformes; family Aplocheilidae; genus Pachypanchax; species Pachypanchax playfairii. The sequence continues at coordinate 694,624 of SSNP01000046.1, forward strand.
CATGAGTACTGGCCTGGTTACTGGCATCCAGACCTGCTGCTGAACACAGGAAGCAGAAAGAAAGACGGACAGAGGGAAAGCAGAAGGACAGAAAATAGTTTGGCATGTTGTTTACTGACTATTAAAAACATCTGCATCACTAAGACTTTTGACTCAGCTCTTGGCTAAGCCTACATATGTAACTTATTTCCTGAAGACTAAATTAGAGTATGTTTAGTAAAAAGAACAGTATCTAGTAATCTGTTTTGCTTAAAAGAAGAACTAAGGGAAAACCAGACACTGAAAGAAACCTCAACATAAAAAAGAGCAGACCACCAGCAGGCCATGTCAATCGCAGTGCACCACAGAAACCATTAGGAAAACAAGAAGAAGAAAAAGAGAAAGGACAGAGACAGGAAAAGAAGAGAGAGAGAAAAAAGGAGGAAGAGAAAGTGTTTTTCTCTACAGGTAAAAACGAGAGAAGGATCTTTGGTGAAGAGGGTCATTGTGTAGGTGGGTACGTACCGGGGAAGGCAGGGGTGGTCTGTCCGAGGGGGGTAAAGGGGGTTTGCTGCATAGCCAACTGGTGGAGCTTGCTCAACTGCTGAGGGGGGGAGGAGGAGGACAGCAGAGCTATGAGGTCATCGTTAAAAACACACTCCAGCACACACACGCTCACGCACAGACGTACACAAAGAGAGAGAGAGAGGTCTGTTGGAGATGCTACAAAAATAAGAGATGATCTCAGGACAAGTAAGAAGACAGACAGGTGTAGGACGAAAACAACAGAGACAAAGAGCAGAGGAAGCTGAGAGAAGAAGCTCATGAAGGACTAGGTCTGATTGATGCGTGCTGTTGGTTCCATAAGCCCCGCCCATCGTAGTTACTGTGGCGATGTCTGGTGTATTGTAGTGATATTGGTAGATAAGCCCCGCCCCTTATTGTTAAGTAGCTCTGAATCAGTACTTGAACTTGGAAGATTTTCACTGTTTAAGAATAAATAATATCCCTGAACTATGTAAAGAACGTCCAGCAACAACGTCGAAATATACAAGCAACAGTACTTAATATTGTTTATCTGTGTTGTATTAATCATAAGTAGTGTTGCTGAGGCTCCTAGTTCACTGCGACTGAGCGTGCAGCTTCAGTCCAGGTGTTAACAGATGTGTATGAACTTAGAGTTTATTATGTTTCCCATCATGTTAAAAATGATTCTGCTGTGAGTATCTGGTTCTGACTTCTGAGTCATAATCTTTTTAAGATTCTGACATAAAGTTTCAACCATCATTTTTGTAACTTGGTAGCAAAAACATGCTTAATGTCGTTCTCATATTTGAGACTGTGTTGTTTCAGCTTGTTTAAGATCGTCAGCTGTTATCTTGTTCAGGCCACGCCCCCATGAGATTTAATGCCAGAAAGAAAGCAGGTTGGCAAGAAGCCATGAAGTTAGAAGACAGAAGAGATACACATCCAGAAAAGGCTGAATTAATATTAGTAATTAATATTAATAAGGGTGGAAAGAAAGTAAGAGAGAGATGAGAGATCTTTGGATGCAGGAGGAGATTGATGGAGAGTGCAGTGTTGGCTGCCTCGTGGGGTTAGCACTCACATCTGGATGAGGGATGGCGTACTGTCCTTGAATGGTGTAAGCCTGTAAACACCAGAAGAGCTTATTATTCATTAAACTGAGTAAACACACACATACTGTCATGTTACTGCAATAAACTAAACCAGTTATTTCAAACAACAGAAATGAAAAATTACTAGAACGTCTAGAGCTGAAGAACTACAGACGTATTTCATGAAGCTGTTTTTTTAGCATGTTACATTTAAGTCATTCACTGCAGACTCCTATCAGGTTCTCCTTTTCATCAATCAGATCCAGTTGAATTAAATCAATAAGGAACGACTAGTACAGAAAGGTAGTGACTGGGAGTGGATAAAACCAGAGGAGCAACCCTGAGAGGAGGGATGTGATGTATCCGAATGGATGTTTGGGGGCCACAGGCATCAGAACTGAGCTCAGTTTTATCAGATGTCAGAAAAATACTCAAAGGAACGCAGTGGAGTCAAACACGAATTAGTAAATCAAACATAATCGCTTTTCTCATCCAGAGACTCCAAATTAAAATACGTTACATCTTTTATTTTTACTGTTTATCCTCATCATCCTCGGTCTAAAACGAACTGTCTCTTTAAACGAAGCTATCTCTTTTCTGATTGGCCGATTTTTGGAAGCCCATGCCGCATCAGCACCAGGTGCTTTGTGCCCGTTCACATAAAGAAATCTAGAATGAGATTATGTCAGTGTTTAAACTATTTTAAATTGTGGACTGAACTTTTGGCTCACATGGTTTACTGAATGTATTTTACACAGAATTATTTTTTTTAATTGAAAAAGAGGCAGAAAATATGAACATTATTAATTAATTGGCTTGAAATTAAAAGCAGAGGTAAAATAATTGCTGTCAATTGACAATTTAAATAAAATAGCATTTGAATGTAAATACCTTACTGAAAACTGTATTTTTAATTTAAATTAACCACTTTTGGGTGTAAAGAATTTATTTGAATAGATTAGAGTCTTTATTGTTATTGCACAGTAGTACAGAGTACGTAAGCACAACAAAATTTAATCATTCTCTTTGGAATGATTCCAAACACTGACGAGGTCCTGGATAAATCCAAACTACCTGCTGATCAACATTTGCTGAAGATAAATCGTCTGAAATTAAATGGAGATAAAAAGTAAAAGAAGTTTCTGATTCTCACTAACGAGCGCTGACGCAGATTTATTTGTCTTTCCTGTTTGTAACATTCATCTCATTTCTGGTTCGAGTGGCTCCGGGTGATGATGACAGTAAACAGCAGTGATGGTTTCATGCTAGTCAGGATGGGTAAGGAGGAGTGAGGAGGGGGAGGAAGAGTGAGTAAAACCTGGTGCGACACTAACAGGCAGTGGCTGGTGCTGCAGTAAGAGGCTGAGGTTGGCTGTGGACGCCCCCAGTGGGTCTGCTCTTACCTGGCCACCTGAAAAAATGACAGGGGTGGAGGCAGGCTTTGGGCGGTAGGGGATGGTGGCACCTTTCGGTGGGGACTGAGGAGAGCAAAGGAGGAGAGAGTGGGGGGAAGAAGAGGGGGGTGAGATGTGGAGAGAGTGTTAGAGCTGAAAGTAAGAGAGAAAGATGTTTCATAAAGTGAAACCAGAAAGGGCGGTGCCTTAGGAGAGACAACCTGTGACACAGAAGTGCTCATCACTGTGTGTTCATGCCCACAGAAAACGTTCAAACCGTGGTTGAGTGCACAACTACACCTGGATTTACCTGGAACATGACTTTCAACTGGATAATGATGACTCAACATACTGCATGTTATATATCTGTTTCAGTCTGAACTCTGGAGACTTACAGTCACGTGACAAATGTCCTAGTATCCATGGCTGGTGCCATCATGAAGGCCCAATGGAGAACTGGCTGTGCAGATAGTTAAAATTAATGGATCAAGAAGCAGAAAAACACCAAAATAGTGTGTGGCCTTGTGATCCAACATGTCAGTACAAAGTGTGCACAGGGGAATAAAAATTACTAGCTGGAAATATTCTAAAACAAAGCTTGTAAAAATTAAATGTGTACACTCATGTTTTTATTTGGGGTTGAATACAGAATAAAACAGGAACGTTTATTGTTTTATAATAAGAAAAACACGATTTCTGCAAATTCCCTGAAGTCATTTTAGCTTCTGTCTCTTTAAGACGTTCCTCCCAAATGCTCGACTCCTTCTGATTGGTTGTTCATTTGCTGGAATTCATACATATGTAATAAACTGTGATGTCACTGAGTTAGAGATGAAAAACACAGAATATAAACGAGACCAAACACAATGTGATGCCTTTATAAGGCTTAATACAAGAGAACAACTCAACATGTGGGAACTGTGTATTTCTCCATCACCAGGATGTCTCTAATGACATATTGAGGATCGTTTTAATTTGAATTGCAAAATTTAAAATTGACTCAGAGCAAATTAGACTTAAACCAAAGAAAACATCATGTTATTTATTTTTAATAAAACCTGTCAAAAGAGACAGAATTATAATTTAAGATGTTGTGCAGAAAATTGATCTTCTTTGGCGTGTTGAAGTTTTAACATGTAGATAAACAAAATTTTCATTGTTTCTTGTTTAAAATATCACTAAAATCAGGAGTTTACTTTGAATATTTAAAAGAATGAATAATCTCTCCTTCAGGTGTTTGTGGTGAAATAACTTCCTGTTTTCTTGTGTGTCCCCTCCCCTCCCGTCCCGTCCCCACTGTACCTCCAGCATCACCACACATATCTGTTTGACACACTGGATGATGGCCTCTGGGGCCCCGGAGATGGTCACCGCTCTCTCTGTGGAGTTGGGCAGCATGTCACCTGCTACCTGGACCTGAGCTCCTGTGGACTGAAGGTAAACAGGGAGGGAAAACACACTGAGGATGACCCAGGAGGGGAAGGTTAAACTGAAATGAGCATTAAGTGAGTGGACAACGTGTCTCTACCTCTCTCATTTCTTTGATTTTGGAACCTCCTTTTCCGATGAGGGAGCCGCACTGGCTGGCAGGGACGACCAGTCTCAGAGTGACTGGCGGTTTACTGGTGGCTGGACTGTTGCTCATAGAGTTGATTATATCCTGTAGACATAGAGGACATGCACGTTCTATTAAAATATCTTTATTAGCAGCGATGTAGGAGATAATTGGAAGGACCCATTATTTACTGATGCAGGATTTTGACTGTTGAACATTTCTGGACTTTAGACAACTAAACTCAAACATTTATAACACTGACAATACTGACACTGACCATCTTGTGTTTAACACTGGAAAACACAATAATTATTTATTAGCTGGACCAAAAAAAGTCACTTTTTACAGGTTTTACTGTGGAAAACAGTCCAAACATTTTTAAAGCTTGTAAAAAGTTTCATTTTTCCACAAACTGATTAGAAAACTGAGATTTCACTTGTAAGTTTGCTTTAACAGCAGCTCGTTTGGGTGTTGGAACATTTTACCTCCTCAAACTTGTAGGCGATCATTGCGAAAGCTTTGAAAATGGCATCTGTCGGTCCGGTGATGGTGACTATCCGCTCAGGACAATTCCCCTCCGAGATGTTGATGCGCGCGCCGCTCTGAGAAACGTAGACAGGAAATTATAAACCAAAATGAAGAGTCTGGTTCATAATGAATAAAAATGTGAGAAAGGTTCTTACATCTTCACGCATCTTCTTCACCGTCTCTCCTTTCTGAAAGAAAAGATTTGGATTTTTATTTCCTGTCAAAAGGATTTAACTTAAACATTTGCTTGTTTGGGATAATCACCTTTCCGATGATGCTTCCCACCTCCTGCAGGAAGAAAAGTTACAACTTTAAAAGACGCGTCATTATCAATAAAACCAGGTGATTTGTGATTGAATCGTCGTACCTTTCCGTGCATCAGCAGCCTGATGGTGAGGGTCACATTCAGTCCGCCTTCTGATTGGACCTTAATGGGCTCCATGTTGGGATTGGACGTGAAGGAAGGGGCGTGGTCACGTGAGAGAGGAGATCAAGGGCCAATACGAGTGTGATGGTGGGGTCAGCCAACCGGTCACCTGAAAGTGGGGAAACAGGAAGTAACACACCTGGAGAGACCTGACCGACAGGTGTTGGAGAAAGTTGATGCTCCTCAGGGACATTTTGGTTTAAATGATTTAACTCTGATCAGCTCAGATTCAGAACGAGAGAGAAAAACCTTCCTGTGATGGACCAAAATGATCAAATCTTTTTATATCTAAAGAAGACATGGTTTTCTCACAAAGCTGCTCTGACAGGAACTCACAGCTGTCCAGCTGTGGCATGTTAGACTTCAGTTTCTGATCACAATGATGTAGAACATTTGAGTGTGTCTTTTATTTCTTTCATACATAAAATAAGATCCTCTGACTGTTTTCACATCCCATTTCTTTTACTTTCATTTTTTTGTGTTTTCAGAACAAAATCAGATTTTTGTTCATTTCTTTGTTCTTTATCAATTTCACATTTCTCATTCCAATCAATAAAAGTGTAAAAACAGATTTTACTGAGTGTAAACCATCGTTTACAGGGAAACAAAACAGACAAGATCTTTAAATATATATTTAATATTATATTATAATAAAGAAAATAGAAGATTCTGCAGAAAGCACTTTAAACTGTAGGTCATAAAATGTTTATTCAGATAAAAGATAAACACAAAGAGTCCCGTATTTATTTTTATCGAGCCCATTTCAGCCGTTTCGGCTCTTAATTCATTCTGGCAGATGATGTCATGACTCAGACAGGACTCGCAGTTATCAGAGCAAACAGCAGGGGGCGTCTCAGACCACAGACTCGACACCACCATGAAGCTGCTGCAGGGTTTCAGTCTGCAGCTGGATTTCCCTCATGCAACATTATTAACTTTTATTTAAATGCTGACCGTCTTTATAAATATGACTGATTGCTCGAGACTGAGCAACGTTTAAACCAAAAAGTATGAAACAATCCAGAATTCTGAGGAGAAAAATGTTGTAAAATCCTCTGATTCATCATGTTTCAACTGAACGGAGAGGAAACGCTCCTGCAGCAGCTGACCTTGACTCAACAGTCAGACAGTCGCTGTCTGCCAATCACAGCCTCTGTTGCTAAGTGGAAACAAATATTTTTACATTTATTTATTTTCTGCCTGGCTTCACATATAATTGCTAATTATTACCTGATGCCATTTGAAGCTGTGAAATGATTAAAATGAGTGAACAGCTGTGTCTGTTTACACAGCTGAATTACATCTGGGATCACATGACTCGGGTCAGGTGATGGTTCACAGATCCAGAGTCTTTACATGTATGTAGCTTCTAAAACTGCTGCAGCAACATGAATAACCAACAGTTTGGGATATTTTTCTTGATTTTTTGTGATTATTTTCAGTTTTGTGGTGAATAATCTACCAGAGTTTTAAACCACGTCTTCAGTTTAGTGTTTTATGACAGAATGACAGGACAGCTGTGATGCAGGTTTTATTTAATGCACCAGAATAATGCACATCCTGTTTATTGTCCTACCTGATTCTGAATTAGCTTGTTGTTTCAGCTGACGTGCGCTGCTTATAGAAATCCCTGACATGTTCCGAGTTTAATACATTTTGGCTGTAAATTGAAGCCATGGCAGCTCTAATCTTTGCTGCTGGTTTAGAGGCCAGCAAAGGTTCGAGAGATGAGGGATTCTGTTGCCAGCTGTCCCTCCAATCTCCCAGAGGAGACCAGATTACGTAAAAAGCCTTAATCTGGGTTTAAGACCCAAGCCAGCGGTGCAGGTTCTGTCCAGGGGCAGGCGGGGGGGAGAACCAAAAAAATTCTAAATTTACTGTTGGGATTGAAGCAGATGACAAATCATCGTCACAACTGGGTGCTGAAAATGGTTTCTCTGAGTATTTTTCCCTCGTTTGTTAGAAATTTTCAATATCCTCCTCCGTGAATGAAACTCAAACTGGGCTCTTGATTTAGGTCAACATGAACGAGTCTGTTGGACCTCAGAGATGAATCAGGTCAGCGTTAAGAGCTGCATTTCAATAACTGTATTCTGCTCATGAGTCCTAATAGAATGAGGTCAAGGACCTGTGAATCATTAGTGCCAACGGCTGAAAAACCTCCATTTTTACTAATTTAGCCTGATTTTGTCCTTCATTCTTAGAAGAATTCCTGAAGAATCCTGCTGTGTGTCCATGTCTGATGTTTTTGCGTCTCCGAGCGGCTCAGACTGCGAGTTGGAAAAGCAGGAATGCAGAGAGGAATAGCAGGAATTTTTCCTGACATCTGACTGGGAAAGTGGGTCATGCTCAGCGTAGCAGCGCTGCTAGCCTCCTGCTCTATGGCGGCTATTGAATTAATCACGCTTTACGCTCGGCTGGACAACACAGTGCTCAAAATGGCTCCCCCCTCCTCCCCCTCCTCCTCCTACGTCTTCCTTCGCCTCCCATCTCGGTCTGCTCGCCTCAGAAAGACTTGAGCATCGATGTTGAAGAACTTGAAGCTGTGATTCCATCTAATCGTTCTCGGTGCTGCGAGATGTTTGTCCTGTTTGCAGATCCATCAGTGTGGAAGTGATGGAGAGAAGTGAAGCTGTCGTTTCTGTGTGAAACTTTAAACTCAGAGTAACTATCAGCTGACTTCAGCCCCTTCACGATGCTGGAAAGAGTCTGACATAAATTTAGATTTTATCACAACATATTCTAGATGAAACTTCATGGAAACTGATCGTAGTTTTTTTGGAGGTTCATGAACTCTGAAGCTTTTGGAGTTTTTCTTCATGTATTATTCATGTTTGTCTGTTAATTGAAGCCTTTAAACGATCGATTCACCAAAAAGAAACATATTTATTTCATTTCTGTTGAAAGAAAAGCATCCGTCATCGTACTGACGCAGAGATAAAGTTGTTCTGTCAATCCAGATCCAGACTGAGTCTCAGTCCTATAAAGGAAATCATTACATGGACGTCCGGTGGATCTAATCTAGGCCAAAGCCTCTGTCATCTACTCCATCCTAATCCACACATCTACAGATATGTCATTATGCTGCAACAAGCCTCTCTGCTGTTATCAGATTTCTGCAGTTTGACTTCGAGCTGCAGCTCCGCAACAGGAGGACGGACGTGTTGTGAAGTTTCTGCTGCAGCAGCAGCTTCGTTTTATTCATTAAAAGATTCTTCTTCTTGGTTAAAACGCTCTACAGTTATTTTAAGCTTTTGCATATTTCAAATTATAATTCAGAACTTTATGAACTTTACAAACCAGAAATGATGTTTTTCACTTTGATTTTAAAACTGTAAATAACTCAGACATGCTCTCTAACAGATTTAAGTAACAGAAATACCAAAATCTGAATAGTTGGACTCTTTTCTGTGTTTTGCATCATCTTTAGTCATAATGAAAACTCCACCCAGCAGATGTGAGCAGCTGTTTGTGCTTTAAGCTCTTCCATTAGAGCACATAGATATTCTCTTGTCATGCAACAACACGCTGCGTGTAAGAGGTGTGTTGAACACGTCTGTGCTCCAGTTAAAGGAGAACAAAAGGGAAACCAGCCGAGGGGGAGCACAGAGGGTGACCTCTTTCAGCCATATGTTTTATCATAAAGGAGCTTCATCAGAGACAAAAACCTCTGAGACAAAGTTTGGAGACAACGGAGACAAAGACCCCAAGAGGAGTTTGTTTCCTGGTATATGAGCAGCTCTAGTCTCATCTGGCTTTTGTTGTATGCAGCGAAGTGGGGGGGGCGTCCGCCCAGTCGGCCTTCCTATGCGCCGCTATGACAGTCGTCTCAAGAGCTGTCAGCCCGCATCAGCAGCGCAGCATCCTGATACCTCAGCCCAAATCACAATCAAAGCTGTGGCCACCACATCCTCACCACGACCAGTCGAATCAGAGAGTTCATCCACGAAAAAAACACAACCAACCATCATGAGCGGCTCCCGAACCACCTCACATCCCCGTAATGGAGTCCAGCCTCACAGCATCACAATGCACCATGTTGTGCCGTGAAAACGGCGCTAAGAGCTGAGCGCTAAGTCGGCCATTTTAGATTTGCCACAATTTGTAATGTGAGATCACTGCTTGTCACAAAGTCATGGCTTCCATGCGTCGAGCTTCCCCCGAGCGGTCGACCACAACGACTCGAGAACATCCTCGTTTCTTTTTCTTTTTTTAGCTTTTCTGTACCGTCACCTCGCGGCGGTTATTTTTTTCCATCCCAGACTTTTAATCTCACCGCCAAACAACAAGCGTTTGTTCCAAACAAAGAGTGATTCATCAACGAATTTCTGATTAGCTTTGGAGGTAATGATGAATGACATTTTCAGTGTTTGAATAGCCAAGAATAAGGCCATCCGCAGCGCTAATATCAGAGTGATGATAATTGGAATAATGACCAGGAGGAGGCTGATGTATCGGTTCCACTGACCATCATGTGCGTTTTCTTTTTAAAAAAGCTTATCAAAGCTTCATTTAAGCAGCGGCTCCACCAACATATTTACAGCTTAAACAATAAAACCATTCAAGCTTGAATCAAAGACAATGAACACCTAAACAGTGACAATCAGAAACCGATGACCATAAAATTAAAGATGTCTCGCTTCGGAGAACTTCCCCAAAAACCTCTGAAATTAGACATGAAGTCAAAAAGTTGCTGGTATTATTCCTGATGTTTGGTAAGTTGCCAGGTTAACTAATTATTAATGTTTTTTTCAGCTTCGCATAAACCTGAAATTTAAGTTTTTTACAGTTTAAAGTCCCTGAAAGTCGAAAGACTCAAATATTTTATAATAAATATCAAATATTTAGTTAATGAATAATTTCAGAAGAAAATTTAAAGCACACCTTGTTTTTTGAGTATTTATTCAAGGCGTGCAGCAGAAAGACAGTTTACCTTCTTTGTCGTGCAGGATACGGTAGCTGTCGACCACTTTTGCTGTTGGAAGATTAAAAATCGCAAATGATCTTTTTGCTTGTCTTCGTTTCGCTCTGATCAGAAAAACTCCGTCACCCTATTGGTCCACACCACCAGGTCACGTGATTATCCAGAGTGACACGTGACGCTGCTCAGATTTATATGACGAAACTGATTCGCATCCTCAGTGAGTTTATGCAGCTGATGTTTAGGATTGTTTGTAAATAAGCAGTTTGGGTGACCCTGTTCACCCGCCGCCCCCCGTTGTTCCCTCAGCTGTAACAAAGGGGGGACGTGCCCACTGAGGCACATGGGCATTGTGGGGGCAAGTCTGGTGACGGGGTCTGAATCAGAACTGTAGCCTCGGGGGCTGAAGGAGGGTCGAACACCCCCGAAATCCACAAATCTGTGTCACTGTCTAGAACAACTAACACAAAAAGAACTCATCTAGTAAAAGTAACTCATGAGTCTTTTATTCTGAAACTGCTGGTCCAACCAAACGTTCCTGACATTTATATACTCTCTGCTCCTGCTGCTGTTTAATCTGCTTCCATCCAGATTTTCCAATGCAGCCCAAATCCAGCCCTCATGTCAGATGGACAGTTGTGCAGAGCTTAATCTGACATTATCAGGGTTTGACGGCAGCAGCAGAATGTTTAAGGGAGCTGCCAGGAAAAAGCAGGAGGGTCATACTGGCTGGATTAGGGGCAATCCAGACAATAAAGACCAGGTTTCACCTCATTGTTGATTGTTTTCCGTATGGGCTGATGCTTGGCAGAGTCCAGTATTTCTCCTGCATCAGATAAACTAACGAGACATCTGTCCTGGTTTTAATTTGTGCACCTGTACAACACAAAGTGGTAATCAAGCCTACACCTATCCACCCGACTGTGAAACAGCCCATGGGATAAACTACAAATAGAGCATTAAATGTGTTCCACATTGGAGAAGCAACACGTCAAACAAAATCTGCTCCATATTCCAACAACGCTGTTGGCTCATCATCAAAATCCCAGAAAGATTGGTGGAAGCCGTGTAAAGAAGCAATAGTTTACATAACATCTTTATAACTTGCTGTAATCTTTGCCAAAGCTAAATGCTCTCGGTCTTCAGTCCTTTGATAAATGACTGTTGAAAGTTTAACAGGAGCCAAAAAGATCTATGAGTTATTTACTCATGTCAAGTGTTTCATCTTATGTTTTTAGAAAGAAGTTCATTATATAGGGAAAACATCTGATTAAATTAAGTTTTTTTCTCAAATTAATGAGTTATTAAAACTGCAAATAGTTCCAAAATTCCAACAAAAACAGGATGTTTGAAAACAGTCATTTCTTTCAAATTACATATCAAAGTAAAACCTCGAGACATTTTTCAACCATAATTCTGATTAAACAACAAAACTACAGTTAAAAAAAGGAAACCCTTTAAGTGTCGTCTAACAGCTGCATTAAAGACTTTTTTTTTTTTTTACAAAATAGTCAAAATCCGCAAACAATCACCAAAGTTAAATTACGTTTTTCTCTGACTGAGTTTGGGAAAGATTTTTCATGTCATACATATGACCAGTTTATTTTACCCATGTTTCACTTCAATCTGTGGCCCCTCGATCACTTTAACTCACCGTTCCAAAAACAGAGAGTTTTCAGAGATGAACTATATTTCGTTGGTGGTGTTTATCAGCTAAAGCTGCAAAGTCCAAACTGCTTACCGGTTAATAAGAAGGAAAGCTCCTGAGCAGGAGAGACGAGGTTCACTCAGGAAGTTTAGGACCAAGATGGCAGACTGTGGGCACACTGAGGGATGGAGCAGCTTCTGTCCACCTATATGTTGGTTTATCTCCACCCCCTCCCAACCCGATTTGTGACCTCCAGCAAAGAGACAAACCCAGACTAGTCACTTTCATTACCAAACTACATATTTAACCAAAGTCCCATCAGGTCATCAGAGTCCTAATGAGGGCAGAAAGGCGTGAAGGAGAGATGGAGGGAGCTCACGTTGAGGGTCAACAGCATTGATTGACTAATCCAAAAAAGTTCTTTGTAATCAATATTAGATTTCCATTGGTAAACAACAACAACATGGTGAGAGAGCAGGGTGATTTAACCCAATTGATCCTGGCCTATAAATATTTAATATTTTCAAAATAAAATATTTTAGAAAAATGTAATGAATGACTCAAGGCTTTCATGACAAAGATTTGGTGTCCCACAGGGTTGTACTCTGGGTTGCATGTTCTTTATCTTTGAGTTCATTTTAATGCTGAACATGGTCATTGTATTTCAGAGGGAGTAACCACTCTTCAAGTCCCACATACATTTACCAGCAGGATGGATTATAACTCTGATCAGGAAACACTGTGGGTGGATGGACGGACAGACAAACTTAGAAATAATTGACAGTGTCAACAAAATTATTTTTGACTCGTTTAATATCCAGAAAACAATCATGTTAGCATGAGTTTATAAGAATTGGTTCTGTACCAGGATTAGAACTTCTCAGGTATCTTAATATTGTTTTAATGTTTTCTGTTTGAGTTAAAAATCACAAGACCCCCAAATGACTTGTTATTGGTCTTATAGTTACTGATTACTTTAAGGATCTTAAAATAACAATTATAAAATAGAATTGATATTTATTTAAAACACTGATTAACCACAAAAACATCCAGGCCTTGTTGTTTCCTTCTTTTCCAGCTTTTAACAGTCTCTTACTGTGAAATGATCCCTGATGACTCTAACCAGGTCATTCTGTGTCTTGGGAACAATAAACCTCTCATAAATGTGCTGCCTGCTCTAAAAGCCTTCGCCCATAACTCTAAAACTACTGCACACAAAACAGCTTCATGTCCCTAATGGAAAATATCGCCTGACTCTGGGTTCATGTGGTCAGTGCAGACAGTAATGGGAGCATGTTGCCTCCCGGCTAAAACCAATGATGAATAGACTTCTAGTGGGTGAGGGACTCTAACTGTCACGGGCTCCTTGGGGCTTAAACTCAGTACTTTTGTTAAAATTCAAAAGACTTTACCAAATGGATTTAAAACCTAAGATTCAGAAGTTTAGTTGGTGATCCTCAAGAAACAACATGTGATGAGGTATAAATATTGATCTTCTGGGATTTCAGAGGTAACATCAGCTGTTTGAGAGCTGCTTCCTGATCCTGAGAGAAGCTGAGATCCCGGTCTCTATAAAACAACAGGAAACGATGAAGACGAGGAATTAGTGCATTAAAACTGATGGAAGATCAGAGAATTAGAGTCATAACACACAAGTGAAATGATATTCTCAGAACTACAAATCAAGACGAGATTCCATCAGATCAAGAAGATCGAGAAGATGCTTCATTCATCCTCTCAATAAAACTCAGTTTCTTTAAATGTGTTTTTATATGAGATGAAATGATAAAGATTTTTATTAACTGCTGTGCACCGCTTACATTGTTTGTTTAAGGTAGAATCTGTTCTGCTCATCATTCTGACCTTGGACCTCTCACCTTGTTAATGACATCACGCTTGTGTTAATTCATGTTTTCATGCGTGTGTCTGAGGGCTTCAGTCCAGGATTACCTTTGTGTGGTAACTCAGGACAGAACCACACGATGGAAATCTATTTTAATCAGTGCAACTCATCAACACGTGGGCTCACATTGAACAATCACACAAGGATTTAGACTTGGACCGTCCAATGAGACGCGACATGTTAAGATGTGGAGCACATACAGCTGTGAAATCAGATGTGGAACCGTTTACTGAACTGCAGTGATCTGAGCTGAGGGATTATGGGTACGGTGACTGCAGGGCACAAGAATACACATCTGGAGCTGATTTCCATCACAGGAGACTCATTCTGCATAAATCAATGGACAGATGGATTTATGAGCTAAAGAAGGGGAGAAACATGAGAACAGATGAGATGGTTGTAGGAGTGAATGGATGACTGGTTCACTGAGAGGCAGAACAAACCGTTTTCTGAGCCCATCCGAGGAGAGCGATGATAAAGATCGGACCTGACCATCCCAGAGGCTTGAAATGAGACGCACACATTTGGAGGAACACCACTGAACCTCAGGACAGTTTTTGATGGCAGCAAAGTTAGAAACCCTCTAACACACCAACACTCAAGATGAAGCTCGAGGGCTTCGAGTAGAGCCGGCCGAGACAGTCAGAGCAGATTTATGAAACAAACGAGAGGCTGTAAATTCAGTTTGAGGACACAACATGAATCCAGTGTAAATAAAAACACATCAGAGGTTGTAGTTTCATATCTCAGTGGATCAATACAGCTTAAATCTTGTGAAGCAGGTTTCTTAAACACTATTTTATAAATATTTAACACTGCTGTCATTATACACAGGAAGTGCTCCTGCTATGATTATTTATTTTTCCTTATCTTAGAATTCTGCGTAATTTTCAAGGGAACATAAAACTGATGATTTACAAAAAAACACCAACATGAACATGTCTGAAACTTCAGAGTTGCTCATGACTAAAATCTGTTTCTCCAGACTGAGGTCATTCATATCACGACCAACAACAGAATCCCTCTGCCAAAAACTTCATTATGCTGTTTTGGTTTTTCTGTTTTATTTAACTTCCTGTTTGAACCTTTGAGCTCTCTGTCAGTAGATTTGGGGTTAATTATATTCAGAGGTTAAAGGATTCTGGTGTCTGATGTCACAGTGTTTAACATTTGGGTCTTTTATTGTTTAGAAGTTGTGTTTTTTTAACCCGTCGGCCAGTTAAACGATGTCTGCTGCTGTTTGGATTCTTAGTGTTTAGATGTCACATAAACTACAAAAACAGGGTAAAATGAAAAGGACTCGCTGAAATTCTGCAGTTTACTTGCTCGTGTTGTTCTAATTCTGTGATAAAGTGATTTTGTTTTTGTAGTGACACTTATTGTTCCAGTATAAAAGACTCTTTAGAGAGCACAGCCGGCTTTCTCTGAGGTCCTGATTTTGAGATGCTAATTGGACTTTTCATTTTTTGTATATTTTAAAATCTTGATGATATAAATTTCAGTAAGCAACAATGGAAGAGTAAATGTAATTAAAACATTAATAAAAGTCATGCTGAGGTTTATTTCAGAGGCTGGTGAGACCTCAGATTTCATACCAAGACTCTGAATTAAAAACACTTTCCTCTGAGTTGATTAAAAATCCAACGTAAAGCTTTTTTTATTGTTTCCCTGCTGGGAAAACGCTCCTGATACATCTTGTCTCTGTCCTTGTTGCTAGGCAACACTGACTGAAGATCATATGTCAGTCAAACAAGATGACTGTAAATACTTAATACATTAAATATGGATTTAATGTGTGTGCGCTTTAGCAGGCTCTGAGATAATACGCTGCACATATATGTGCATTAATTTACACACACAGTCTGATGTTGCTGCCTCGTAGCTGAAGCTGCCATTGCAGCAGAACCAGTTGCTTTGACAAAGGACAGAAGTTCCCCTGGGTGTCAGTAGGACTGAAGCCTGGATTCTCTGAACACACTCAGTGTCACTGTTTGCATGTGACTTTGTGCACAAAGGAAATCCCCTAAATGAGAGAACATGTAGATGTGAAGTCAGGACATGGATGTTTACAGGCACATGCATGTTGATTCTCACATGATGAAGCATGTTAGCAGGGTTAAGACTGAAAAACATCTGGAATTTAGAAATGAAAAATATTACTGCATTTTGATTCATTCAAGTTTCTGGAAGAAACGTTTCCAGAACATTTCTAGATGAGTCAGCGTGAGCAGCATCAAGGTCACACATGAAGGCTGATCCAGGAGAACCAGAACCAGGATGAGTCCTGCTGGACCCACTGGGGTCTGAGACCACAGGAAAGAGACAAACACAGATGGATTGAGCCACTCGTCATTTCGATGGAAAGAGAAACGGAGTTAAACATGGAGAGTAAAGACAGCAGAGTGAAGACGTGGACAGTATGTCCTCCAGTAGTCTGAGACTATAGCAGCATAACTAAAGGGATGGACCAGGAGAACCTAAACTAACACTAACTATAGGATGTCTAAAACAGATTTCAGGATTAATGATACTCGGATTTGTCTCAGTGAAAGAGTGAATTAAAGACGTTTGAGTCTTATTTCATCTTTTTACTAACAAACAGAAAAGAAACACTAAAATCCTCCAGATCCAGATGTTTCTGAGCATTAAAAGGAACCTGAATTCAGATAAAAAGGTTTGTTTTTCATCTTTAATGTAAAGTTGTGTAAAATCTGACTCGGATGAACGACCTTCACGATGAGTCCTGCAGGATGGACGAGGGCTGCAGGAGCATCACTGCTCACTGAAACAGACTTTCCTCGTGGCTGCAGCACCATATGTGGAGCTGCTCACTTCGCCTGTTCTGGGCTGGATTCCATCATTAGCAAAGACTTAGAGAAGATAAACGAGGACTTGTAGTTTGTCGTTGCCCTCGAGTGAAGATCCACCGCTTTGGATTTGTGTTGTCGACAGAAATCTGAGTGTGACCTACTTTAAGTAAAATAAAGTTATTTGGTAGGTTTTTATCTGCATTTTATGTTTGATTTATTGTGTAGGGTTAGAATGAACGCTGCAGCTTCCTGGTTCAGATCATATTCATCCTTTTTCTCCTTAATTACTGCAACAATCACAGTTTTTAAATAAATACAAACATTTCAGTGGTAAAATTTTACACAGAAACAACATAAAATCTCAGAAACTTTGAAGATTTACATGTTAACATGAAATGTTTGCTGCAGCTGTTTGTGTCGGTGTAAAAATCTTTCTGGTTTCTGATGCAGTTTGTGTTTTTTACCTTCATGTTTCTGATACTGGTTGAGTTCTGCAGGCTGGTGGCGCCTCCTGGTGGTCAGAGCAGGAACTGAAACACGCTGCTTGGTTTCTGTGGATGTTCTTTTATTATTAAAATATAGTCTTCATTTGTCTGTCTCTATGTGTCCTTGTGATGGACTGTCAACCTGTCCAGGTGTAGCCCCGCCTCTCATCCAATCACTGTTGGAGACAGACACCAGCTCACCCCGACCCTGAACAGGAACAACCAGGTACAGATAATGACTGACTTAATTTAGTTTTTTAATGTTTGCTATTTTTATTTTTATCCTAATTTTAATTATTCTTTGGGTTTGTGATCTAAGAGATTTTTGCTTCTTTAATCATGTTATTTTATCCAACTATGTTATTTATGAAAGTTTTTATTGTTATTAAATAAATCCAAAATGGTTATAAAATTTATGAGAACACACTAACTGAATTAAGAGCCTTTGTCTTTACCGAAAGAAATATTAAAATAAATCACTCATAATATGAAAATTCCGTTCAGCAATTTTATTCAGAATTTCTTTCACATTAAAGCTGCATTTTTAACTCAACTGGAAATAAAACCTCAGGAAATAAGAAGCTCAATCTCAAACACCAAAAGCAAAAATCAGCTTAAAATAAGTTGATTGTGTTTTTATTCAAAGCTCCGGCGTCTTTAATCCTTTTAGTCAGCGTCGTGGCTCCAGGGTTTCACTGCATTATTCTGCACAGACACGTCTTGAAGCAGACGTGGAGGGAGAAGTTAAACCTGTTCGTTTCTTCTTCAGAGACTCAGGAAGCAAACGTTAATAACAAAGCAGGAGGTGAAACAGTCAGATGTTTCAGTGAAAATCAAGTGAACAGGTTGTTTGGGTTCAGAACAGTTTGGTTCATGACATGATTACAACAAACACAGATGTTAATTAGGTAAAAACAGAAACTAAACCTCTTTGTTTGTTAAACAGTCTGCAGATCGAGCTGAACTTCTCAGCTCTGCTGGTTCAGTAGTTCAGAATGGTCCTTTTCTCCTGCAGATGAGTCAGATGTTTCCTGATCCTAAGGCGTTCCTGGAGCAGATGGGCTATGTAAACCCCGCAGCATGTTCTTCATCTTCTACTTTTATCTTCACTGCAGGTGTCTCAGAATAGTTGCCACGGGGACTCGTCCTGGAGGCATCTGGATCGTATGTCTGAGCATCTCAGCTGGCTTCTGTTAACAAGATGAAACCTGCTTCTGTAGAAACTTCTGAAGTGGAAACACGTAAAATAACCTTTGACTTAGTATCAAAATACACCACGCAAACCGTGTCCTGGCACACCGACTCCACTCAGACCGTGTCCCGGCTCACCTCCTCCACGCAGACCGTGTCCTGGCACACCGACTCCACGCAGACCGTGTCCCGGCTCACCTCCTCCACGCAGACCGTGTCCTGGCACACCACCCCCACGCAGACCGTGTCCCGGCTCACCTCCTCCACGCAGACCGTGTCCCGGCTCACCTCCTCCACGCAGACCGTGTGCCGGATCACCGTCTCCACACAGACCGTGTCCCAGATCACCGTCTCCACACAGACCGTGTCCCAGATCACCGTCTCCACGCAGACTGTAAGAAATACAGCAGTTGTTGATGGAGACCTTCAACAAAAACACTCGCCTCGGTCTGAAGTTACCAGACTTTGTGTTAATCTGGTTATTTATTTTGCTGAAGATTATTTCTTAAAGAAACTTAAACTTCTTCCTGCAGAAGGTCAAAGTTACTGATCAAAAACTTTAAAAACATGTCAGATCTCAACTGGAAAAAAGATCTTACTGGTTAATGTTCAAGTTCTTCCTCCTCCAGGAGCTTCCTGTTTACTCCTGGTACATGAGGCCAGGTATTATCCTGCACCAGGAACCAAGTACCAGCTGCACTAGGAGGAACCCAGGACCTGCTGCACCAGGAGGAACCCAGGACCTGCTGCACCAGGAGGAACCCAGGACCAGCTGCACCAGGAGGAACCCAGGACCAGCTGCACCAGGAGGAACCCAGGACCTGCTGTACCAGGAGGAACCCAGGACCAGCTGCACCAGGAGGAAACCACAACCAGCTGCACCAGGAGGAACCTAGGACCAGCTGCACCAGGAGGAACCCAGGACCAGCTGCACCAGGAGGAACCCAGGACCAGCTGCACCAGGAGGAACCCAGGACCTGCTGTACCAGGAGGAACCCAGGACCAGCTGCACCAGGAGGAACCCAGGACCAGCTGCACCAGGAGGAACCCAGGGCCACCTGCGCCAGGAGGAAACCACAACCATCTGCACCAGGAGGAACCCAGGACCTGCTCCGCCAGGAGGAACCCAGGACCTTCTGCACCAGGAGGAACCCAGGACCTGCTGTACCAGGAGGAACCCAGGACCAGCTGCACCAGGAGGAACCCAGGACCTGCTACACCAGGAGGAACCCAGGACCACCTGCACCAGGAGGAACCCAGGACCACCTGCACCAGGAGGAACCCAGGACCTGCTGTACCAGGAGGAACCCAGTACCAGCTGCACCAGGAGGAACCCAGGACCACCTGCGCCAGGAGGAAACCACAACCATCTGCACCAGGAGGAACCTAGGACCTGCTGCACCAGGAGGAACCCAGGACCAGCTGCACCAGGAGGAACCCAGGACCTGCTGTACCAGGAGGAACCCAGGACCAGCTGCACCAGGAGGAACCCAGGACCAGCTGCACCAGGAGGAACCCAGGACCAGCTGCACCAGGAGGAACCCAGGACCTGCTCCGTTAGGAGGAACCCAGGACCTTCTTCACCAGTAGGAACCCAGGACCTGCTCCACCAGGAGGAACCCAGGACCAGCTGCACCAGGAGGAACCCAGGACCTGCTGTACCAGGAGGAACCCAGGACCAGCTGCACTAGGAGGAACCCAGGACCTGCTCCATTAGGAGGAACCCAGGACCTGCTCCACCAGGAGGAACCCAGGACCACCTGCACCAGGAGGAACCCAGGACCACCTGCACCAGGAGGAACCCAGGACCAGCTGCACCAGGAGGAACCCAGGACCTGCTGTACCAGGAGGAACCCAGGACCAGCTGCACCAGGAGGAACCCAGGACCTGCTGCACCAGGAGGAACCCAGGACCTGCTGCACCAGGAGGAACCCAGGACCTGCTCCACCAGGAGGAACCCAGGACCAGCTGCACCAGGAGGAACCCAGGACCTGCTGCACCAGGAGGAACCCAGGACCAGCTGCACCAGGAGGAAACCACAACCAGCTGCACCAGGAGGAACCTAGGACCAGCTGCACCAGGAGGAACCCAGGACCTGCTGTACCAGGAGGAACCCAGGACCAGCTGCACCAGGAGGAACCCAGGACCACCTGCACCAGGAGGAACCCAGGACCACCTGCACCAGGAGGAACCCAGGACCAGCTGCACCAGTAGGAACCCAGGACCTGCTCCACCAGGAGGAACCCAGGACCAGCTGCACCAGGAGGAACCCAGGGCCACCTGCGCCAGGAGGAAACCACAACCATCTGCACCAGGAGGAACCTAGGACCAGCTGCACCAGGAGGAACCCAGGACCTGCTACACCAGGAGGAACCCAGGACCACCTGCACAAGGAGGAACCCAGGACCACCTGCACCAGGAGGAACCCAGGACCACCTGCACCAGGAGGAACCCAGGACCAGCTGCACCAGGAGGAACCCAGGACCAGCTGCACCAGGAGGAACCCAGGACCTGCTGTACCAGGAGGAACCCAGGACCAGCTTCATTAGGAGGAACCCAGGACCTGCTCCATTAGGAGGAACCCAGGACCTGCTCCACCAGGAGGAACCCAGGACCAGCTGCACCGGTAGGAATCCCAGTTGAGCTCTTTGGTTGGGGGCAGTCAGCACGGGGTCCACTAGAGGACGCGGGGCCCTCAGGCTGCCCCCATGAAGTTTCTAATGGTTTGGTCAAAGAGATTCCATCAGTGACCTGCTGGAGGTCACTTTATAGGACTCTGACAGTCCTCATCCTGTTCTTCTTTACACAAAGAAGCAGATGCTGGTCCTGCTGATGGGTTAAGGACCTTCGATGGCCCTGTAACTGTTTGCCTCATGGAATCTCCTCTACTGGGAGACACAGCAAACCTTCTGGTGGCACGTATTGATGTTCCATCCTAGTGGAGCTGGACTGCCTGTAGAACCTCCATCGAGTCCAGTTCTCTCCTCATGCTACCAGTAGGGACACTGACCAGAGTCAAATGCAAAACTAACTAACTGAAAAGCAGGTAAAAAGATGAGGAGGGTCTGTTTATGTGGTCGTCTCAAATCAGCGTGTCTTTAAAACATATCGTACTCTTGATCCAGAGTTAAAAATGTTCTGAACCAAAGCTGTTCCTGGAGGTGTGAATGGAACTGGTGTCCTCCTGGGACAAACTGGTGTATCAGATTATTTCTGATCACACTGATGTGTAGACCAGTTGAGGCCAAGACTTACATGGATTAAAAAACATCTCTAATCTGAGAAGTTTCACGTTGGTTCCTGGAATCATCCTTTAATTAACCTTCACACCTCACTGATCCCAGACCTGTTTGGGCTGACCCGGTTAGTAACAGGAGAACCTCAGCATGATCCTAGTGATCCTACAGGGTGCTTCCTGTTGTCACTGGCATATAGCGAAGTCATCAGGGTCCCCCAGACCCCTATACCAGGATGGACCTGAAATCATATCCTGGCTTCACACACCTTGATGATTGGATTACTGCTGTCTGGTTCTCTGTAACACTGTCAGGTTTTCTTCTCTCTGTGCCGCATACGATGGTCATCTGTGGTCAGATCCATCACCGAGCCTGACACCATGCCTAGTGCTCTGGGGATGATGGCAGCCTACTCATAGGACACGATGTAAGATCACCTCACATCTTATAAAGGTTCAACATGATCCAAACATCTGGATTCATACAAACCCACAATGTGACCCCTTCCATCAAGTCTTAACAATGCTGCTAACGAGGAATTGTCTGTGTCTGCTGACCTGCGCTGACTGTCTGAAAGCTCAAGCCTTCTGGTGATCAGTCTTTACACGTCAGAACCAATCGACTCATTCATACTGCTGGTCTGCATGTTCTGTAAGTCCAGATCGACCCGTCTGGGAGCTTCACTGTTTCCCTGATGACTGCATGATTGGATTTCTAGCTCATCAGTGGCAGTAATAAAACAGCTGCTGGGGAAACATTTAGTTAATGATGGAGTGGATGTGTGTGTGGTTCCGGTCAGGTAAACGTCTCATTTACAAACATGACCTTTAAAATCACTGTGAACCAACTGCAGGAAAATAAAACGCATTGTGGAGGCTTTTATTTTATAAACTCGGTCCTTAAATTTATTGTTCAACCCAGATTAAAGATCTGAATCCCCAGATTACAGAATATTCTCCTTCAGCTGGGTAACTAAAGAAAAATGGCTGAGGGATGAAGAAAAGTGGATTCACGTCGTGAGAAATGCATCAGCGTTTCAGAACATCTGGATTCATCGATAGTGACTGAATCTTCCATCACACCGAGGGTTTAATCCATAAAGAGATGGATTGAAAACAAGCTTCATCTGATTATATAATCAACAGTTGGCAGTTCGGGGTGTGAGGATGCGCTCCTTCCTCCTCCTCCTCCCCTCGCGCTGTTCGGTTCGGTACCGACCTGCTGTGTGTTTTTCAGACTGACTGGAGGAGACAACGAAGCTCCTGCAGACATTGTATCATCATTCCTGCAGACAGACCAACACATCCACCGCGGAGTCTCGCGCTCTCCGCGGTCCGTTAGCACCGGAAACCGGCGGAGAAACGCACCTTCCCCCGGAGGACTCGCGCTCAGAGCCGCGGACAGGTGGAGCTGCTCGGACTACCTGTTACGGTTTTCGGAGCCTTGCTGCGTCCTTACTGACCTACTTTCTGCGATCTAGGAGTGAAAACCTCGCGGTTGCCGTTTCTGGAGGATGAAAGGAGCGGAACCAGCGGTGACCCGGCGGGGCGAGATCCAGTAACCGGCCCGTGATGACCGCGTCTCTTCACCTGGACCCGGTGCTTCTGCTGCTGCTGGCCTGCTGCCACACACCGGGGCTGGTCGGTGGAAGTAAGTATCGATGCTTTTCACTGAAACACAGTCTGATCATAAACATCCAAAAGGTCTCGAACCAGCAACTTGTGATCAGGTACTTGAAAGCAGCCAGAAGGTCTCGGAACATGGTCTGGACTTTCTGTCATGTTGGTTCTGATCATGGCTTTATGTAATGTTTGTGTTAACACTCTAATGATAAAGAACCAGAACTGGAGAGAAAACCAACCAAATACCTTCAGAACCCTGAAGAAACACGAACCAGGACCTCTGGTCAACATCATGAAATCACTTTATTTATTTCAAATACGCTTTTATTGGACTTTTTCCAGCAATTCATCTGAAAATTGGGAACAATGAGTGTTTTATGACACGTGCTGCTAACAAAGTGCCTGATGATTCAAGTTGTATGTGTAGAAACACCACTGACATAAAGTTTTAGAAGATCAGATGAAACGTTGCTGTGCAGATGGTCTGATGCTGAACTGCACATGAATTAAAAAGCTGCCAAAGAAAAACTTTGAGTGTTTGTTCAAGACATTTTAAGAACATTCATGAATTTTAAAGTAAAACATAAGATACTGAGTGGTTGATCGACACCAGAAGGTTCTTCACTATATGCTTTTAATTTAAAAATCAGTAATTTAAAGAGTTAAATAAAAAAACTGAGTGATGGTTTGTTTTTACAGCTTTTATGATGAACTCTGTCTGAAATCAGGTGATAAAGAGGATAAAATTGTTCCAGCTAATTGAGTTTTTCACTCTGGGTTTTATTTTCCTGGACATGAACTTTATGTTTCTGGTATTTATTTTCACACCAGAAGGAAATGACTGACGGGTAAACGCTCACGTTGTTCCTCTGCTGAGGAGCCTGGCGTTCATTTTATTTTGATGCTTTCCACCTACCTGAACATTTTTAAAGACTACCCACGCTCCCACATGGCAACAACACTACCCCGCTGATGCAGCCCCCCCCCCCCCCCCC
>SSNP01000046.1:718946-888946 GCA_006937955.1 Pachypanchax playfairii
CCCCCCCCCCCCCCACACACACACACACTACATCACACAAACCATAATAATCAGTGTTTCTGAATAATGATTCTTAAAATAAATGTTATTCTTATTGCACAGCTGGACGTTTTGAGCCAATATGCTGTTGGACTTTGTTGGATTGTTTTTCAGGTATTGAGTGATGTAACGTTGGTTCCAGCCCACAAACGGCTGTAGTAAAGCTGTCAAGCGAAGCTCCTGTCAGGTGGTTTGGAGCTGCTTCTCTTCGACTCTCTGGTTAATTAGCTGTTGCAGAAACACACTTAAATCAGCTGATTCCTCCTCTGTGGACGTCCTCATGGGCTTTAATTCAAATCAGCCTTCAAGGAAGGATGTCAGATCAACAATCTTCACAGCTGAATAACAAGAGGTGGCTAATCAGTGCTTGTGAGACTCTGCATTGATTTATAAACTGATGTGGACCTTCGTTTCTCCCCTCTGGGCTGTAACCTCCTCCGCTCGTGTCATAACGTCTCTTCTTTACTGCAGCTTATCGTGCTGCTGCTCTTCAGTTCAAATGGTTTTCCTGCAGGGAGGCGTTCACTCGTTGTTATCGCCTGTCAGATAAACCACAAACATCTGGACTGAGTGGTTTAGTTTGAAGCTGTTCAGTCATGGATTTAAAGAAACGGAGAGCTTTTAACGAGCGCAGCTTTGAATAAAATATTTAAGAAGGTTGAGTTCAGACTGGACTGGATCCAGATGAGAGTCCAGATCCTATCTGAGCAGCACATCACCTGTACGTGTAATTGATTAAGTGATCCATCTTTTAGTTTACTGCATTTCAGAATCGATCTAATGATTACAGTCATTGTTTTGGACATAAAACTACTAATTATTTACATATAATTAATTCTTGTATCAGAATAATGTAAGTTTGATACTTTAAGGTCAACAAATGCTAGAAACGATTAAAATTCTAGGTTATAGTTAAATCTCATACATAATAAGTCTGGAATGCTGAATGCATGTCCTTCAGACAGTGAGACATCATCTTATTAACATTTTTCTACACTGGAAACAGAATACAGAAATCTTTCCAGCATGCGTCTGTGGATGCTGGAGGTCCGCAGCAGGATGAGGAGCATCTCCAGTCCTGCAGAGAAGCTTCCCTTTATCTCACCCTGTGCAGCTTCACATCACTTCTATGAAACTCAAAGCTCAGGAAACTCCTTTTTAAACCATTTCTCTGCTTTAAAAAATAACCAACATTTTGCAGCATCTTCACTTTGCTTCTTGTGGAAGTGACTCTCATGTTTGACTGTCCAGTTTTCAGATAACTGCTGATGAAACATGTTGATATCGAGCAGAAAATGAACTTTCTAACTGAAACATCTTCTGTCAAGTTTTATTTATTTACTCTGTCAGTTGGGCTTGTGGGCAGAATAATGTTATAAATTCAGATGTTTTTGATTTAAATTGAAACTCAAAATGACCTTATTTACTGCAAGTAATATGGTAGATTTATTTAATGATCTTAAAATAGTGTTAAATTACCACAAAAATATAAAGAAAGAGATAAAGTAATTCTATAAACAAAAGCTTAAGATACAAAAAAGACAGTCAATCAAAAGAAACATCAGAATTTTTGCAAACAGATGCAGTAACACATAGAGACAAAACGATCTTTAATATGATGCAACAAACTGACCACAAAAACAAAATAAGATTAAAACGTGAAACAAACACAAAATAATCAGTAAGAGATTTAAAATGAGAGTAAATGAAGAGAACGTGACCCTGCAAACACAAACAACCACACGGTCGTCTGAAACAGAGAAACTGACGCGGCTTTGTTTCTTATGTAAGAGAAGTCTGGACTGTTTGTTTATGTTCCTGCAGGAGCTGAAACTTTCTTAATCCACTCACAAGCAGACAATAAATTAAATCAACATGCACAGTTTGTCATTATAGTGAAGCGTGAGCGTGCACACACACGCACTCTGCTTCTGTAAAGTGGTGGCGAGCCATTAGCCAGATTACACTGTCCAAGTCTGTTAGCCGACTGTTACATCAGTGTTATTTACAGCCGACTGTCCGGCTCCAAACGTACATCACAAACCACGAGCGCGGTCAACGTCACCGTCATGCGGTTTGTGTTTCTGTGCAGGGAGATGATCAATAAAAATAACAGAGATAATCTGTTTAAAACTTCTCAGGTTCAAATAAGGACAGAAGGTTTAAATCCTCTGCGTAAACATGAGTTTTATTTTCATCTGTTGTGATTAATATTTTAAAGTCCATCTGTTCCAGGAGATCCGTGGAGCTTTTTTCACCTTCACACATCCATCCTGTCCAACTTTCATTCCTCTCTAATTTATACTACAAAAACTGTATCTGCATCTTTGCCCTCCTTAATGATCGAAATCTCTTTGAAACATTTCACTCAGGTTTTAGGAGAAGTCACAGCACTGAATCTGCTCTCCTCCATGTTTTTAATGGTCTTTTAACTACTTCTGACTCTGGTCCTGGTGCTCTTCTGCTCCTCCTTGACCTCCAATCAGCTTTTGACACAATAGATCATGATCTTCTTGTCCATTGACTCGAACACTAGGAATGTCTGGAATCATGTGATTCAAGTCTTACCTCACAAATAGAACCTTTCAGGTAATGTTGGATGAATGCTGCTCCCTCTCTCTCCATCTCTCCTATGGGGTCCCCCAGGGTTCCATTCTCAGTCTTTTTTCTTTGTATTTATTGCCTCTAAGCCTCATTTTTAAAAATGAAGGTGTCCAATATCACCTGTACGCAGATGACTGCCAAGTCTACATCCCCCTCAATTCTCAAAATTAATATCCTCTCATCCTCGACTGCTTTCATGAGGTCAAGATGTGGTTCGCAGCCAATTTACTAAACCTAAGTGACGAGAAAACTGAAGTAATTCTGATTAGTCATGATAATAAACCCATTCCATGTCCAACTGAATTAGATTTTGTGTTTTTTTCACTCAAATCCTCAATTGTGAACCTTGAATGATGCTCAGATCAACTCTGTTGTAAAATCCTGTTTTTTCTTTTTCAACTAAGGAGAATTTCCAGACTCAAATCTATCATCAGTAAGTGCCAGCTTGAAACTGTGGTCCATACTTTTATCTCCTCCTGACCGGACTGTTATAACACCTACCTTTTTATGGGGCAAATAAATCATCTCTTCACCACCATCAGTTGGTGCAGAACACCACTGCTAGGTTTTTAACTGGACAGACGCCAACCCATTTCCCCTGTTTTAAAATCTCTCTATTGGCTCTCTGTTGAATTTCATGTCTCTTTTAACGTTTCCCTCTTTTTTTTTTTATAAGTCACTTAGCAATTTGGCTCCTCCCTACCTTGTTGAACTCATCTCCCCTCATCATCCCTCACAGTCACTCAGGTCAGCAGAGCTTCTCCTGTCTGTTCCGAGGTTCTGCTGTAAATCTCACGCTGATAGAACTTTTTCGGGTTGTGCGCCCAAGCTGTGGAATGCTCTCCCCCTCCAGATCCATCAGACCTTTTCCATCACTACTGTTAAGACTCACTTTTTTCCCTCGCTTTGATTTTAGTCTCGCTGACCTTCTTATTTTTGTTCCTATTTATACATTTATATATGTATTTATTTATGTAATTTTATCAGTGTATGTTGTGATAACTGTTGAGCACTTTTTGCAACCTCCTTGATGTGTTTGAAAGTTCTACACAAATAAAGATGGTATGGTACCAAAAGAATCGAGTCCCACTTCCCTCGACTTGAACATCTAAACAGGATGTAGGTCTTTGTTTCTATGTCAGCCTTGTCTCTGGTGAGACTGGGAGGCCTGAAGCCCAGCAGAGAGGGATGATCTCCATCTTGTGTTGACTATCTGAGAATCGTAGTGTTCAGGTCCGGTTCTTTGGTTCCACTATCCTTCAGATGTTTCTCTGCTCCAACAACTTGATGTCATGATCTCAGCTGTGGAGGTCTGCAGAACCCTGCAGAAACATTCACTTCAATCAGCTGTTCTGAAGCAGGAAAACATCTGAAACCGGCAGGACTGGTGGGCCCTGAGGTCCAGGATCACTCACGGAACTGACTGGATGTGTCCTGAAACATTTAGAAATTCTAAATGAGGCATTTATAAATGTGATATGAGCCAGACTGAAACACGAAGGACAGACAAGGACAAGTGTGAGCAGAATGTGCTGCAGCTTCCATCTGAGCTGCGATGTTTCCACTCCTCGTTTCATCCATCTGTCTCTTTCTGCTTCATCCATTAAAGCTGAAATCTTCAAAATTATCAGCTCTTGATATCTGCTGCAGATAATTACTGTTACTTTAGGTTCTCACTCCGTCATCGTCCTCCATCCACCTTTATTTCATCTCCAGCTGCTTTCCTGTGTCTTCCTGACTCCATCTGAGCCTCCCCTCTCATCTCCTCTCATGTGTGGAATATAATTGCAGAAGTCTATTCAACACAGCGCTGGCAGATGAAAGCAGGTGGGATTTAGCGGTCGTTGGGAGTTTGGGGGGGGTCTTAGCTGTCGTTGGCAGCGACAATGAAACGAGGCTTTGAACGTGTTTGTGTGGGAGGAAGACGTTCTCATCATGCTTATTTTCATTATGTGTAAAGATGTTTTCTATTTGAATGTCTGCATGTCCTCTTTTCTCTATAAATCCCCCCCGTGGCACCAGATTCAGAGAAACCACAGCTGAAGACTCGAGAAAAAAACGAACTCCATTAAAGGGAGCTGGTTGAGCGGAGAGGTTTGGACCCGTTTTTATCTCGTTAAGTCTTTCACAAGCCCAAAATATATGTTACCTGCCTTGGATCTGGTCTCTACTTATATGTGGATCAAGTATCATTTAGAGCTCTACCTCTTTAACAGGCATAGGGCTGTCCAGGCGTTTTGGCAGGAATGCATTGAGGAGTCCGAGCGTGTCAGCTGTAAGACGTCTGGGCGTCTCGGCGACTCAGTGACTCTCCTCTGAGCTCCTGTCGGTGAGGATGACTCCATCGCTCAGCAGAGGAAGCCCATTTCAGCTGCTTGTATTCATGATCTCATTTGGTTCATGATGACAAATGAGGGGTGGAAGGTAGATCGACTTGTTAGTTGAAGGATTCTCCTGTTGACTTGTCTCCCTCCTCACTACAACAGCCCATCTGCAAAACTGTAGATGCTGCTGCGGTCAGTCTCCCACTCTGTTCTACCCTCAGTCCTAATACCAAGACCTGAACCCAAGGTACCTGAACCTGTCCACCTGGGACAGACGCTCATGTCTGACCTGGAGCAGTTGACCCACACTTATCTGGTTTTTGGTCTTTTTTTACATTTTGTTACAAGAAAACTGAAGAATCAGTTTGATCTTACGTGGTACATTAAAGGACAAGTAATTAATTACTGTAAGAAGCTCGAAACTTTAAACATCTTGAATTTGACCCACATTCAAAGCAGCAATGTTTGAGATCAGTTTCATCATTTCAGTCTGACATGTTTTATTTTGAAACAGTTTTTCACCCACTGCCTGGATGTAATATGGATGTATTTGGTGTGTTTTCTTCTATTTGCATCACCTAATGTTCCACTTCAGCCTGTTTGCACCGATGTTTTAATGTAACTGAAATTCACTTTGCATTTCATCTGAATCCCTTCTGCCCATTAAAGCCTCTGCAGCTCGGGTCCAAATAGCTCTCAGTTACAATGTTACACAGAAATGAATCGTGTAACATTCAGCGACAGAAAATGGATTACATGTTTGGTCCTGAGCCTTGGAGGGCAGGAGTTTCATTCTGGAGCCACTGTGTTACAGAGATGTTCCTCCATGTGTCAGAAAAGGACACAGATGGCCAGTTTCTCCACCCACAGTATCAGGAAACGGACTCGCTGATACGAGACAGGGTAGAAATCTTCACAATTACTGCTTTTTCTCAGCTGAAACCTCCACCTCCTGCTTTTATTCAGTCCACCTACTCATGCAGGTTTTAATCTTTCCCTGTCAGTTGAACGGCTTCCTGAAAAACGTAGGAAGTCTGAAGGAAGTAAATGTCTTCAGTTACAGACTGATGCTGTTTAAAGTGTGAAGATTTATTTATTTTTTAATGT
This sequence comes from Pachypanchax playfairii, assembly GCA_006937955.1. Classification (NCBI taxonomy): domain Eukaryota; kingdom Metazoa; phylum Chordata; class Actinopteri; order Cyprinodontiformes; family Aplocheilidae; genus Pachypanchax; species Pachypanchax playfairii. The sequence goes on from SSNP01000046.1 coordinate 725,021, forward strand.
GTGAAACATTCTGCAGGCAGGCCAACGTGTCCTGCAGGGAGCAGCAGTTGGTTGAGCTCGTCTTTTATAATTCACTGAGCTTTTACTTTGAAATCAGCCTGAACTGCTTCAGCCTGTCATTGAACATCAGGCCAGTTTGAGCAGGTGTTCAAGCTTCTGCCTCAGCCAGACGGGAAATGAGCTGTTCACATGAGCTGTGCACATCAGCTGTGTTGGCTCCGCCCCCAAGCTACAGTTTCTAAACCATCATGGCAGATGAAACTGAGTCGACTTCAGTGTTGAATGGGAACGAGTCTTATGTTTTCTAAGACCAAGAGGTCTAAAGTTTAGGAGTTTTAAAGCTAGTTGACAAATGCTTGTCAAGACTTCTCTGGTTTCATTTGATAGAATCTGAAGAGGCACCTGAACAAACTCTGTAAAGGTGTTCCAGTGAATAAATCAGAGAGGAAGCTGTCAGACTAGAATCTGAGCCCACGTTCAGGTTCTGTTCAGGTTCCCAAACTTTACAGTTTCTGACCAAAAGCAGAGACACAGAACCAGAAACCTCCAATTAAACAGTTCAAACATGGATAAAAGCTACAAGAACGAGTGCTAACGCCTCCATCTCTGGTCACACTGATGTTATCTAGCGTTCACAACAACTGCAGTGAAAAAAGCCGTGAGGATTTATTGTTTTATTTAGTTTCTGTTCACAGCAGCTTAATAGTTTAATATTAATAAGCTTAAATCTGTCAGGATGTCAGACATTTATGTTGATGTTCAGCTCCAAACCAGCAGAAATACACAGAAAAAAAAGATTTTACTTTTTTTTTCCAGGTCATGAAGAGAGTTTTCTTTTCATACACTACAATAAAAAAACTGCATTTTAATGTCCTTTTTTTAGCTTTTATGTCCGAATTGGCTGCAGTGGAGACCTCCTTTTCCTCCTCCTTCATCTTTGTGTAGCATTAAGTCACACACTTCCAGTGGGCTCAGATTTAATGACTCCTGAAACCAGAGCAGCTGATAGATCTGGAGTTTGAGTCTCGTCTGAAACTGCAGGAATCATCAGGAATTATTTACTTATATAAAAAAAACAGTTGATTGACAGATTTCAGTAAGAGAGAGATGACAGGAGGATCTCCATCTTCAGATCTTTGTTTTATTTTGTAACATGCAGCCCAGGCCCCCCACAACAGCCTCTGCCCCCCAGCCTGGGACCCACAGCCAGGGCCCCCCCACAGCCCGGATCCCTGCACTGGTATGACTCCTGGACTTCATCTGTGACATGCTGAAACATCATGTCATGTTAGTATGATGCTATAGCATGACAGGGTCATGACCTCAACAGGATGTCTGCATTTAAATCTTAACAACCTCGCTGTGATGGAGCACACAGGCCTCATGTCCTTCACTTGGGCCCTATGTCCTGCACGCGGGCCCTCTGTCCTGCACGTGCGCCCTCTGTCCTGTACTTTGGCCCCATGTCCTTCCCTTGGGCCCTATGTCCTGCACTTTGGCCTCATGTCCTTCACTTGGGCCCTATGACCTGCACGCGGGCCCTCTGTCCTGCACATGGGCCCTCTGTCCTGTACTTTGGCCCCTTGTCCTTCACTTGGGCCCTATGCCCTACACTTTGGCCTCATGTCCTTCACTTGGGCCCTTTGTCCTGCACTTGGGCCCTCTGTCCTGCACTTTGGCCCCATGTCCTTCACTTGGGCCCTATGTCCTGCACTTTGGCCTCATGTCCTTCACTTGGGCCCTATGCCCTACACTTTGGCCTCATGTCCTTCACTTGGGCCCTTTGTCCTGCACTTGGGCCCTCTGTCCTGCACGTGGGCCCCATGTCCTTCACTTGGGCTCTCTGTCCTGCACGTGGGCCCTCTGTCCTGTACTTTGGCCCCATGTCCTTCACTTGGGCCCTCTGTCCTGCACGTGGGCCCTCTGTCCTGTACTTTGGCCCCATGTCCTTCACTTGGGCCCTATGCCCTACACTTTGGCCTCATGTCCTTCACTTGGGCCCTCTGTCCTGCACTTTGGCCTCATGTCCTTCACTTAGGCCCTTTGTCCTGCACTTTGGCCTCATGTCCTTCCCTTGGGCCCTATGTCCTGCACTTTGGCCTCCTGTCCTTCACTTGGGCCCTATGTCCTTCACGTGGGCCCTCTGTCCTGTACTTTGGCCCCATGTCCTTCACTTGGGCCCTCTGTCCTGCACCTGGGCCCTCTGTCCTGTACTTTGGCCCCATGTCCTTCACTTGGGCCCTATGTCCTGCACTTTGGCCTCATGTCCTTCACTTGGGCCCTATGTCCTGCACGCGGGCCCTCTGTCCTGCACGTGGGCCCTCTGTCCTGTACTTTGGCCCCATGTCCTTCACTTGGGCCCTATGTCCTGCACTTTGGCCCCATGTCCTTCACTTGGGCCCTATGTCCTGCACTTTGGCCTCATGTCCTTCACTTGGGCCCTATGTCCTGCACGCGGGCCCTCTGTCCTGCACGTGGGCCCTCTGTCCTGTACTTTGGCCCCTTGTCCTTCACTTGGGCCCTATGCCCTACACTTTGGCCTCATGTCCTTCACTTGGGCCCTTTGTCCTGCACTTGGGCCCTCTGTCCTGCACGTGGGCCCTCTGTCCTGCACTTGGGCCCTCTGTCCTGCACTTTGGCCCCATGTCCTTCACTTGGGCCCTCTGTCCTGCACGTGGGCCCTCTGTCCGGTACTTTGGCCCCATGTCCTTCACTTGGGCCCTCTGTCCTGCACTTTGGCCCCATGTCCTTCACTTGGGCCCTCTGTCCTGCACGTGGGCCCTCTGTCCTGTACTTTGGCCCCATGTCCTTCACTTGGGCCCTATGCCCTACACTTTGGCCTCATGTCCTTCACTTGGGCCGGCCCTTTGTCCTGCACTTGGGCCCTCTGTCCTGTTACTTGGGCCCTCTGTCCTGCACTTTGGCCTCATGTCCTTCACTTGGGCCCTATGTCCTGCACTTTGGCCTCATGTCCTTCACTTGGGCCCTATGTCCTGGGCCTCATGTGGGCCCTATGTCCTGCACGCGGGCCCTCTGTCCTGCACGTGCGCCCTCTGTCCTGTACTTTGGCCCCATGTCCTTCCCTTGGTGGGCCCCATGTCCTTCCTTGGGCCCTATGTCCTGCACTTGCCCTATGTCCTGCACTTTGGCCCATGTCCTTCACTTGGGCCCTCCTCTGTCCTGTACTTTGGCCCCATGTCCTTCCCTTGGGCCCTATGTCCTGCACTTTGGCCTCATGTCCTTCACTTGGGCCCTATGACCTGCACGCGGGCCTATGCCTCACTTGGCCCATGTCCTTCACTTGGGCCCTATGTCCTGCACTTTGGCCCCATGTCCTTCACTTGGGCCCTATGTCCTGCACTTTGGCCCCATGTCCTTCACTTGGGCCCTATGTCCTGCACCCTTGTCCTCCTTCATGGGCCCTATGTCCTGCACGCGGGCCGGGCCCTATGCCCTACACTTTGGCCTCATGTCCTTCACTTGGGCCCTTTGTCCTGCACTTGGGCCCTCTGTCCTGCACGTGGGCCCTCTGTCCTGTACTTTGGCCCCTTGTCCTTCACTTGGGCCCTATGTCCTGCACTTTGGCCTCATGTCCTTCACTTGGGCCCTATGACCTGCACGCGGGCCCTCTGTCCTGCACGTGGGCCCTCTGTCCTGTACTTTGGCCCCTTGTCCTTCACTTGGGCCCTATGCCCTACACTTTGGCCTCATGTCCTTCACTTGGGCCCTTTGTCCTGCACTTGGGCCCTCTGTCCTGCACGTGGGCCCTCTGTCCTGCACTTTGGCCCCATGTCCTTCACTTGGGCTCTCTGTCCTGCACGTGGGCCCTCTGTCCTGTACTTTGGCCCCATGTCCTTCCCTTGGGCCCTATGTCCTGCACTTTGGCCTCATGTCCTTCACTTGGGCCCTATGTCCTGCACGGGGCCCTCTGTCCTCCTGCACGCGGGCCCTCTGTCCTGCACGTGGGCCCTCTGTCCTGTACTTTGGCCCCTTGTCCTTCACTTGGGCCCTATGCCCTACACTTTGGCCTCATGTCCTTCACTTGGGCCCTTTGTCCTGCACTTGGGCCCTCTGTCCTGCACGTGGGCCCTCTGTCCTGCACTTTGGCCCCATGTCCTTCCCTTGGGCCCTATGTCCTGCACTTTGGCCTCATGTCCTTCACTTGGGCCCTATGCCTCACTTGGCCCTCTGTCCTGCACGTGGGCCCCATGTCCTTCACTTGGGCCCTCTGTCCTGCACGTGGGCCCTCTGTCCTGTACTTTGGCCCCATGTCCTTCACTTGGGCCCTCTGTCCTGCACGTGGGCCCTCTGTCCGGTACTTTGGCCCCATGTCCTTTACTTGGGCCCTCTGTCCTGCACTTTGGCCTCATGTCCTTCACTTGGGCCCTATGTCCTGCACTTTGGCCCCATGTGGCCCTCTGTCCTGTACTTTGGCCCCTTGTCCTTCACTTGGGCCCTATGCCCTACACTTTGGCCTCATGTCCTTCACTTGGGCCCTTTGTCCTGCACTTGGGCCCTCTGTCCTGCACGTGGGCCCCATGTCCTTCACTTGGGCCCTCTGTCCTGCACGTGGGCCCTCTGTCCTGCACTTTGGCCCCATGTCCTTCACTTGGGCCCTCTGTCCTGCACTTTGGCCTCATGTCCTTCACTTGGGCCCTATGTCCTGCACTTTGGCCCCATGTCCTTCACTTGGGCCCTATGTCCTGCACTTTGGCCCCATGTCCTTCACTTAGGCCCTTTGTCCTGCACTTTGGCCCCATGTCCTTTACTTGGGCCCTCTGTCCTGCACGTGGGCCCTCTGTCCTGTACTTTGGCCCCATGTCCTTCACTTGGGCCCTCTGTCCTGTACTTTGGCCCCATGTCCTTCACTTGGGCCCTCTGTCCTGCACTTTGGCCTCATGTCCTTCACTTGGGCCCTATGTCCTGCACTTTGGCCTCATGTCCTTCACTTGGGCCCTATGTCCTGCACGCGGGCCCTCTGTCCTGCACGTGCGCCCTCTGTCCTGTACTTTGGCCCCATGTCCTTCACTTGGGCCCTCTGTCCTGCACGTGGGCCCTCTGTCCGGTACTTTGGCCCCATGGTCCTGCACTTTGGCCCATGTCCTTCACGGGCCCTTGTCCTGCACGGCCCCTGTCCTGCACGTGGGCCCTCTGTCCTGCACTTTGGCCCCATGTCCTTCACTTGGGCCCTCTGTCCTGCACGTGGGCCCTCTGTCCTGTACTTTGGCCTCATGTCCTTCACTTGGGCCCTATGCCCTACACTTTGGCCCATGTCCCATGTCCTTCACTTGGGCCCTATGTCCTGCACGCGGGCCCGTGTCCTGAACGTGCACCCTCTGTCCTGCACGCGGGCCCTCTGTCCTGCACGCGGGCCCTCTGTCCTGTACGCGGCCCCCGTGTCCTGCACGCTGGCTCCGTGTCCTTCATGTGGGCCCTCTGTCCTGCACGCGGGCCCCGTGTCCTGCACACGGGCTCCGTGTCCTGCACGTGGGCCCTGTGTCCTGCACCGCACTCCATCCCTGATATCTTTCACTATGACAAATCACCACAACCTCGCCATGTCCTCCCGTCACTCATAAACCAGAGTCCACTATGTTCCTGAAGACCTCACTAAGACTCTGTGAAGACCACCCAGGTTCTGGCTGATGTTTTTACATACTCTGAACGAGGTCTAACCCCGCCCCCAGCCGCCGATGAGACTGATTCTGTACTGCAGTTCAGTTCTGCTGTAGAACCAGGTTTTTGATGCTGTCCGTGGTGCTGAAGCTGAATGCGTGAACGTTTTATAAAATATATTTGATAGAAACAAAACTGCTCTGATAATCTGAACAACTTTACAGGTTTTATAAAAAAAAATCTCTTTTGTTCTGATTTTATTTTGATTCTTCTCTTTAAATCTTTTAGTTTCTTTATATTTGAGTTTTTTTATCCTTCAGTTGTTTGTTTTTAATCTTGTTCTGTCTCATCGTGTCACACAAGTTTTTCTTGAGAAATTAATTTAGCAAGTGAAAACGATCTACTGCTGAATGTCTTCAGATGCGTCCACAGGAAGTACAAACTTCCTGTCCTTAATGCTTGAACGTCTGAATGTTATGAGAAGAAATTAAAATATCTCAGTTTTTACTGTTTTTTTACTGTTTATTCACCTGTTTGTGTTATGTTCCTGATTCAGAGGCGTTTTGATTTGAAGTGTCCAGAAAGTCACTAAAAACATCATTTGACTTTTACATCCCAGTAAAACCACTGGCTGAGTTCTTTTTGGTTCTGTTTAAAGTTCTACAAACTACAGAGTTTTAAATGTTCGTTTATTATCGATTGATTCTCCCTGAAGCTCAAATTACTTTGAAAAGTCTTGGCTGACGGCCAGTTAAAGAAGTTTAATGATTCAGTGACGTTTCTGCTCGCTGCTGCTCAGTTTCATCCATCATGAAGGCGAACACAGAACCAGATGTCAGCAGCTGAAAGAAAAGCACCATCATGTTACTGTCCGTCCTCACGGTGAATGTGTTTGTGTTTACAGCTGTGCCAGCAGCGCCCGTGAACATCTCTGTGACCCAGCTGAGGGCGCACTCCGCCATGGTGACCTGGAACGTCCCTCAGGGTGACACCGTCATCGGCTACGCCATCTCACAGCAGGTACAGCAGCTTTTTCTCATCTCTGAGCTCGACCTGATCCGACCTCGTCTCCTCTCAGGACAATTAATTTAGCATGAAGCCAGACTGACTCCACAGCCGGGAACGTTGGAGCGCTGCCAGACTCAGGGCTACAAAACAGCTCTTCTAAAAAATGAATTATAGATTTCTTTAGGCTGGTCTCCGTCTCGTGAGAAGCAGATGATTCTTCACTTGGTCTGGAGATCTTTTTGGAAATGCTGCATCATTCCCGAGGCCTCCAGGCAGCCATCCTTCTGCTCTGACACACTTTGAGAAGTTTGGAGATGTCTCAGGAGAATCTGCTCATAAATATTTAAAATGTTTAAAAGCTTGTTAATGTCAAGGCTGAAGCAGGTTACTTACATGCAGGAAGGCATAATAATGGAAAAGGAAAGTCCTAATTAAAACGTGCAGACCTTTCCAAGCATCCAATTATCAAGAAAAACTCAAACATGATTGTTAGAAAGTGCTGCTCGGCCGACCCTGGAGAAAAACTCCAGCATCTTAACTGCATCAATAAATCGGTCGGTCTCATCAGCTGAAGGAAGGAAAATATTAGTGTGAAACGCAATAAAATTTGTATTTTAATGTTTAAATGAAGCTGAACATGTTATAAACAAGCAGCAGCATTAAATATTGTGATGATAATATCTGCATCAAATAAAAAGTAATAATCCTTAAGGAATAAGTCCCGCCCCCTTACAGATATTTTCCAAAATAAAATAGAATATATTTTTTTGAACCTGTTGATTTCCGTTTCAGCTCAACTTGCTGCTTAACGGCTGAATTGATGTTTTTTGCTATATTTGGTTGTAGTTAGTTATCTGATGCTTAAACCCACCATGATCATGTGCAGAACTTTCAGGTCTTTACAAACGCAGTTTCTGACCTGCGAACAGGATCACAATTTAACTCAAAGGAGACGCATCGTCCATCTTAATTTATATTGTTTCTCAGTATAGATGTTATGCTTCCCTCATCAGTTTAATCCCAGTAATCCAAGCTGTATCAAACATCACCACATCATGATGGAACCTCCACCGTGCTTTACTGGAGGGAAACTGTAATTAAACCAACGTCCTGCTCGACACCTGAAATGACTGCAGCTCAGGTGTGAGGGGTTTTTTCTACCAGTAAAGTGTTTTATGGTGAAGGTTTTACTGCACTGCAGTCTTTCAGTTGAACACAAAACGAGCACCTTGAGTAAATAGTTTCATTCTGCTTTTCCGTCTCCTTCCATCCAAGCTGCTAACTCAGCTCGGCTCTTTTTAATCACTTTTTACCACCTACACTTTTGGCAAACGGAGAATCGGACATTAGCTGAGCTGTGAGCAGGAGCCGTCTCCATTAGTGGTAATGATTTGGATCGGACTCGGCCTTACAGGAAGAGCATCTACAGCGGCGGCGCTGCCAAACATATCCATCTATTTTTTCTCCAAGTTGTCTTACATCTGACGCAGAATCCATCAACTTCATGGCATTTTCAAGACACACGAGGATGTAAAACATCTGCTGCGACCTCTGAAAGCGTTTGCTCAAATAATAATGGAGGAGGTTCTGATGGGAGCTGGTAGCCTCAGCATCTCTTTTCTTTCTGCTGTTAGTCATCAGGATCATGGAGAAGCTTTTACAAAAGGCCAGAGCTACAGTTATATAAGAGGCTAATCTGTCACTCAAACACCTTTTTGTTCTCTCAAAATCAAATTTTGCTCTCACGGCAAACACGGTGGTCCAGTTTCTGGTTTAATTAGGATCCACATTCAGGTCTGGGATTGTTTCACCCAGATTGTCAGTAACAAGCTTGTGTTTGTGAAGGAGGATGAACGAACAGTGTGTATTTGTCTGAAGCAGCTCGAAGTCCCACAGTGGCGGCTGCCAAGATCCTCACACACAAACAGGAAGTAACCCACTTTAAAACCGTCTCCCAGACTCCCACGGAGCCGGAGTTTTACATCCACACTGTGAGAAGGGCAGTGTTTATCCAGCAAACCGAAGTCCGAGGCTCGCTGGGACGTGATTTCATTTAAAGCAGCAGATAAACATTCATTAAGTTTGTGTTCAACCTGCAGACGTTCAGCTCTCTGCAGCCCTCTGAACTATAAATAACACGAGTGCACAGCTTCGTCTCCACGTCGTATCTGTAGGTGGGAGGTTGTTTCATACAGACGCTCAAAAGGTTTCCAGCGCTCGTTAAATTATTTACTGAAACCTTCATATTTAGAGATTATAATTAAAACATGTTGTTTGTCAGCAGGTGGCAGAGTTGCACCATTTAGTTTGATGAGAACAAAAATGAAAATGTTTGAAGAATAAATTTCATCACAGGTGTTAAAACATTAAACGAATCAGTTCTTACATGTTTAAATTAAATTAATCTGATTTCTGATGATCAGGCCTGAAATATGAACCAAAAAACTGAATTTATTTATTATAACTGGATTAAATTAAACTGTTCTGAATTTATATGAATCGAAACTGAACTTTTTGAGATTCTGTCTGTTTATTGGCACATTTCAGGTCGTATGAAAAATATTTTGACAGAATTGTATCTGAACAGAAAGAAAATTGACTTTTAGTCCATTTAAACACCCAAAACAACTAAACACAGAGAACTCATATTCTCTGTAGGCTTTTGCTAAACAACAATATTAAATGAAAGTTTATGAAATGTTTCAATGTTTCCTGTTAGTTTTGGATAAAATAAAATGTTTTCCCCCCCAAAATCCAAAAGTATTTGCACAAAAAACATCCAAAAATGAATAAAAATTTTGCAGAATGTTCTCGATACTTCATGTCTGCCTGTTGATTTATATGTTATGTAGATTATACCAGGTATAATAACTAGTTTTCCCTCTAAAACTGAGCTGCTCGGGTTCTGATTTATGGACCTTTTTGTGTCCTGTGAACATATTCTGTTCATGCCGACGTCTCTGAGATGATTAAAATCAAACCTTGTTCTCTGATGCTTCCAGAGAAGCAGAACGAACCTCCTGATTCAGACATCCAGAGCGCCCGGAGCTTCCTGCCAGTCGTTTGCTCAGTTATTGACTTTTCTTCAGCTTTTACCCCTTTACAGACACATTTACTGGCTGGGACTGACGAGTTTCTGCTGCTTGATATTTATCAACCTTTAATCCAGTAGAAGAGGTGAAGATTAACGCTGTGCTAAGCAAGCAGCAGGTTATTCTGCTGTTTAAATGTCATATAAAGAGACTGCTTCAGTTTAAGTGCTTAGCGAGCTGAAAGTTTGATTTATTTGGTTTTATTCTGCTGACTCTCTGCTGAAAACATCTTTAAACTGTGCAGTGCTGCGCAGAAACCTTGTAAAATATTTCCTTCCCCGCAGACTGACTTTACTTAAAGTGGTCGTGATCAATAATCCTCCAGACTTTCCGAAGGTCTTTGATCATTTTTATTTGGACTTTGGCAGATTTTTTAAAAACTCCAGTCTTTTTTTAGCAGAAAACTTGAATCACAGTAGATTTATTTGCTTCAGACTGAAGTGATTTGAGGTAAAGTGGAGCTTCATCACGTCACTTCCTTTTCTTTTAAATGACCACGCCCATATTAGGGTGAGGAATTATTTTATTTGACTACAGTGGGGTTTAATTAAGTGATTTTTAAACATCTGCATGTTTTTCACAAAGAAACTATCTATACATCAATGCCTCGTTGAACAATGTTAGTAAACAGCTTTGTAAGTAGGACTGAATTAGTTTATTCAACTGACATATAAAACAGGAAATAAAGCAGATAATTAGAGGAAAACCTGATGTTCACAACATAAAGCTGATACCTCAGCTCAGTGACACCTGCTGCACGGTGACACCTGCTGCACGGTGGCACCTGCTGCACGGTGACACCTGCTGCACTGTGACACCTGCTGCACTGTGACACTTGCTGCGTGGTAACACCTGCTGCACTGTGGCACCTGCTGCACTGTGACACCTGCTGCACTGTGGCACCTGCTGCACTGTGACACCTGCTGCACTGTGGCACCTGCTGCACTGTGGCACCTGCTGCACTGTGGCACCTGCTGCACTGTGACACCTGCTGCACTGTGGCACCTGCTGCACTGTGACACCTGCTGCACTGTGGCACCTGCGACACCTGCTGCATGTGACACCTGCTGCATGTGACACTGCTGCGCTGCTGCCTGCACCTGCTGCACTGTGGCACCTGCTGACACCTGCACTGTGACACCTGCTGCACTGTGACACCTGCTGCACTGTGACACCTGCTGCACTGTGACACCTGCTGCACTGTGACACCTGCTGCACTGTGACACCTGCTGCACTGTGACACCTGCTGCACTGTGGCACCTGCTGCACTGTGACACCTGCTGCACTGTGGCACCTGCTGCACTGTGGCACCTGCTGCACTGTGGCACCTGCTGCACTGTGACACCTGCTGCACTGTGGCACCTGCTGCACGTGACACCTGCACCTGCTGCACTGTGACACCTGCTGCACTGTGGCACCTGCTGCACTGTGACACCTGCTGCACTGTGGCACCTGCTGCACTGTGGCACCTGCTGCACTGTGACACCTGCTGCACTGTGGCACCTGCTGCGCCTGCTGCACTGTGGCACCTGCTGCACTGTGACACCTGCTGCACTGTGGCACCTGCTGCACTGTGACACCTGCTGCACTGTGGCACCTGCTGCGTGGTGACACCTGCTGCGCGGTGACACCTGCTGCGCGGTGACACCTGCTGCACTGTGACACCTGCTGCACTGTGACACCTGCTGCACTGTGGCACCTGCTGCACTGTGACACCTGCTGCACTGTGGCACCTGCTGCACTGTGGCACCTGCTGCACTGTGACACCTGCTGCACTGTGACACCTGCTGCGCTGTGACACCTGCTGCGCGGTGACACCTGCTGCACTGTGACACCTGCTGCACTGTGACACCTGCTGCACTGTGACACTTGCTGCGTGGTGACACCTGCTGCACTGTGGCACCTGCTGCACTGTGGCACCTGCTGCACTGTGGCACCTGCTGCACTGTGACACCTGCTGCACTGTGGCACCTGCTGCACTGTGGCACCTGCTGCGTGGTGACACCTGCTGCACTGTGACACCTGCTGCACTGTGACACCTGCTGCACTGTGGCACCTGCTGCACTGTGGCACCTGCTGCACTGTGACACCTGCTGCACTGTGGCACCTGCTGCACTGTGACACCTGCTGCACTGTGGCACCTGCTGCACTGTGACACCTGCTGCACTGTGACACCTGCTGCACTGTGACACCTGCTGCACTGTGACACCTGCTGCACTGTGGCACCTGCTGCGTGGTGACACCTGCTGCGCGGTGACACCTGCTGCGCGGTGACACCTGCTGCACTGTGACACCTGCTGCACTGTGACACCTGCTGCACTGTGACACCTGCTGCACTGTGACACTCGCTGCGTGGTGACACCTGCTGCATTGTGACACCTGCTGCATTGTGACACTTGCTGCGTGGTGACACCTGCTGCACTGTGACACTCGCTGCGTGGTGACACCTGCTGCATTGTGACACCTGCTGCACTGTGACACTCGCTGCGTGGTGACACCTGCTGCATTGTGACACTTGCTGCGTGGTGACACCTGCTGCTCGAAACCTTAAAAGCTCAGTTTGTTTTCTGAGAGAATAAAGTCTCAGTTTATTGAGTCTCAGTTTAACATATGAATTCATGCATTTATTGTGTAACTGCTCTTTTCTTTGTTTTCTGATGAATTTTATTTTCTTTGATCCAGAAGAAGTGAAACAATAATTGATCAAAAACTCGATAAAGAAGAAACAGAAGTTGTAAATCCTGTTTTTTCTTGTGGGCGTTACTTTCGAATGTCTTACAGATAATTTTTTAGAGGTAGTTTTATCTCAGAAAGTTCTGAGTTGTGTCTGAACTGTGATGCGTTTACTCAACCAGAAAAAAATAAATTACCTTCCTGATCTGCTTTCAGTAAGTCGAGCTGAAAATCATCTGGTTTCAGCTGAAGTTCGTATTAAAAACCCTGAACATCTTCTGAAAGCAGATTTAGGAGAATGTGACAGTTTCATTATTTCTTTCCTCTCAGTGATATTTGCTCATGTGACCTGAGTTTATAAACGAAATGGTTCCTGCTGCTTCTGTTTTTGATCCCATGTTGTTTGCGTGTTTGTCCTCTAGAGGCAGGACGGCTTGATGCAGCGCTCTATCCGAGAGGTCAACACGTCCAGCCGCTGGTGTGTCCTGTGGGACCTGGACGAGGACACACACTACAGCGTCCAGGTAATAACCAGCTCCGCCTCCAAGCGTCAACACTAGGTTAATCTTGTTTAAAACTTTTTTATGGACGTCAAGTTCATCTTTGTCTAGGACACGCTGAAGGATACTGTCTCTCAGCAAGACCGGGAACGCCTTGAGATCCCAGGAGAGGACAGTCCAGGTCCCGTTATTAGGATCATTTAACAGGATTGTCTCTCGTTTAATGTGTTTTAATGTTACATAATTCTTTTTACTCAAACACCTAAAATAAAATCCAGTTACTGCCGAATGTCTCCAGATGATAAATGAATGTTTAAATGTTCCTGCTCAGGTCATGAAGGCGTCTGAATCGTTGTTGCAGAGCGTCTGGACGAGATGATGGTTTAAAAAGCGTGAAGTTCTGTGAGCTGATGGAGTGAATTTTTACTTCCTCTAATTAACTCTGAGCAGAGAATCTATTAGTTATTACTGCTCAGAGTTTAAATCAGTCTGAATGTGAGAAGTGATTCCAGGTCAGCAGAGCGATGCAGATTGTCCTTCAGGCTGCAGGTTGTTCAAAGTGTCATTGAGCAAAGTGCTGAAACCTCATCGGCTCCAAACAATCCTGCTGTCAGAGACTAAAAACAGCTGAGTTCATTTCCCTGTTCAGAGTTATTATCCTGCAGAAGGTTACAGTTCACTTCAGGGACTTTTTGTAGGAAGGTTTCACAGGAACATCCAGAAGAACGTGGAAGATCTCATCAAGCTTCGTGTTCTCAGGCTGAAAGTTACTTATTGTGTCTGTTACTCATTCAGGATCCTGGATAAAAACCAAAACCACGTCATCTGATGAATTTACCCTCTCCAGCCTGTTTCTTACTAAACACCAGCGTCACTTTAATGTGTTTTTTATTCTGTAGGTTCAGTCTGTGGGTCTGCATGGTGACAGCCAGCCCAGCCGACCCGTCCACTTCCGGACCCTGGAGAGAACCGACCATTATCCAGCCGGAGTCCTGGACCACCGTAAATAAACACACTCAAAACATTTATATCAAACATTTAAAACCAAATACGATTTACTGCTTCAGTCTCATTTAAAAAACAGATTATTTATTAAAATTCATCATTTTTTTAAATATTGAGTTGAGTCCAGGAGCTTCACAAAGACAGAAATAATGTTAATGAGGTTTGGTTTTTATCCGTCATCTTAACGAATCCCAGTTGTTTCTCTTGTAGACAGAGATTTTAACACTGAGTGAACATCAAACAGATAAAACAGACGAGTGTTTGAGCTCATGCAGTTAGACTTGTGCTTTTTCAGCTCAAGCTGAAAACATGCTGCCTTCAGGGAGGTGATCGGTTCCCTCGATGGACGAGATTTCTAAAACTTGGACTTGCTCTCTGCAGTTTCCACCAAAACTCAACAGAGAAATAACAGACTCTAGATTTGACTGGGTGGAGTCTAAAACTACTTAAACCAGCACAGGAAGCAAATTACAGGCTCATGAACAACATTACATCATCTGTAAGCATGATCACATGCTGTGATGGAGCGCTCTGATTGGCTGAGGCACTGCCATCATTAACACACAAGTTTTAGACCATTTCCTCCTTCATGCAGCCTCACAGAGGTCCAGTAAGAATCTGATGTTTGTTGTTCTGGTCGATGGTCCGGTCCAAGATCTCACACAAACACTCCATGCAAACCTTGTGAGGAGAAACACTGAACGATGATGAGGATTATTTCTTTTTTTATTTACTTTATTATTCTAAAACTGCATGTATTTATATATTTTTGACAAGTCACTTTGTAGTCTAGAAAATTAGTGTTGTATTCACAAGATTTTGCACTCACAGATTCATACTCACACGAAAACAATCCTAATCCACACAATTTCTCAGACTCACGTATATGACAGCAGAGTTTTGTGTGCAAGACTTTTATTAACATATAAATCCGAGTATGAATGTTAAAATCATGTGCACACCTTTTTGACAGCTCTGTTACGGAGGAAGGTTCCAACACACTCGTATGAAGAGAACAAGAACTCTGTAGCAAACATAAAACAGAAAATCACCTCATATTCTCAAGGATTCATCATGTTACTCACGCGACAGCCGTAACAACTTCCTGTAGGAACCAGAACCTCCCGATGAGTCTAAACTAGCTACCCTTCGTCGGACTGCGTGTCATTAATTATAATTGAACACTGCGGATCGGACGGAGCGAGACCGCAGACCACCAGCTCACCATCATCAACTCATTCAGTCACTGAATTTCAGAAATATTCAATAAACATTTAATTTTAAAACATCAAAGACTTGAAAATGAAAATGAAACTTTGTCTGAAAAGTGTGAATATATTCAGATTCTTTAGAAGTTAAGTTGTCAGTTTGACTGTGTCCTCAGATGAACCGGCGATGGAGGGTTTGGGTATGACTCCTCACCTGCAGACCGGAGAGCTGCTCATCATCACCACCGTGCTGCTGCTGTGGGCAGGTGAGTCTGACCTCATGTGGTTTAATACCTGAGCGTGTTGCTGTTTTTAACTTCTACTCTTCGCCACCAGCCGTCATCGCCCTCTTCTGCAGACAGTATGACATCATCAAAGACAACGACTCCAACGGCACGAAGGAGAAAGCCAAGAGGCCGCTGGTTCGAGCCACCACCTCCTACTACAACAACGCTTCAGCCAGCAGCTCGCCGCTCTACCACAACGGAGCGGTCCACAGCAGCAGGGTGAGTCAGAACTTCTTCTTCGCTTCTATAATTCATGATGGCTGACAGAAATATTTTGTGTCCTCTGAGGTTTCTTAGCAACCGCAGTTGCTAAATTTAAAATAAACATTGGATAAAATAGAACGGCTGGTTCATGTTTCAATAAATATTGATCCTGCATCGCCCCCTGCTGGACAAAACTCACTCTGCACACACCCTGAGCGAGTCATCACCTGTACCTGCTTGTTCAGGGTCACAGACCTGGTGTCTGTGTCCAGCTGTCATTGGGTGAGAGGCGGGGCTACACCTGAACTTCTTATTTACTCTGATTATTGGCTTGAGTTTTAAATTCTCTGTATAAATCAAACAGATCGGACTTAGAGAGAACATGTTATCGATTATAGACCGATTTTATTCAACAAACGCTGGTTTTATTTTAAAAGGCTGGTTACGTCTCCACTGACATCTGATCCAACTTCCTGTTTGCTTTTCTTCTTCTCTTGCAGCTGCACCGAGCCTCTTCCTCCATCAGCATCATCAGAGTCTGATTTGACCTTCTGCTCAGGACGACCTTCAGCTGGATTATCGTTACTGAGACTCTAATCTGCTGTAAAATATGATCAAAGTCAGAGGAACTCGGTGGGAATGAGACACTGGTGGCGGCAGACGTTAGTGATGGAACGAGCTGAAAACAGCTGGAACAGTTTCTTCTCTCTGATGTCAACAATTAGTGTGAATATTTTCGAGCATGTGTACCGAGTCGTGTTCGCCTCTTTCTTCTCTTTCAGGTGTTTTTTCTGATGGATTATTTCAGCTGTTGCTTCATCAGTGATTTGATGTTCAGCTCAAACACAATTTCATTCTGTACTAAACTGAAAGTGTTTGTTGTGAACTGAGTGTATAAAACAACATGTAAATGTTCCAGGTGGTGAATTTACACTGTAAAACTTTCATAGATGGTTTAATTAAATTAACCTCAGATTTTACCAGCAGGTTTCTTTAGGATTCTTTTCACATCAACTCATATCTGATCTGAGCAGTGAAAGATGGAGAGAATCTGTATTTACACACAGATTCATTTAAAAAAAAATCTAACTCAGATCTTCAACCAAACATATAATTAGAAAGTTTTGTGTTGCGTTCAGTACAACAACTAATACTGACACAAATATTTTCACAATAAAATATAATCTGAATCAGATAATTTATTAGTTCTAATATTTTGATCCAAGTTGTATTTTGACCAGCAGGTGGCGCCAAAGATCCATAAAAGCAGTTTTTCTCTCCAGCTGCAGAAAAAAAACTCTTTTTAACTTCTATGTATTTGTGTTGAAGCTTATGAGGAATGTTTAGATAAAATAATGCTGATGTTAAATTTTAAAACTTTTCTGTTTGCTTTCAGGTAACAAACCGTCACCTCCCAAACTGCAGACATAAAACCAGGATCAGAAAATCCTTTTGCACTATTTTAAAACCTTCAAATTCAAAAACCTCTTGATTAAAATGTACGTTTATCAGCTGATTATCAGCTGATTGTCATCAGTGCATCTGTTTTTTACATGTCTGTGTTCTGAGTCAGAATCCAGAAATACACAAATTACTGTGGATTTTGAAATTTTTGATAAATATCTGAATCTCTGAATGTAAAATCTGAGATTTGCTTGTTTCAGACTGAACTGGTTCAGATCTCATCAGAACCCGAATGACATCAGGTGAGTGATCCGTCTTAAAATATCACCGGAGTCTCCCGGGGTCAAAGGTCATGAAGAGGACCTTCACCTCAGCTACTCCAGGTGAAATATTTTCCTGCCATGTTTTGTGTGTTTTCTTCCTCCTGGACAAAAGGAGGCGGAGTCAAGGATTCCTTGCTAAGGTGTGAGGTCAAGATCGGGTCAGACTCAAATATCACTGCGTGCTCGGGGCTCATCAGACTCCCTGAACCTCCCGGGGAGTTTGTGACACGTTGTGGGGGTGAAGAGCCTCATCTTCCTCTTTCATGTTGTAATGTGCTCATTAATAAGGTTTTAATCCGAACTGTCCGCTGTGACATTTAAGGAAGTCGTTAAAGGTCGGACTTTACGGCTCTTGAAGAGTTTTGGATCTTTTCTTTTTAAAGGATCTGGTGATGAACCTGCAGCTGCTTCATTCAGACGCTTCATGTTCCCATGAGATGAAAATCCTGCTGATTAAACTGATTCTTTTATTCAAACATGTTAAAGTTTACTGATGTTCCAGATGTTCCTCTGACTGTATGAACCTTCAGAGATGAGTTCTGTTCAGGAACATCGCAGGCTCCAGGTCAGTGGTCCCAGGAGGTCACCTGACCTTTGCATCATCAGGATCTGCATCCAGTTGGTGCTGATGATAATTGATTCCGGCTCCCTCTTGGTTTTAACATCAGCAGCTCTGGATGGAGCGACGGATCGTCCAGCAGCTTGTTTGGATCCTGACAGACTGAATGTTTCAGTCTTCATATTTTAAACTCACCTGAGGTTGTTGAAGTGGACCTTCATGGACCACAAGAACATCCTTAATCCTCCAAAAAGACGGTGTTGACTCTAAATGTTTCCTGATATTTTAACTTGAACAGACTTTCAGGAAAAGTCAACGTTTAGAGAAAATCCTGCTGATTTCATCTGAAACTGACTGTTTTCTGAAGTCTGTTGTTTTTATGAGCTGCACAGCAACATTTATCAGAATGACTCACCGCCTTGTGAAAGGAAACCGTGTTGCCAGGCAGCAACTCATCATCAGTCAGCAGAGAGTCGAAAAGTCCCACGTCTCAGTCAGCTGGTATCAATAAACTCTACAGCTGCCCTCGTGTTTCTCTTTGGAACATACAGGATTAAATTTAAAAATAAAGAGACCTTCTTTTACAGAAGAATTCCACTTCTTGGATTCTGTTAGGGTTCCCCAGTTTTTTGAGGAAGAAGGTGGCGTGTTGATTGACAGGTTTCCATTCAAATGCAGCTGAAAGAGCTTCCTGTGTGGGCGCTAAAAGGCACAAAGCCGGTGAATGACCCAGGTAAATGTCAGGACACCTCGCAGAACGCTGCTTTCTTCCACCTGAGGAGGTTCAAGACGGGCCCTCAAAGGTCTGAATCATTACTTCCCCCAGAATATCAGGATTTTTTCATCTCTGAAGTGAATAAATCTGAAGCTGTTTTATTGCTTCAAACACAAGCAAAAAACCCAAATACAGAGATATTTAATATCGCAAATCAATATTTGAACCTCTTCTTCTGTGGAACAAGTCGATGTGATTAATATCTGAAACATCTGTTAATTATCATCTTATTTACTCTGATTATTGGCTGAAGAGACGAAGGTGGCTCGTGTCCCAGCGCTGCTACACTTCTAATTAAAACTCTCCATCTTATTAAAACAACTAGTTGATAATTCCCAGATCTCCGGTTCTAATTATTGATTCTTCAGTTTGTGTCGGGAGGCTCTGATGCTGCAGTTAAAGGGTTTCTGAGTTCCTGGGGTTTGAATCTGGACCTCTTTATGTCCTGGTCTGGATGCAGATGTCTCGGTGTGGATGGTTCGAGTCACCAGAGAGAACAGAGATGTTATTGGTTGACCAGATTTGACCCATTATTCATGACAACTAATTGCTCCCTGGTGCTCGCGGCCTTTCCCATGAAGACGTCGCCGCTGCTGATTGTGACACGAGTGAAGGACTTAAATCTGCCACTCAAACCGCTGTGACCTTTTCAGACCAAAAAATATGTTTTCCAGTTAGTTTTCACCAGCCAGTGGTGTGTGAGCGTGCGCGTTCATTCATAAATCTGGATTTGGTTAAAGGGTTCAAATTAAATGATCTTTTTAGGATGATTTTTAGCATCTTAGAGATTTTTATTTATAAATAATGCACCAAACTTTCCAATGTCCAGGATCAAACCATCAGCCCAAAATGTTTCAGCTTCTGTGTTTTTACTACTTGTATTTAATGTTTCTTGATTGTTTCAGAATAAAACACATGATGGTTTTAAAAATGAAGGAAGAGCAGCTGACCAATCAGAGAAGAGGATGTTTCTTAAAGAGACAGGCGCTAAAACAAAGTTTTTGAGACTCATGAGCTGCAGAAATGTTCAACATTCCAGAAAATGTAATTATTTTGCACAAACATGTAAAAAAATACTTTGAAGCAAAAATTCTGAATGATGTTTAAAATGTACAACAAAACTTTTTTTTATTATAAAACTAAAACTCAGTTAAAAACGAACGATATGTATAAATCAGATAAAGTTAAAATTCTGTCTACAAGCTCATGTTTTATTTTATTAAACTAATCAATCTGTAGTTTGAAGATACTCTTTATTTTAATATTAACTATAATAACTTCAAGCCTTTCTGTTCAGTTTTTTTACAGACACTCTGATCTCCTCGCTGGTCTTGATCAGTGGTTCAGACGTGACGGATGTTTGTTCCTGTTTCACCTTCAGACTGTTTTTATCATGTCGTTGGACAGAAATCTGGATTCATTTGATCCTAAAGACAAAGTGGAACAGCAGGACTTCCTGAGCGGAACGTCTGCAGCTGGGAGTTTCCTCATCATGGAGGTATTTTAATAAAACTTCCATGAAAAGCAGCTGTGAAAAAAACTGAGAACTGAAGATAAAATTACTGCAAAAGATTTTATTTGACAATAGAAACATACAGATTCAGAACATTTATTAGAAACATTTAACTTCAACATAAATGTGAATGAAAGGCACGTGTTTTACATTCATATGAAAAACAAAGAACTCTACATCTGTGTGACTTTTAAATCACCTCACGTTCCCTGTTTAATCTGTTTTATGAAAATCTCTGCAGTGAAAAAAGAATAAATAATAATTATAAAAATGAACGAAGCTGTGAGTGTCAGCGCTGGTTGCAGTTTAAAGACTTTAATTTGCTGCTAAATATTGTTAAACATGTCTGTTTGTAATAAATTCAATTTAAAGTTTTAAATATTAAGATAAATCATAAGCTTATGAATAGAAAGTATATACACTCACCGGCCACTTTATTAGGTACACCTGTCCAACTGCTCGTTAACACTTAATTTCTAATCAGCCAATCACATGGCGGCAACTCAGTGCATTTAGGCATGTACACATGGTCAAGACAATCTCCTGCAGTTCAAACCGAGCATCAGTATGGGGAAGAAAGGTGATTTGAGTGACTTTGAACGTGGCATGGTTGTTGGTGCCAGAATGGCTGGTCTGAGTATTTCAGAAACTGCTGATCTACTGGGATTTTCACGCACAACCATCTCTAGGGTTTACAGAGAATGGTCCGAAAAAGAAAAAATATCCAGTGAGCGGCAGTTCTGTGGGCGGAAATGCCTTGTTGATGCCAGAGGTCAGAGGAGAATGGCCAGACTGGTTTGAGCTGATAGAAAGGCAACAGTGACTCAAATAACCACTCGTTACAACCAAGGTAGGCAGAAGAGCATCTCTGAACGCACAGTACGTCGAACTTTGAGGCAGATGGGCTACAGCAGCAGAAGACCACGCCGGGTGCCACTCCTTTCAGCTAAGAACAGGAAACTGAGGCTACAATTTGAACAAGCTCATCGAAATTGGACAATAGAAGATTGGAAAAACGTTGCCTGGTCTGATGAGTCTCGATTTCTGCTGCGACATTCGGATGGTAGGGTCAGAATTTGGCGTCAACAACATGAAAGCATGGATCCATCCTGCCTTGTATCAACGGTTCAGGCTGGTGGTGGTGTAATGGTGTGGGGAATATTTTCTTGGCACTCTTTGGGCCCCTTGGTACCAATTGAGCATCGTTACAACGCCACAGCCTACCTGAGTATTGTTGCTGACCATGTCCATCCCTTTATGACCACAATGTACCCAACTTCTGATGGCTACTTTCAGCAGGATAATGCGCCATGTCATAAAGCTGGAATCATCTCAGACTGGTTTCTTGAACATGACAATGAGGTCACTGTACTCAAATGGCCTCCACAGTCACCAGATCTCAATCCAATAGAGCATCTTTGGGATGTGGTGGAACGGGAGATTCGCATCATGGATGTGCAGCCGACAAATCTGCGCCAATTGTGTGATGCCATCATGTCAATATGGACCAAACTCTCTGAGGAATGCTTCCAGCACCTTGTTGAATCTATGCCACGAAGAATTGAGGCAGTTCTGAAGGCAAAAGGGGGTCCAACCCGTTACTAGCATGGTGTACCTAATAAAGTGGCCGGTGAGTGTATATAATATGAAATATACTTTTTTAAGCTATAAAAGAAGCAAATTTAACTGAATATTAATGAAATAAAATGAAGAAATGAAGATTTTTCTGTAAAATGGCACATTTTGTTTTAGAAACTTTAATTTAAAAAACTTTGAAAAGGTTTAATTCCATCTAGAACTGAATCTTTTCAGCAGCTTTTAAATTTTTAAAAAATCTTTTACACGTTTGGAGAATAAAACGAGGAGTTTTTACAGGAAATGTGAGTGTTTCGGTAATTCTGTAGAAATACTGGCGTTTGTATATTTCTGATGCAGAAATATAAAAAAAGCTTCTGCTGGTTGAGATTCTTCACACAATCAGCTCGAGTTTAAATGTGATTTAAATATGAAACATTTAGTGCTGCAGAGAATCATCGTCTCTCTGACTTCAATCATTAGATACGATTTCACCCAAAACACACAGGAGTGATTCAGTTCGCCTGATTGCAATATTGTCATTCAAATAATCCCATTTGCATCCGCCGTCGTTACCGCTGATGGTTTTCATCAACTCAGACTCCGCCCCCACTTCGGTCCACTGACACCGGTCCTCTCTGGTCCAGCGTCTCCTCGGCTGTCCTCATCAGGATGGCCAGCCGGCTGTCGGATACTTGTCCCTTCTTCACGGCGCTCATCAGCTGCAGAGGGAACAGCAGAGAACACGATATGAACATCAAACTGAGACGGTTCTGAATCACCACCAGGAACCAGGTTCTAAACAGCTGACGGGTTCTGTAGAACAGAATCTACAGATGAGACACATTCTGTCCCTCCAGATCATTTCAGATGAATAAATATTCTGAACCTGCAGGAACTCGTCGATCTCGACTTGTCCATTCTTGTTCAGGTCCACTTCATTAAGGATTTCATGGAGAGAGTTTTCATCGATGTGGACATTGATGCTCTGCAGAGAAACGAGCGGAGGATCAATGACGTGTCACGGGGACGAGCTGAAGGACGGACTGAGATAAACTCACCTCTAAGACTCGCTGAACATCAACCGTGGTGATGAAACCTTTGGTCTCTTTGTCGAACTTATGGAAACGTTTCTTGTACCTGTCACAGAGAACAGAGTTTATAAAACCCAGGGCTGAGCCTCCACAGGTCCACGTAGACAGGAGAAGACGTACCTGACTACTTCCTGGTAGTCCAGGTTGATCTCCGATGTCTTTGTGAGCTGCTCAGAACGAGACCTGTAGCCCATCTCATGATACAAGAACTTCTTGGCTGCTTCCAGCTCCTCCTGGGTTTTACAGCAGATATGAAACAAGAAGTTACAGGATGTATCAGGATGTTACAGGATGTTTGAAACTCAACAGCAGATACCGTCTTCTTCTCCTGACTCCAGTTGAGCTCTTTGCCCATGATGTGAACAATCCGTGGAAGCGCTTCGTCAGCCGCCTGAACATTCAGGAAGCCCAGGCGTGTTCGCCGTGCAATGACGTCGATGGCGGTGCAGGCGTACTCTTTAATGGCGTACAGAACCTGAGAAAGACGACATGGTTTCAGAGACTCCCTGAGTAAAGAACCTCACCTTTACCTGTCTGAACAGCATCCTGGTCTACCTCAGCCTCGATGTACGGGAATTCAGACACCAGCCGTTTCCCGACAATCGGCCACCTCTGTCCCGTGACTTTAGCCATTTTGGCCACATCAAACGCCTTTCCTCCGTACGTGGAGGCCAGATGTTGGGCCACCTAAACAAAGAAACACATTTGGTTAGTTGTAGATAACAGAACTTTTGCTTTGAGGTGAAACTTACAACGAGCTACCACATTAAAAGGTCTAAACGTTGTTACATCTGAAGCTGCTCCTTTTCACTCACTTATAATACAAAACATGTTTTTTACCCGGTGCATCTATAAAGCAGCTGGTTACAGCTTCACTTCCTGCTTTTCAGATGATCAGGTTCATCTCCTCGAGGCTGAACGACGGCGCCTCCTTATCGACGAGCCGTCCTGCGTTTACACAACTGAAGAAGCTATTTGCTATTCAGATCGTTGGCTTGCTGATCATGTGAAAGGCCAAATGCTGTCCAAATATCAACAGTGACCTTTTAGGAATATTCTCAAACAGCTCTGCTGCTGCTGCAGCCTCTAATGAGGAGTTTACTGTCGACACTCAGTGGAGGAGCTCCATGTTCTGCTGCTTTTAATGACAACCAACAGGCTAATTATTGGAGTCAGTGTGGAGTCGATGTATCCGAAGCAGACGCCGCCGCCGTGTTTCTACGTGACTCCCGTCTTTTGTGGAGTAGAAATGTCATCTTTGTAACAGCAGCAGCTTTAATGTCAGCTCCACCTGTTTCATGTTGAAATAGCAGCCCGTCATGTTCTTAACAGATCTTCACAAAATCTTTGTAGATGTTTGTAATTAAGTTGTTTTGACTCGGTTACTCTAATTACTGATGTCTGAAATTATTTATTTAATGAATCGTAATGTGAAAGATTCAGAATTCTGCAACATATGATGATTAATGAGTTTATTTAAGAGTCTAACCTCCTTCTCCAGACCGTAGTCCTGCACCAGGCGGATGTAGAGGGTTGGTGTCCAGCCCTTGGCGCCCTCCAGCATCAGACCCACAGTCCTGCAGGGTTGGGCTTTAAGGCCGTGAGTCTTGATGACCTCATCCAGAGTCTCCTCAGCCATGGACCTGTAGGTTGTCCACTTCCCACCTGAAACACACGGAGCAGAGGATGAGTCTCAGCTGGGAAACGCTTCCTGTCAGAACACAGAGACCTTGCTGACCTGCGATGGTGACCAGCCCGCTCTCACTGACGCTGACGATGTGGTTCCTGCAGATGGACTGCGTGTCTTTAGAGCTGGGGTCGGTCACCAGGGGGCGGATCCCGCTCCACGCTGCCAGAACGTCTCCTCTGCGAACTAAAGACACAGTCGGGTTGGTTAGTGTTCTAATCTAGGAGAAAGTTTCCAACAACAACCGACATGAATCTTTTAATTACAGCAATAAAACGAGACGAGTAGAAACATCAAAGCTGTACCTTCCACGTCAGGGCTGAGATAGTTACGGACCTCCGTCAGGATGAAGTTGATGTCGTCCTCCCCTGGGATCGGGTGGGCTGTCACGCTGGTGGGTGTGTCGGTGGTCCCGGCGATGGTCATGTTCTCCCAGGGAAGGAAGAAGATGACGCGACCGTCGCTCGTGGCTGGATCGAGGAGACCCATGTTGTCAGGACTGTATGAGAGGTTTTATTATTATTACAAATACTAGAAGAAACAAGCAGGTAAAGTGATGGACTCAGTGGAAACGGAGGTGAGCAGATGTAACTAAGATGTAGGAGGAAGATGAGGAGGTGCAGGAGGAAGAAAATGAGGTGGTTGGCATTTCTGTTGAAAGGGCTCGCGCTCCCTCGGGTTTCACTCAATAAGCTGAGCTGAACTTTAAAACCCTCCGACTTGAAGAAAACCACTCTAGTGCGCTGCTGTATCCTAAACAGAGAAGACTGTCCTGCACGTGTGAGCGAAGGTCAGACATTAGCTGCGTTACCTTCGTATTTACACACAGGAATGAGAAAACACATGGACAGATTGATGCATATGAAACAGGAAACACGCGTCATGTTGGTGGTACCTGTAGTAACCCGGGATGACGATGTGAACACCGGCACTTGGCTGGCAGATGTTTGTAACTTCCTGATTGTCCATCTTCCTCAGCGAGTCGGTGAACGGTCCGGTGGCGTTTATCACACACTTGGCCTTCACATCGAATTCCTGCCCTACAAGAGATTTAATCCGTATCAGCTGATTCAAAACTCCAAACATACTTTCATAATGAAGTAAAACCAGATTCTGGAGAGATATAATGACACCTGAGTCCCTCACCTGTCACAACGTCCCTGCAGCGGGCTCCACAGACCTTCTCCTGGCCGGTCTGCTGGTCTGTGGTCTTCAGCAGGTGGACCACCTCAGTGTAGTTTGCGACAGCGGCTCCGTAACGAGCTGCAGAGAGAGCGATGGCGAGGTTCATGCGGGCGTCGTTGTGCTGTCCTGATGAAGAGGAGCAACAAGTACAGAATGAAAACAAGCTGCTTTTATTCATCACAGATTCTTCATCTTCAGAAAGATGTTTTCACTTTCTTTGTGAACTAGTCAAACATCTGGGAACATCTGCACAGGCCTGACTGTGGATTCTTCATTAAATTCCCAATAACAGCGAAAACCAGAACTTATCAGCTGTTCAGTTTTCAGGTACACGGCTGAACTCGGGCTCTAACAATAAGATACAGTTACACCTGAAACACTCTGGAGAGAAACATCAGTAACTAGAAGCTCTCAGCCTAAAAACAATCAGCTGCGTCTCAGAAACTCCTGGTTTTAGATTTATTCCTTCTTCTGAGTGAAGACGTGTGTGTTGATAAGAGACACACAAACAGCTGACAAACACTCCAGTTTAAAGACACACACCATCCAGCTGATTGATTGTAAGATGATTAGACATTCGGTCGGTTTCTGGGAGAATAAAAGCAGATTGAGAGTTTTTTTTTTTGAGGCAGCAGGATTGAAAGCTGCAGCTCCAACCGACGCTCCTCTGCACCGCCGGGAGAGAAGGTCAGATTTCTAAATGTCACGGCGTGATTGTTCCAGGCAGCATAATTGGAGAAAAGACGCCCCGACCCTCCTCCATCCTGTAACCACCCCCCCTCCCGAGCAGATGAAGGATGAGGGGGAGGATATGCTCTTTTCCAGCTCTGAAAACCTGCATTCAGCTTCAGGAGTTTTTATTTAAAAACAGGAATCACCTGCAGGATCTGGAGAAACGGAGGATTCTGAGTAACAACTGAGAGCGATTAAACAGAAACCGGCTGCGTTTGGACTGGAGAAGATACTCAGACAGTAGAAACCTGCTGGGATCTTCACTCTCAGCTGGACACTCGGCGTTTCTTTTATTGTCTGTTGCACCAAAACAAAGAACATGCAGCCTTTATCTCTGCAGGGAGCTGAAGCCCCTCCCACCCCGTCATGACTCGGTCCAAACCTGCTGCAGGTTTTTATCTCATTTTACTGTCATCCTCCAGGATGAACGTTTCACCTCGTGATGATGAGGAGTTTATTTCCTCGTCTGTCAGATGTCACTTATGTTTTGTTAAAGTAACTAAAAGGTAAAAAATGAAAACAAATACAGGATCTGTGTTCGGGGAACACAGATCTTTCAGCACCTGTTTGTCAGTCGGACACAGTGTTTGTATTTACACAATAAATTATTTTTCTTCACAAGGTTTCAAACAAGCAGCTCCCTGAAGGACGACCGACGGGGTCGATGCAACACACATCGAAGACTTTCAGCTGTTTTCCTGTCAGTATTTGTATAAACTACTAATACTCACCTTTTCTCATCAGGTTTTATTCTCCAGACACGCAGGTAAGGAACAACAGTATTTATCTTCTGACACTGTTAAAGCCTTTAAAATCAAGTCTTTGTTGAAATATGTCAGAATATTCCAGCCTGTTCAGAAACTGGGACCCCGACTTTCAAATAAAACCTCAGATTATCTAATTAACTATTTAACAAGGAGCCAATGATGGAGTCTCCAATCTGTTCCAATTACGACTCCGTCTAATATTTTTCATCCTGTCTGAGGGTTAAAATCCTGTTTTACAGAAAGAATAATGTCTGATTCTGTGAGTTAAAGTTTGGTGCTTTTCTCACCATCGTAGTAGACGATGGCTCCCACCAGCTTGTCCTTCTTCAGCATGGGGAACAGCTCCAGGGCCTTGGACTTGGTGAGGATGTAGCTGCTCTTCAGACACTGGATTCCAGCCACCAGGTCATACATCTTGATTCCTGCCCAGTAATAAGGCAACTGCCACCATCTGTAAAAACACAACTCAAATCAACCACCTGGTCACGTGTCTGACTTCCTCCTGACTCCCACACTTACTTATACACAGGAAGCATGATGGGTAGCGGCGCCGAGAGATGAGGAGCGATCTCCAGCAGGTTGGCTCGCTCGTGCAGAGCTTCTTTCACCATCATGTACTGATTTATAAACAACCAAGAACCAAATGAGAAGATGATGAAGTATAGAACCGAGGACTGAGTGAAACACAAACCAACCTGCTCGTAGTCTAACTTCATGATGGCCTTCTGCAGGTACCGAACGCCACCGTGGATGAGCTTCGTGCTCCGGCTGCTGGTGCCTGAGGAGAAGTCGCTTCGCTCTACCAGAGCAGTTTTCAGATCTGAAGAACAAAGAAAAATCTGAATGTAGAAACTTTCAGATGTTTTTTCAGGAGCGTCAGAGTTTCTGCTGAAATCTGAGCTGAAATAATTCAAAACAATCAAAAAGCTGCTGTTAAACGTGGATCTTACTGCGTGTGACGGCGTCTAGGGCACATCCTGCCCCCGTGGCCCCGCCCCCAACAACCAGAACATCAAACTCTGCGTCCTGCAGCGCTGAAAGCTGGGCCTGCCGAGATGGAAGCTCGTCTGCATACGGGACCTTCAGCTCGGCTTCTGCAGCCACGTGAGCTAATCGGGCCTGGAGCATAAAAACCCAGTGAGTTTTTACACACTCGTTATCGGAGCAGAGAAACGTGTCGTAGGTGACGTCAGAGGAAGAAAATGGAGCAACACTTCACCTGACGTGCTTTAAAACATATAAACACACAGCTTGGCCTCAATAATCACTGTATAGAAGGAATAATGATGTGTAATCCTGTTCATACATTATGGATCTGATGGGGTGTAACTGAGCTGCTCCCCATCAGACACTGTTAAAGCTCCAACTGCATCACTTCATCCAATAACAGCTGGATTCATCCAGATTTGACTTTTATTTTGGGGAAATGATCCAGTGTCGCTTGTCAGTGAGACAAAAAGTCTGAATTATTGATCTGTTGTGTTACTGGAACAGAATCTTATCAGGAGGAACTGATCAGTTCTGATCAAACGTCTGAGTCAAAAACCGAAACAAGAACAGCTCAAAGTTTCACTGGATTAAAGTCAGACGTGGGATTTTAAAACCCGTCTAAGATCTGAAGGCAGGTTTATTTAAGATCACTCAACAGAACCAAACGGGCCCACATCATAACACCACCTCCACCGTGCTTCACTGATAAGATCAGGATTTATGTTTTAGTCTAAACTAACACATCAAGTGTTTCCTGATTTCCAGCTCAGTTTTCACTTAAAAACCTACAAATTTACTCACAGACACGTAGAACTGGATTATTTATTCTGATCAAACCTGATATTCCTACAGAAATAATAAAAACTCGACTTCTGGTAACTTCACAGCTCAAATCAGGAGAATTAATTACAGATGAATGTTGTTTCAAGACTTTTCGGAGGAAGTTATTCAGCTGTGTTTATAACGTCTCGCTGCACGTTGAGTGTCCAAGTAAAGTGTTTCTGAAGAAAAACAGTGTTCAGGGTTAGTAACAAAGGAAAGTAAGAAGAAAAGTTTGTGTCTCAACGAGCTGCTAAACTTCACAAAACCACTAAATTAAAAACTTTATATGTCACTGATTAATTATAAAAGAATTTATTGAAAGAAATAATCAAAACTCTAATAAAAACATCTTCTGTGATATGAAGAAGCAGGATTTCACTTCTAATGAAATATTTATTCTGTTTTCTCTTCAAATGATTGCATCAAGCTGCTCTGAAGCCACCGCAGCATTTGACTTGCAAATATTAGCGAGTGTTTTGTAATTTAGGTCTGCACCCACAAACAAGGCTATGATATAATCATTGTCTATTTTTGTTGACGCTTGCAGACAAACACTGCCACAGGATGAAGCCCCTGTAATCAAGTTAAGTCTGCGATTGGCACAGCAAGGCCCACGCTAATGGCCAATCGGCCGCTGCGTGGAAACCTTCCACAAGCCCCATACCTTCCCTCAAAGACACAAGACGGACATTCATCTCATCAGCGGTGCAATTACTGGGATTAGAGGCATGCATGATTACAAACTATTGTGCAAATAATTAGATTTCATCAGGGTCGACTTGTTGCTTACCAATCCAGGCTGGTTTGGAGGGCGACGGCGGACGAGAGGAGAAATTATTGGACCAGGACACAAAACAAAGTTCACATTAGTCTGACATGTAAATCTGCTGGAGGCCTAAAATAAAGTGGCATCAGGTCAGACAGCTGCTGGAAGACAAATCGTTGGTTATTTCTGATCATACTTGAGTCTGTAAAGGCCACCAGAGCTTCCAGTGAGACCAGTCAACGCTGACGTCAAGCGTTTGTTCCCAAAACAAACTTTATTTCTCCTGGTTGGATGAAACATGTTCCTAAATCTAAACTCTCCATCGGTTTCTTAAAGAGTGAAATAACAATGTTTATATCTCTTTAATCCAGTTTCCTGGTGAAATTAGATCTTTTTTACTTGTTAGATGTCGAGACACGGACAAGAAGAGACATATCTAATATTACAAAAATGAGATTCCAGAAAATGTCATAAAGATCTCAAGATAACACACAGCATCCATATTAGAAGGAGAGTCGATGCTTTTATGTTGCTGCACTCTCATGTTCTCACTGGTGACAAATGCCTGACCTTTATTTTGAAAGGCTAAGTTACACAACAACTGCACCTCAGGAGGGAGTGTTTACACAATGAAGTTGGTGGAGAAAGTGGGATTAAATGGGAAATGGCGTCATTAAAAGTGTAAAACCTCTGAAATGTTGATGCCATCCCAGTTTCTGTGCAGCTCAGGAAGCAGTTCTGACACTGTGATGTCAGAACTTTTGTTTTTCTGCACAAAAAGCTGCAAAAGCATCAAATAAAGTAAGAAACCACAGCTGAGGGAGAACAAACACATTCCATGATCCAGACAGGACTTGTTCTCCTGGTGGAAAAGGATTTTTTTTTAAGAGGAACAAGTTGGAAACTGTATAATAATCCAGAGACAAACACCTGATCTTCTAACAGCAGCCAAACTCACCTGAGTTTTCCTGTATTCCATCAGCTGGGAGAGCCCGAAAGCCACAGCAACCGCCCCGCCTCCTATCGCTGCCGTTCGTCTCAGGACCTTCCTGAACGCCATGGGCCCTGAGGGGAAAGTTACAGAAAGCAGAACAGAGACGCACGGTGAGAAGGTCCAAAATCTTGCTGGTCAGACTGACACACACCTGAGGATCAAACATACCTGTCTGCTCCTTATTACCACAATCTGACAGTCAAAACAAGCAGATGCTTTTATTCTGAAGGGTTTAATGTAAAATCTTAAACCTCAAAGTTACACTAGAACTGGACACTTTATTTTATACACAGATTGTAATAAACCCAGATTATCATTTAATCCTACCTGGATACACACATTGTAATAAACTCAGATTATTTAATCCTACACATTGTAATAAACTCAGATTATTGTGTCCTACCTGGATACACCAACTATAATAAACTCAGATTATTGTGTAATACTACCTGCGTACACAGATTGTAATAAACTCAGATTATTGTGTAATTCTATGTGGATACACAGATTATTATAATTTATGACATGATACATTACAACATGCTGTAAAGGACATTCAGTTAATAATAACCAGAAACTGCATCTTTCTTCATCAATCTGAATTGTCATCACGACTCAGTAGAGGAAGAGGCTTCCTGTAACCACCGCACGCAGAACTACGTTTAGATTTTGACCATTTTTCAGAAGAATCTGATATAGAGACTCTACCTGTGAGGTGTGTTTGTGTGAATGACTTCAGGTAGTTGTCAGCAGCAGATGGAGGAATTCTGTCTTAATTACACTGATTTATCACCGCCCAGGAGGAAGTTAACCAGTCTGATGAGTTAACATGTTAGCTCAGTGCGTGAGGAACAGCTAACAAACGTCATCAGCTCTACATGCTGTCAAACACCTGTGTTACACTCGAAAAGAAGGTTTAAAACGCTTGAAATTCCCGCTAAAGTCACGAAGCATCGATACCTGGAAGATGTTGCTTCGCTTCGGCGCTTATGCCAAACAACACGGACATTCAGACTGTAACATGTTTAATAAAACCTGGTGACACAACAAACAGACCCACTTACAGGTTTTCTCGTCTTGTGGCTGAATAAGACTCGTTCAGTGATCCAGTTCGGCAGCTCAGACCCTCCGCTGCTGCTTTCTGTTGCCTGTGTGCCAATCCAGGAAGCCCAGCTCGAGAGCGGAATGACGTTCCTGACAGCCAATCAGAGCCCGCCTTTTAGTTAGCCTTGTCCAATGAGATGTGAGGAAAATCGGAGTCGAACGCCTGGTTTATGGCAAGCCATTGTTACATATAAATCTCAAACTCTATTATATGAATTATTTCCTTATTAATTAGAGTTAAAATGTAAATTATTTTTAAAAAATCTTAAAGTTTAAATGACTATTGTTGCATTCATTTGTTTACTTGATAACATATATTAATTATTTAATAAATCTATGTTTAAAAAGACAGATCAAATATCCTGATAATTATTTATCCAGTCCATCATCAACGTTTCAGATGTCTCAAAATTATTTACCTTATTTATTGAAAGTCTTTATTGGGCCACAAAAACAAATTTTGTAGCAGCATGGTTTCTAAAAATGTAAAATTTCACATAAAAAATTGGACTGATGGGAATATATTAGATGGTAAATGTGCTTTCTATACCTTTCTCGTTGATGAGGAGGACGAGGAAGAAGAGACGAAAAGAGCCACCAGCTGTCGCTTTTCTCGGTGTTTCACTGCAGGAGGCGTGAAAGCAAAGAAAAAATCTTCGACCATGCATTTTCTAAATATTTTAAAGAACTAATTTGTTTTAAATTACTATCGATTTATCGATCCAAAATGGGTGAGATGAGTTTCTTTAATTCTGAATACAAAAGTCTTGTAAAAAAAAAGAGCTTAATGAACAGGAAAATCCACAAAAGAACTAAAATCAAAATAGTTACCATGCCACGCAAAAAAGAACAAAACCAGATTTTAAACAGTCATGAGTTCAAATTTCAGAACCATCTAAACGGCAAAAAACGTGTTTTTTTAAGTATGCGTTTTTAAAAATTAGATGTATCGGTTACCAAAACGCAAAATATTTTTCTTCTTTTTAAGGCTTCGTGTCGGTCCTTCATTTCCTTAAATCATCAATTTCTGTCTAAAGTATGACGCCAACTGCAGGAATGTGTGACACAATCACCAAACTGTGTTCAACACTCAGTGCATCCACAGAGCGCGCCACCCTCTGTGACTCGTGCGTAAAGCGGTTTGGCACAAGCCTGCGCAGTGCGTAAACAAAAGCACATTGTCAGTGTCTGTGCGTCCAGTCTGCAGGCGGAGAGCGCGTGAAGTGACCGTCTCTGCGCACGGACAGCCGCGTCATCTGGTCAAAGCGACTTTACATGGACCTGAACTCATTCGTGCACTGGACGAACGTCTGAGGTCCGTTTCTTCTTCCTCTAACGGCGAATAATGAATTTCGATGTGTTGTTTTTCTTTCTCTGAGCCAACAGAGTCTAAAGGAAAATAAAACTGTTAATTCTAAAACATCCTCTCAGGTCGGATCATAAAGACTTTCTACACCAAACTGAACTAGATTGGAGATGTTTTAATTTAACTGTTGAACATTTTTCTCGTTGATTCACAGCTTTCTGGATCCTTCCGGACTGGCTGGACAGTGTTCCGTGTTTGTAGAACCATGCCGTGCGTCCAGACCCCGAGCGGCTCGTCTCCACACGGTGCCAGCCCCGCGTGTCAGGGCGCAGGAGAGCGCAGCTGCGACTTTCTCACTCCGGAGTTTGTCAAGTTCAGCATGGATCTAACGAACAGTGAAGTCACGGTTGCCACGTCCGGAACCAGCTTCGGTCCTTTAGCGGACAGTTACAGCACCGGGTTTGACATGAAGCCGCCGTGTCTCTTTCAGATGCCGGTTCAAGGGGAGCTGCCGTGCGTCAAGGTGGAGGATGCGCGCGGATGTCCGCGGTATCAACCGAGTCAGCATCACCTGTCGGACGAACTGATCTCCTCGAGCTCGGTGTATTATTACCGCCCTCCATCACCACACTCCTCCATCACGTCCAGCTTCCAGACTCCACCGGGACACGTCTGGGACGAGTCCGGGTCTCTCTACAGCTTCCGACCAGATCTTTTGGCTGCTGCGCACAGGAAAAACGCGCTGTCCAGATTTTCCTTATTTTCTCTAAAACAAGCGCAACACGGAAGCCACAACGTGTCCACCTGCCAAATGAAATGCGACAGGTCCCTTCACGTGCCCATGAGCCTGGACGCGGGTGGAGCCCGCCAGCCGCCGGACAGCTCCCCGGTTCTGAACCCCATTGGCCTGCGGGGGAGACAGCCCGGGGTGGGTTTTCCTCGCCCTCTCCAACTTACCCAAAGTCACCACTTCATGGAGTACCAGACATCACCGGGCTCCGGCCGAGGCTCGCTCAGCTCGGACGGTCTGTGCGCGGTGTGCGGGGACAACGCAGCCTGCCAGCACTATGGAGTGCGCACGTGCGAGGGCTGCAAAGGCTTTTTCAAGGTGGGTTCGAAAAGGATCGTTTGCAACTTTTGTTGTTCTAAAACTTTGTTGAATATCCACAGAGAAAGAATGAGCTGAAAAACGTCATCAGCGTCAGAATCAGTTTATTGTCATTATACCGTTAAGTACAACGAAATTACCGTGAAGAAATACTTTCACTCTGACTCTCCCGAGTCAGCCATTGGAGGCGCCAGATGAGATACGCACGCACACACGCCCGCACACACACACACACACACACACACACACACACAACATAAACCAGAAGAAGAGACAGCGGCACATGAGGATAGGGAGAAGAAAAAAGATCTTCTCATCCAGCGCCCTCAGGACGTCAGAACGGGCATGAATGCAATGTGTACAGTCAATGAATGTGTGTGAGAGAAGAATGTAAACACCATCTGCTTGGTGCACCCCACTCAGAAAGTTATCTTGTGGTGCAGGATAAGACATCTACTATCCTTAAGTTGATAAGCTCCAGCATCCAGGTGCATGAGGGGGGGGTGGGAGAGGGTGGTGGTGGGGGGGGGGGGGGGGGGGGGGGGGGGGGGGGGGGGGGGGGGGGGGTCCTGCAGGGTGTCCTGTCAGCATGATCCTCTGGGCAGTTTGATTGTGTGGCCTCCAGGTCAGCCAAAATAAGATAAGACAGATTAGGGCAGGAATTTGAAACAGCGTTGAGTCCTGTTGGACACTTGAATGGTGAATCCACATCATGAGGGCTCCTCCTTCACCAGCCTCAGGGTTGAGAAAGATGTTGTCCGGTGTGATGAGTAACCAAAATACCAGATTCATAATGTAGGATTCGAAGATCGTGCAAAGAAGATCCTCTGAGATGCACGGGGGGGGGGTCAGAGTAGGGAGAGAGCAAGATCATATTGTTCCATGAAGCAGCAGCTCCATGTTGAAAAACCTCCCAGAGGACCTGCTGGTTCGTCTGAACTCCACATCTCAGCACGGATGAATCTCCTGACAGGTGTTTTATTTGCAAATATTCCGTGTAAAATTGCCCCCCAACGTGCCATGAATTAAAACGTTTGTCTCACAGAAGGAAACTCTCAGGTTGATTCTCCAAATTATGAGTGAGCACGACCCTGTGTTTACCCACACCGCCCTGAGGAACACCTCTGATGGCCTCAGGTGGCCCGCGGGAGCCAGCGAGCTGCTGCTAATGATCCCAAAATGATTCATTCCTCTTTACTCTAAATGAAAAAAAAAGACCTCAGCCAGAAAAAAAAGGCCTGAAAAAGAGGGAAACTGCTTCATATTGTTTTATTTTGATGTTTAAATGAGCTGCTTGATGTCTCATTTTGAGTTTTGCATCTAAACTCATTTCTGTTTTAAAGTTGTAAAGAAGGTGAAATATTCTTATATTTTATTGAACTAAATAACACTTGCATCAGACAGACAGGAGGGTTGAGAAACCTGCAGCTGCTCTCTGAACATCTTCCTCTTCATCTGTTCGTGCAGCGCACAGTGCAAAAAAATGCCAAGTACGTGTGCTTGGCTGCAAAGAGCTGCCCTGTAGACAAGCGCCGGAGGAACCGATGCCAGTACTGTCGCTTCCAGAAGTGCCTGGCGGTCGGGATGGTCAAAGAAGGTAACCAAGAATTCCTGAAGCGTCAGATAAATTCTGTGCAGCCGTAAACGTTGAGTTGTTGTTACGTTGTGCAGTGGTGAGGACCGACGGTCTGAAAGGTCGGCGGGGTCGTCTGCCCTCCAAACCTAGAGCTCTTCCAGAATCCTTCCTACATGGCAGCACCCTCCTGAGCGCCCTGGTCCGAGCGCACGTAGAGTCAAACCCTCAAACGTCTCGCCTCGACTACTCCAACGTAAGCAGAACCTTTGGTCCAAATAACACCTATATTGCTGCTATTGTTGGTTCTGCTTCGAACACACAACCTGAACCTTCTGGTGAACCATCTGTAGTTCAAGGAGAGTCCAGGAAGTCTTCTGGGAGATGATGCTCAACATGTCCGGCAGTTTTATGACCTCCTGACCAGATCGATGGAAGTCATTCGAGGTTGGGCTCAAAGGATCCCGGGCTTTGCTTCTCTACCGAAACACGACCAAGACCTCCTGTTCTACTCGGCTTTCCTGGAGCTTTTTGTTTTACGACTGTCGTACAGGTAAAGATCTCACCTGCTACTGAATCCAAGTGTCAAACCTCAAGTTTACAGCCAGCCCACAAAAACAGAACCTTCAGCTGCTTCTTGTGATGGTTCATGGTGTTTCAGGTCCAACCCAGCAGAAGGAAAGCTGATCTTCTGTGACGGCTCGGTGTGGCATCGGCTGCAGTGTCTGCGTGGATTTGGCGAGTGGATCGACAGTATCGTTGAGTTCTCTGCCAACCTGCAGAGGATGAACCTTGATGTTTCCACCTTCGCTTGCATCTGCACTCTTGCCTTGGTCACCGGTAAGTAAAACCATCATGCGTGTTGTTCCTGAAGTCCTGAAGACGAGGACGGAGTGAAGGGACTGTGTTACACTGAACAGAAACATCATTCAGTTTCTGAGATAAATGAGTGAAAATATTATACAAACTGCCTGGCTGCAGGTTTGATCTTTTACAGACAACAGAGACATCTTAAAAACAGATGGAAGATTTGTAAAATTCAACCTTGTGTCTAATTTGGTGATTTCTGATTGAATTAATTGGCTAATTATTTGATAAAATTGTGGATTTAGTTAGATCAGGATCAGTTTAGATCAGGAATATTTGAATTAATCAGCTAATCAAAGATTATCTCCAGCAGAAAATGCAGGAGATAAATACAGATAAAATAGTTTAATGTGGAGAAAATTTAAAGTTTGACCTCACCAGGGCCGGCCCTGAGCTGCATGGTGCCCTAGGTGAAAAAGGGTTTTGGCGCCCCCTACTGCCCAGAACAGAAACAACGTAACTCAATAACTGGATTACATTGAAAAAAATATTTAATTATACTAAAATGAACAGTAGAGATGATCAATAGATATTTAATTATTACTTATTTTGCTCTTTACATGAGATGAATGGTGTGCCTAACAGTTTGTCCAAAATAAAAAAAAGGAGAATTTGGCGCCCCCTCCAGCAGAGGGCGCCCCAGGCAATTCCCTAGTCTGCCTATGTCCAAAACCGGCCCTGGACCTCACATTTATAAAATAATGAGTTTAATTCAGGTTTTTATGTAAATGTGAAAGTATATTGAGTTGTAAACTTTAAAAAGAATCAAAAGATAATTTATTTAACAAATGTTTACAGGATGCAGTAAATATAATTTGGGTGGTTGATATTCCTCCACCAGGTTAGAGATGATTAACAGCTTCAGGTGGAGCCGGTTGCTCATTAACACTAATGTTTTAAAACCTTCAGAGCGTCACGGGCTGAAGGAGCTGAAGCGTGTGGAGGAGCTGCAGAACAACGTGGTCAGATGTTTGAAGGACGGCGAGACCTCGACTTCAGATGGAGGGTGTCCCAACCGCTGGTCCAACCATCTGTCCAGACTGTTGGAGAAGCTGCCTGAACTCCGGACTCTGTGCATCCAGGGTCTGCAGAGGATCTTCTACCTGAAGCTGGAGGATCTGGTGGCGCCGCCCGCAGTGATAGATAAGTTATTCCTGGACACGCTGCCGTTTTAGGAACCTTCTCCTACACTGATGGGAGTGTTTGACTTGTCTCAGTGATTCCTGACAGTTTGATCTCCGTGCGATGCATAAAAACGGTTTTTAAATAGATTTTAGGTTGTTGGTTCAAAAAATAAGAATAAAACTGAGACAAATTGTCATGAATTATTCTTAAACTTAAAGTTGATGGATTTTCTTTGTTGAAAATGGGAAACGGAGGATTTTCAAAGTAAAACATTTGGATTCTTTCTACAATCACATAAAAACGGCATTTTGAACTGTGACTGAACGTTTTGACACATTTCCCAGCTTGTATAAAATCTTTTTGATAATAAACAAGTTTGTTTCTTCACCGTATGTTTATCAGTGAAAGTGATCAGTGATATTAGAGTGACAGGACTAAGGTCAGCTGTGTTCAGAGTCCGTAGGCTGTGTCGATGTTCATGGTTTAATAAATTACTACATTTAAAATAAAAGACCTATTTCTGTATTTAATGCGTTTTAATTTTTTTTTCCATTCTTGATATATATTTTTTTTAATTTCAGTTAAAAATTACTAAATATTTCAGTATTTTGTATGATATTTAATGTTATTTATCATATTCATGCAGTTCTTGTCATACAGATGTTAGTGTGTGAGATTATAGGTCAAAACACAAAGTTAAACGAGTAGCACCGTGTTTACCTACTTATACATGGAAAGGTTAAAGGTCACGGTGAACTGGAAGGGAAATCAGGCGGCAGCTTTCCAACAGAAAGGTTTTGTGGTTGTTTTTTTTTTCCTCGTGGCTGTTTGTAGTTTGACATTTTTGCCGCCCTGTGGTCAGACGTGACATTCGAACATCAGCTTCGGTTGTTTGTGGAGATAAAAACCCGAATTTGTCATGGTTCGTACCAGGTGGGGTTGTTTACGAGCTCCCAAAGTGACCCAAACTCCAGACACACACAGAGCGAGGAAACAGCGTTCAGTGTAACAGTGTTTATTATTTAACAGTGCTCCAATATACACACAGGTGAATAATAAATGTGCACGAAGAAACTCAGGACGGGCCTGGTGCAGGACAGGAACGGTCCTGGGGTTATGAGAGAGAGAGGTTAGTGACAGGTGGAGAAACCAGCTGCGGCGTGTGGGGATCGTGCTCGCTTAACTCACGGGTTCGTGTTAGACGTCCGGGTTTGAGGAGAGATCCGAGGATGCTGCCGCAGGGGTGGTGATCCAAACTGTCGGTGTTCGTTGTGTGAGATCCGGGTCCGGGTGCTGTGTGCGCAGACGTGACTGCGACAGGGGTGACAGCAGAGCGTTGACCGGGAAGGTGTGGACCAGAGGAAGCCAGAGACAGACAGGGAGCCAGAGGGAGAGAGCTGGTCGCGTGGCACCGCAACGGAGCTCTAGAACGTTCCAGGTTGAAGCCGATCCTCACTATGAGCGGGTCGATATCCACGCTGAGGTTAAGCTGTCGGGAGAGGAGCTCCAGGACAGCGGGCTAAACAGGGAAAGAGAGGGCAGGTTAAGCACTGCAGAAAACACTCTGGAATAAATCACTGGCCACTCTGTTACCCCGAAATGTAGTGGAACAAACTGGCGTCTGTCTCTTGTTCCTCCTCCGCTTAAGTACCCAGCTCTCCTGAGCTGGGTAATGATCCACACCTGTCTTCACTGATCGCTGCT
Source organism: Pachypanchax playfairii (assembly GCA_006937955.1). Taxonomy (NCBI): domain Eukaryota; kingdom Metazoa; phylum Chordata; class Actinopteri; order Cyprinodontiformes; family Aplocheilidae; genus Pachypanchax; species Pachypanchax playfairii. The sequence goes on from SSNP01000046.1 coordinate 764,587, forward strand.
GCCACGCCCTGCAAGACAATTAGTGCACCTCACCACCACCAGCAGCAGAGATCCTCACAGTACCCCCCCCCTTAACGGACGCCTCCTGGCGGCCGACCCAGCGACCCCACACCTGAAAAAAACAGAGCGTTAGAAGGGGCCCTAAACTGAGACGGGGCGGAGGACGGGGGCGAGGAGGGCCTGGCATGGATGGAGGAGGTGGAGGTGGTGGCAATAGCGGATGATGTGGAGGCGGCAGACTGTTCAAAGTCAGTGATGAGGGACGGGTCGAGTATGGCGGACCGGGGAACCCAAGACCGGTCCTCGAGGCCGTATCCCTCCCAGTCCACGAGATACTGACACCCACGACCCCGAGGACGGACTCCCACGATCCTACGCACTGTGAAGGCGGGGTGTCCATCTATGATACGGGGCGGAGGGGGTGGCGTGTCAGGGTTGAGGGGACTGGTGTGCACTGGTTTGATTTGCGATACATGAAATACTGGGTGAATACGGAAGTTGCGAGGTAGCTTCAGCCTGAGGGTAGTGGGGCTGATCACGGCTTCCACCTCGTAGGGACCCAGGAACCTAGGGGCTAGCTTCCGGTTTGTCGCCTTAAACGGGAAGTCCTGGGCAGACAACCAGACTTTCTGACCTGTGACATACGTGGGGGCCGGGATCCTCTTCTTGTCCGCCCGTTTCTTGTTTTGGGCGGCTGTCCTCTGCAGGGCATTCTGGGTCGCAGTCCAGATCCGCCGGACCTTGCGGAGGTGGCCCTGTACAGAGGAAATGAGAGGATCCGGGTGAGAGTCTGGAAGGAGAGAGGGTTGGAAGCCGTGACATACCTCGAAGGGAGACAATCCGGTGGCAGTGGAAACGTGCGTATTGTGCGCATACTCGACCCAAGGAAGATGCAGGGACCAGGAGGTGGGGTTAAGCGAGCACACACACCGCAGCTGGTTCTCGATCTCTTGGTTGAGACGTTCACATTGTCCGTTTGTCTGTGGGTGATAGCCAGAAGTGAGTTTAGTCTTTGATCCTAGTGATGAACAAAAATCCCTCCAGACCCGTGAAACAAACTGGGGCCCTCTGTCGGACAGGATCTCCGTGGGGATACCGTGGAGCCTGACCACATGTTGCACCAAGAGGTTAGCTGTTTCCTGTGCGGAAGGAAGCTTAGAGAGAGCAACCAAATGGCAAGACTTCGAAAATCTGTCTATGATTGAGAGGATTACTGACTTGCCTTTTGATGGGGGCAGTCCGGTAACGAAGTCCAGAGACAGATGGGACCAGGGTCTGGAGGGTATGGATAGAGGTTGCAGGAGTCCGGCTGGTGGCTGATGTGAAGACTTGTTCCGGGTGCATGTGGAGCAGGCGGCAACATAGTCTTTGACGTCCTTGTGCAGCGACGGCCACCAGAAATACCGCCGGAGCAGCTCTATAGTGCGGCTGACTCCGGGGTGACAGGAAAGTCGCGATGTGTGACCCCAGCGTAGAACAAGCCCTCGGACGGCCGTAGGGACGTAGGTCCTGTTGGGCGGTCCACCCCCTGGGTCCGGTTCGCGCTGAAGTGCGGCACGAACCGCCCGCTCGATCTCCCAGGTGACCGAGGCCACCACGCAGGAGGAGGGCAGGATGGAGGCAGGCTGAGCTGGAGGGTCATCATGCTGGAACACCCGGGATAGTGCGTCGGGCTTTACATTCTTAGATCCGGGTCTGTAAGAGATGTTAAGGTGAAAACGGGAGAAGAACAATGACCAGCGGAATTGACGGGGGTTAAGTCTCTTGGCGGCTTGAATATACTCCAGATTTTTATGATCTGTCCATATTATGACTGGAAGCTCAGTACCCTCCAGCCAGTGACGCCACTCCTCCTAGGCTAGCTTGATGGCGAGTAGCTCTCGGTCACCGATGTCGTAGTTCTGCTGGGTAGGGGTGAACCGCCTAGAAAAGAAAGCACAGGGGTGCAATTTACCGTCCGCCTTGTCTCGCTGGGACAGGACTGCTCCCACCCCGACGTCGGAGGCGTCCACTTCTACCACGAACTGGACGGAGGTGTCGGGGTGGGCAAGTACTGGTGCCTGTGTGAACCGCCGCTGCAGTTCCATGAAAGCATCTGCCGCCGCCTGACTCCACTGAAACACAACCTTGGTGGAGGTTAGTGCAGTAAGGGGTGCGGCTATAGTGCTGAAACCTTTTATGAACCTTCGGTAGAAGTTGGCAAACCCCAGAAACCTCTGTAGTTCCTTCCTAGACTGAGGGACCGGCCATTCCTCCACCGCCTTGGTTTTGGCTGGGTCTGGCCGGACATGTCCACCTTCAAGGATGAAGCCTAGGAAGGACACAGAGGTTACGTGAAACTCACATTTCTCAGCCTACAAACAAGCGGTTCTCCAGCAACCGCTGGAGAACCTGACGTACGTGGCGTTGATGAGTCTTTATATCAGGGGAGAAGATAAGTATGTCATCCAGATACACTGACACAAACTTATTCAAAAAGTCTCTAAGAACATCATTAATCAGGTTCTGGAAAACTGCTGGTGCGTTGGTCAGTCCTCACAGCTTCTAGTTCTCTTGCAAATGAATTTCTTCACTTTTTTCATGATAAAATATAAATGATTCTAAATCAAAGTACCTCCTGTCCACTTAATTTTTTACTCTCATAGCCACTCTCAAACTGTCAGGATCACTTCAATCCCATTACATTAGATGAGCTTCAGGACATTGTTCCTTCCATTAAACCCTCTGGTTCCCCTTTTGATGTTGTGCCTTCACGCCTCCTCAGTGACGTCTTTCCATCAGTTGGTCCGTACATTCTAGAGGTCATAAATCATAATCTAGTTTATGCTGAAGTTCCGTAGGCCTTCAGTAGTTCAACCACTACTGAAAAAATCCAACCTTGATACATCAATCCTGTCCAATTTCCGTCCCATTTCCAAACTTCCATTCCTCTCCAAGATACTGGAAAAAGCTGTTATATATAATTAAATCCTTCCCCACCTTAATGATCAAAGTCTCTTTGACACATTCTAATCATGTTTTGGGAAAGGTCACAGCACTGAATCTGCTCTCCTCCGTGTTTTTAATGATCTTTTAACTGCCTCTGACTCTGGTCCTGGTGCTCTTCTGCTCCTTCTTGACCTCTCATCAGCCTTTGATACAACAGATCATGATCCTCTTGTCCATCGACTCGAACACTCCATGAGAATCTCTGGTACTGCGCTCATGTGGTTTAAGTTATACCTTATAAACAGAACTTTTCAAGTAATGTTGAGCGAATGCTGCTCCCGCTCTCTTCACCTCTCCTGGGGGTCCCCCAGGGCTCTATTCTCGGTCCCCTTCTTTGTATCTTCTGCCCCTCAGCCTCATTTTTATAAAGTACAGTGTCCAGTATGACCTGTCACAGACAACTGACAAGTCTACATCCCCATAAATCCTCACAACTCATATTCTGTCTTTCTTGACTGTTTTCATGAGGTCAAGATGTGGTTCACAGCCANGCGTTGGTCAGTCCAAAAGGCATCACCAGGTACTCGTAGTGGCCTATGGGGGTCTTAAATGCGGTCTTCCACTCATCTCCCTCTCTGATGCGCACCAGGTGATAGGCGTTGCGCAGGTCAAGCTTAGTGAAGATCCTAGCCTGGTGCGCGGGCTCGATAGCTGCAGACAAGAGAGGGAGAGAGTACTTGTTTTTGACCGTTATGTTATTTAGACTCCTGTAGTCGATGCAGGGGCGCAGGCTCTTGTCCTTCTTCTCGACGAAGAAAAAACCTGCGCCCACTGGGGATGACGATGGCCGTATGAGTCCGTTCTGGAGAGATTCCGTGATGTACTCCTCCATGGCTAGCCGCTCCAGGCGTGAAAGGCTAAACAAGCGGCCTGAAGGCAGTGGGGCTCCAGGGAGGAGGTCAATGGCGCAATCATACGGTCGATGCGGTGGGAGTGAGACAGCCTGTTCTTTACTAAATACCTGTCCCAGGTCGTGGTAGCAGTGGGGTACCCGGGACAGGTCTGGTGGGGTGATGTGAGGCTCCTTACCTGGTGTGCTGGCCGGTGTGGCTGACCTTAAACAGCTACGCAGGCACGGCTCGCTCCATGCGACGATGGCCTGCTGCTTCCAGTTGAACTGGGGATTATGGAGGGCCAGCCACGGAAATCCAAGAACCAGGGGAGCCTCTGTGGTGGGAAAAACGAGAAAAGAAATGGTCTCAGTATGGTTACCTGACACTGTAAGGGTGATGGGCTCCGTGCTGTGGGTGATCCGAGACATAGTACTGCCGTCCAGGGCAGTGACGTTCAGGGGTCTGACCAGAGGCCTGGTCGCGATCCTCCCCTGTCTGACCAGCCGAGGACTAATCAGGTTCTGCTCGGATCCTGAGTCCACAAACACGTTGCAGGAAATGGGTTCATTGTGTGGTCTATGGATGGTGGCAGGTAACGTCATACGGGGTTTTAGTTTCTCTGGGCCCGTCAGGACCCCCACATTCACTGACGGGCCTAATCTTTTGGCGTCTCAGGACAGGCACTGACTTCGTGGTGCGGCGACCCACAGTACGCACATGAACCTGCTTCTCGGCGGCGTCTGCGCTCCTTAGCGCTTAGCTTAGCCTGCCCGAGTTCCATAGGTTCAGGAGAAGGGAGGCGTCTGTGGGGTGGCTGCCATCTAGGGGTTGGTGCCGGTCCTATATGTCTGCTAGCGTGGATGGGTTCAGGTGCTTGTGCACGTCTGGGGGAAGAGTGCCATCTAGAGTTGCTAGCTTGAACAGGTTCAGGTGCTTGTGCACGTCTGGGGGGAGAGTGCCATCTGGTGTGAGATGCAGGACTTACGTGCACTGGTGAGGAGGAAGCGGAACTTGTAGTATGGCGTACCCGGAAGTGCCCTCGAGTCCGTCGGTCTAACCGGGTCGCTAGACTGATGAGCCCATCGAGTGTCCTAGGTTCCTCCCGGCTAGCGATGTCTTCTTTTAAGCTCTCCGGGAGGGCGTTGTGAAACACGCTTCGAAGGGTCTCGTCAGACCAGCTAGTACGGGCAGCCAAGGTCCGGAACTCGAGGGCGAAGTCAGCCATGTGTTGAGGACGGGGACGAAGGGCGAGCAGCTCCCGCATAGCGTCCTCCTTCGTTCCTCCGTCTGAGAACGTTGCGGTGAATGCTTCGATAAACTGGGGATATGAAGAGGTTTCGAGAGGATGAGTGTCAATGTATGCGTCTGCCCACCTGAGAGCCTTGTCCCTAAGCCAGCCGATGATAAAGGAGGTCTTGCTGGCGTCGGAACGGAAGGCTTGCGGAGCCCGGCTAAAGATGATCCGGCACTGCCGGAGGAACCCTCTGCAGTCCTTCGGTTCTCCGTTGAAGGGTGCCGGGTCAGGGATGGCAACCTGCCGGTAGCCGGTATCCTCAGGTGGGTCAGGACGCGCCGCCGCTGCTGCTGCTGCTGCTGCAGGAGGAGGAGACTGACTGCGGGAAAGGCGAGACATGACACTGGTGAGTTGCTGTGTTAAACTGTGGAGCTCTGTTGACAAGTTAGCTTGAGTCCTCGCTATCTCCTGCATGAAGGCGTCATGCCGACCCACAGGGCCGGTTTTTGCTATGGGCAATGTGGGCGACCGCCCAGGGCGCCATCTATGTAAGGGCGCTTGAGCGCCTTAATGAAAAAAATTAAAAGGAATAAAATGACAATAATAATAATAAAAACTCTCAGTTTTCTACCGCCGCACATTTACATTAGTGGAGTGGGCGCTGCCGCTGGGGCGCCCTCATTGTCACCTGAACTTGCGGCTGAGAGTCAGAATGCTTGTGTGTCTCCCCGCTCCCTCCCTTGCCTCAGAAGAGACGAGAAGGCGGCGAGGTATAGACTGATCCCAGGCCAGCGAGGCCATACAACACAAACTTCTTCAAAATTAATTATATTTTATTCCTAAAATTAAAATAGACCCATATCCTACAAGTAGCCTAATTAATTGGGTTATGTGTGAAAAATGGAAAGAAAAAAAAATTGGTTTGGTCATGTCATCTACATGAGTCACGTGACGTGACACCGGTTGATGGGCGAGTTAACGGTGATGGAAGATGGAAAAATGGTAATGACCTCGACTCTTCATCGTAATGATGGATCCAAGTAAAAGACCAAAGAAGCCATCAGGTTCCCAGTACAGAAAAAGAAGAAAAGAAGAAGAGGAGAAACGGGCACAAGATAAAGGTATACAGATTTTTGTAGTGACGTAGTGACAGTAGGCTATAGGCTATTACCATTATCCTCTTGCTAATATTAGCCACGCAAGACGTCTGCATTTGACTTTTAGTTTTCCATCCAGCAACTTACTGTAAGAATTGAGGTATCATGTCATGCAACTAATTTCACCCATAGGCAACCTAGTAGTTTTTGTTTGCAACACTAGAAGTGCAAATTCACACCTAGACGTCCCGACTGAGGATTTAAAAAAAAAAAAAATTCTACACACTATATGCTAAGTAAAAAAAACTTGTAATATATTGACATGGCATTTTGTAAGGTACATGTGATATACCTTTTTAAATAATTTGTTGTGTGGTTTGTTTAATCAATAGGATGTTAACAAATGTCAATAAAATGTGTATTATTTAAGCAATGCATTACAGGTCGTGATAAATGCTCATTATATCACAGCAAAGGGGCAATAGATGTGATATCACAGCTCAGTATTGAGCATATCATATCGTAGTGCTGGAGTGATTTATTGCTTTTAGAACCAATAATTTAGTTACTTAAGTTACCCATAATAGCAATATTAAAGTCAGGAGAAATACACAACAATTTTCATGTAGTTTTTAAATAAACAGATGTATTATCTAATAAAATAGTCCCATCTCTGTACATTAGCTCTACTGTATATTGTCTAACAGTAACAGTGCATTGGATGGATACATTGTTGCTTCTTTAACAATCAGCCCTGTTTTAAAGATGTTAGCGTATGATGCATGTGTGATGTTTGATTTAACTTACATATTTTATCTTAAATCGTAAATCAGGGGCACTTCTGAAATATTTTGGAGCTAGATCACCCACTGGCCAAAATGAGGCATCAGATCCTTCCACAACAGCCACAGACAAGGTTGTGGAGTCTGATGAGGAGCCATCTACCTCTGCTGCAACCACCACATGCTCCTCGCAGGATTTCTCAGGTGTGTGAGTGTGTGGGGAGGGGGGCTTATTTTATTTACAGTGTTTACTTTTTTAAACACTAAATGATGTGAATAACATGTATATTAATGAAAATACCATTTTCTCTTTATTAGAAATGCCTCAGCCAGAAATTTCATCAAAGCCTGTGCCTGAGAATGAACCCCTGTCTACTGACCCTGCTAATTGGCCTTCAGTTCTGACCGACAGAATTCGGACACAGCTGGTTTGCAGAGGACCAAGTGAGGTACCTGCTGACTTTGTGTTTCCCAGGAATGAGTTGGATGGAAGAAGTTGCCATCATCTGTATTTCAAGAAGACACTAGTTAATGGTGAAAAGATTCCCAGGAGCTGGTTAGTCTATTCAGAGAAAACCCTTTCTCTGAACCCTGTTTTTCTCTGTTCCTGTGTTTTTGTTACATCTTTGTATTGAAGATTATATAATAAAATAATACAAATCATATGATATATTTTATATATTTCAGTGTGTTGGTGGGGTTTGGGGGTAAGTCTGTTCTTTTTTTGGGGGAAGGGCGCCATGGGATTCTTCGCCCAGGGCGTAAATCTAGCCAGGACCGCCTCTGCCGACCCAGCAGTATCCCCTGCTGGGTGAGTGCGGTCTGAAGCTGGGTCTGGGAGCTCTCTTGGCCAGTTTGTTCTGTCATGGTTCGTACCAGGTGGGGTTGTTTACGAGCTCCCAAAGTGACCCAAACTCCAGACACACACAGAGCGAGGAAACAGCGTTCAGTGTAACAGTGTTTATTATTTAACAGTGCTCCAATATACACACAGGTGAATAATAAATGTGCACGAAGAAACTCAGGACGGGCCTGGTGCGGGACAGGAACGGTCCTGGGGTTATGAGAGAGAGAGAGGTTAGTGACAGGTGGAGAAACCAGCTGCGGCGTGCGGGGATCGTGCTCGCTTAACTCACGGGTTCGTGTTAGACGTCCGGGTTTGAGGAGAGATCCGAGGATGCTGCCGCAGGGGTGGTGATCCAAACTGTCGGTGTTCGTTGTGTGAGATCCGGGTCCGGGTGCTGTGTGCGCAGACGTGACTGCGACAGGGGTGACAGCAGAGCGTTGACCGGGAAGGTGTGGACCAGAGGAAGCCAGAGACAGACAGGGAGCCAGAGGGAGAGAGCTGGTCGCGTGGCACCGCAACGGAGCTCTAGAACGTTCCAGGTTGAAGCCGATCCTCACTATGAGCGGGTCGATATCCACGCTGAGGTTAAGCTGTCGGGAGAGGAGCTCCAGGACAGCGGGCTAAACAACAGGGAAAGAGAGGGCAGGTTAAGCACTGCAGAAAACACTCTGGAATAAATCACTGGCCACTCTGTTACCCCGAAATGTAGTGGAACAAACTGGCGTCTGTCTCTTGTTCCTCCTCCGCTTAAGTACCCAGCTCTCCTGAGCTGGGTAATGATCCACACCTGTCTTCACTGATCGCTGCTGCCACGCCCTGCAAGACAATTAGTGCACCTCACCACCACCAGCAGCAGAGATCCTCACAGAATTCAGCAACCAGATAAATCAAATCCAACTTTCCATCTTTTACTGATTTGATTCTTTAAAAAGCTGAAACTCTCAAACATCATCTTCAACCTTTAGCAGTGTGGTAGAAGTCCTCTCTGGTTTAAAACCAGAGGAGACACTGGTTGAAGTTCTGTGAAGGTTTTAATAGACCTGCAGATCAATATTCTATTCAGCGCTCCGGTTTGTTGGACTGAGATAGAAATAAATCAATAAAATTATCTGAAAAATGTCACATTTCAGCCAGTGATAATGATGATGATGATGGACAGGTGTGGACTATCAGCTGAAGATGCAGTGAGTTTAGAAATATTCACCTGTTTTACAGGTGTCATAAAAGACACATGCATGTTATTAATCACTTTAATCAGATGCATCACAAACTGTTGAAACGCGTTAGGGTTTATTCATGAACATTAAAAACACGAGTAAGGCAAAGGATTATGGGACCACAAGGGTCTGAAGTGACAGTGTTAACGCTTTAATTAAATGCACGTGTACAAGTGCAGAAGCACTTCACTCTGACACATGAAAACAAACATGCAGGCGTTAAGAAGGAATCAGACGTTTAATAACTGAAACCAACAGAATGTGTTAATAATATTATATATATAAGATTTGTAAAAGTTTTCTTTATTCTGGAGATGTTGCAAAAAATCCTTGAGCCTCAGGCTGCTTGTTTTGGGGATCCTGGAGCCTCAGGATGCTTGTTTTGAGGATCCTGGAGCTTCAGGATGCTTGTTTTTGGGATCCTGGAGCCTCAGGATGCTTGTTTTGAGGATCCTGGAGCGTCAGGCTGCTTGTTTTGAGGATCCTGGAGCTTCAGGATGCTTGTTTTTGGGATCATTGAGCCTCAGGCTGCTTGTTTTTGGGATCCTGGAGCCTCAGGCTGCTTGTTTTTGGGATCCTGGAGCCTCAGGCTGCTTGTTTTTGGGATCCTGGAGCCTCAGGCTGCTTGTTTTTGGGATCCTGGAGCCTCAGGCTGCTTGTTTTTGGGATCCTGGAGCCTCAGGCTGCTTGTTTTTGGGATCCTGGAGCCTCAGGCTGCTTGTTTTTGGGATCCTGGAGCCTCAGGATGCTTGTTTTTGGGATCCTGGAGCCTCGGGATGCTTGTTTTTGGGATCCTGGAGCCTCAGGCTGCTTGTTTTGGGGATCCTGGAGCCTCAGGCTGCTTGTTTTTGGGATCCTGGAGCCTCAGGCTGCTTGTTTTTGGGATCCTGGAGCCTCAGGCTGCTTGTTTTTGGGATCCTGGAGCCTCAGGATGCTTGTTTTTGGGATCCTGGAGCCTCAGGATGCTTGTTTTTGGGATCCTGGAGCCTCAGGCTGCTTGTTTTGGGGATCCTGGAGCCTCAGGATGCTTGTTTTTGGGATCCTGGAGCATTAGGCTGCTTGTTTTGAGGATCCTGGAGCGTCAGGCTGCTTGTTTTGAGGATCCTGGAGCCTCAGGATGCTTGTTTTTGGGATCCTGGAGCCTCAGGCTGCTTGTTTTTGGGATCCTGGAGCCTCAGGATGCTTGTTTTTGGGATCCTGGAGCCTCAGGATGCTTGTTTTTGGGATCCTGGAGCCTCAGGATGCTTGTTTTTGGGATCCTGGAGCCTCGGGCTGCTTGTTTTTGGGATCCTGGAGCCTTGGGCTGCTTGTTTTTGGGATCCTGGAGCCTCAGGATGCTTGTTTTTGGCATCCTGGAGCCTCAGGCTGCTTGTAACCGCGCAGCAGCGTCGTGTGTTTGATCTTGAGTGCCTGAACATTTGGGTTTTTCACACACTTTGATCTCTGCAGTCGTCCAGCTTCAATAAAGCTTAACTTTTATCGCTGTCAGGCCAGAGACCACCGAGCGTCGAGGCTTCTGCTCATGGAGACACAGACAGGATACTTTCAACATGTAATCCATCCCAGATTATTACAGATTACTCATCAGACTCTTCATTGAATAAGAACAGTAAAGTCTTGTTGGCTGTTTTTTATGAAGATGCGGTTGTATTTTCAGTTTTATTACAACATAAATCATTTTGAACATATTCAATACTCTGTTTTAGAAACGACTTCAGGAATAATCTCAGATTAAACTGATGAAACCAGCACATTCACAGAGAACTGTAACTATCTGTTCATGTTTGCAGGGTGAATCGTCACATTGATCAGCAGAACAACTGGAACATTCATGTTTTATCACCTGATTGACCTGATGGAACATCGCCGCTTCAGACTTATTGTATTAAAACATTCTCCAGTAACGATGGAACATCGATAAATCCTCATATTAACATCATATTTTACATCTAAACTTTTCTAAGTAAACCGTTTAATTAAAATTCAACCTTTTTAAATTCCTCTAAAGCCACTGTAGAACATATTTATGTCAGATTACAACATGAACCCTTAAAACCGACTGTTTAGGAAAAGCAATCAGTGAATTCCACTTAACGTCCACTTAGCAGCTCAGTCTTTAAACCTTCATGTCCCTGAAACAATAACTGGAAGGGATTAGAGCTTCTTATTGTTTCTGCTCTGAATCCTGCAGGGATTCCCCCTTGGCTGAATCTGAAATTATTATTCTGTGTTAACAGGACAAACAAATCAGAGACAGACGGGACACACAGGAGGATCCAGGCTGATGCTTCAAATGCTGACAGGAAGTGAGAGGATTTCAGGTTCTCAGGTTCCTTCTGGGGATGAAAGTTCAGATATTTATTTTCCTATAATTTATAAATTAATTTGAGGTTTGAGTCATCAGAGTTACTTCGGATTATTATACACAAATCAACAGTTTTATATGAAACGGTTCAGTGATATGAATGTTGCATGTAAACTGGAACACGTATGATTCAAACAATCACATCAAGCTGCTGAATTTTCATCAAAGTTTCAGAGGTTTGTAATGAGTTTTTACTGGAAACTGGATTTTTATTTTTTATTAATTTAGTCTAATTGTGTTTTAAAAGTAGAAACTAATTAATACATTAAGATTTTATCTGTAAACAATTTGTTAATAATCTCAAAGTTTTGAAGCATTAAATCACATCCTGCATCTTGCTTCTACAGTTGAGGTTTTCAGTTTCCGTGACAACGTCATTCATAAAGTGTAAAAACTCAGTTTGTTTGTTAAGATTTCTTTCAGAAATGATTCCTGTAGATTTGTGTGTTTTTGCAGGTGCAGAAGAAGAAAAAGACCTTTGGAGGAAATGGATTTGTGATATGTTGAGCCTCAGCTGGGAGCAAACACCTGAGCGTTGTGAGTGTCACCTGAATGTTTTCACTTGCCTCTTGAATCTGTTTTGTTTATTTCAGATAAAGAACCCATTAAAATAAAAAGCTGCAGAAAGTTGATGGAAAGAACCCGTTTATGGAGAGATGTGAGAGAGAAGGTAATCTGTGAGACCTCCAGCTTCACATGAAGCGATCTCTGCTATCTGTCCATCTCAAACTCTCTCTTCTTCAGCAGATCGACGGTGTTTGAAGGAGTTAAAGGCTCAGGACGACCTGCAGGTTGGTTTGAGGATTAGGACGTTAACCGTATGAGGCAGCGGCCTGCTGAGCGCTGGTCTCCAGTGAAGCGTGATGGACAGGTGAAGTTCAGACACTTTTCCACCTTAAAGCATCAGATGTTATTTGTGCTGCCAGTAAAAACACATTAAGAAACAAACAGCTGAACTGCTGAAGTCTAACGGAAACATCTTTATTTAACTTTGAGTTTTTCTTTAACTGAATTTTCAGAGAAACTCTGACCTATAAATCGTTCAGAATGTCACAAAGAATCAAAGTTCTTCTCATTTCTTTATCAAAATACTAAAAAAAAAAACATTTTGACAGACAGAAAACAGGATTTTACCTTGTACAGCTAATTCCCAAACAGCTGGAACTGGAGCTCCACCTGGTGCACGTGAACAGAACTCCCACCTGTCCAGGTCTGAATAACAGGATTTTATTTCCTGCTGCCTCTTCAAACTTTACAGATCAAACTAAAACAAAACACCACATTTAATCTGGGTTTAATCTCTTTACTGTCTCATATTCCACAAGTTATAAATGATCAGAATCATTTTCATATTTAAAGGACAGATTGTCTGTTTTTATTGTTTTAAATACTTGAAAGAAGATCATCTGTGTTTAAGATACATATTTTAATATAAATGGTTTCAATAGTAAAATATTTAAATAGTGGCTCCAGCTATTAGAAAAAGTACAATGAAAAGTTTATTTATTTATAACAAATGTGATAAAGTTATTATTAACTTAAAAAAACTGTTGTAACTGGCTTTTACTTTGAAAGGCCACCTCATCTCAGTGCTGATTTTATTATGAAAAGCCAAGCAGGAAAAAAGAGAAAGTAAGAATAAAGTTGCAGCTGTTGTTGGCTCCGCCCCCTCGCCTCCACCCCCTGCTGCAGCTTTTAAAGCGCGAGCGTCACACACTGACAGGACTTCACTCACAGAGATCTCATTAAGGCTTGACTGTGAGACCCAGTGACCTCTGACCTCTTCTTCTCCAAAAAGACAATCCCAACAACAACAGCATGGTGAGTTTGAACTTGTTACTGTTTTCCTGTTAATTTCCTCAGATAAAAGAAGCATTTTGCTGAAATGTGAGTCTGTTTCCTGTTTTCATACTTCCTTCCTAAATTTAGTTCCACGTTTGAGCTTCTGTAAAACGAAGCTGCTTCTGAGGCGCTGACATGTTTAAACACGCTGCCAGGCAGCGAAGGTTAACCGTCTCCATATGGGGACTGCTGGAATACTGGGAATGCTGATGTGGCTTCCAGGATGTGCTGGTGTAGTTTACATGTCTGTTTCCTTCAGCTCAGTTCTGAAAAGCAGCTCAGCTTCATGCTTTTTATAGACAAAAACCCAGAAACCCAAAAGCAGCTTCCTGGTAATCAGTAATAGAGTTCAGAGCAGTTTCCTCTGGATAAAAACCTTCTTTAAATGAGTTTAAAGTGAGTTTATATGTTGTAACATAATAAAATCTGGTTTTTTTTGCTCCAGTGAGGATTTTCTGAGCAGCACAAAGCTCCAGTGTGTTAGCTCTCCTGCGTCAGGAGCCCACATGACCTCGTTTCACGCAGGACCAGATAAAGAAATCAAACATGACTCACTTTTCTCTCTGTTTCCTCCTGCAAGTGTGAAAGTCTCAGTCTGAATCAGCATGGCGTGTTGTAACAACCCAACAGGCCGCCACACCCACAATCCTCAAATCCAGCCCACCAATGTTCAGACCACTTTAAGGACAAGTCAAGCTTTTATAATCTGTAATAATCAGGAGACAAAAGGCTGCCGAGAGTTCTGCATTGCGTTAACGCTGCAGCACAGAGTCCAAACGGGTCAGTGGGGTAACGTCAGGTCAAAGCAGTGACCCCCTACTCAAAATAACCCGACTCTATTTCCACACTCAGCTGCTCCTCGGTCGCTCACGCGTCTCTCAGCCTGACCGGATTCTTAAAGCTAAAACACCGTTTCAGGCTGATAATCTGTGTCGTCGCTGTTCAGATAATCTCTTGAACAAACGGGGCATTGTTGTTCCTGATGAGGTCAGAGGTCAGAGTCAGTCTGTTTACCATCCAGGTTACCTCATAAACACAGAGTTATTGATTATATTTAAAGACACGTGCTTCTGTCTGCTCAGACAAACAGGATTTTGACATCAACTCGTGACCTTTGGATCGTATTTTCAGTGACGACTGACTTCAATCAAAGACAAATAATCAGAAATCGGTGAAGCAGCTGATCTGTCTGTGTAAAATCCTCCTAAAAGACCGTTTACTCAGTCGGAATCGACAAGTCGAACCTTAAACACCCTCAGGACAAAGTTTCTTCTGAAATGATGAGATCAAACTGGTTTCAGAGCATAAACACACCCACATCTTTACTACCAGCTCGAAATACTTGAGCAGGGTGTGGAGACGCTCTGGTCTCGTCGAGTCTGGATCAGACCCTGATAATCAGTTCTGCCTGTCTTGATACATTCATGACTCTTGTTTTGACTGTCACTTTATATTTATGGTAAAACTTGTGTTTGTAGATGCTGACTGGTGTTTCTTCAAGTCCAGACAAGTTTTGTTTAAATATTTAAAAACTTGATGTTTTTGTTTGTTTTGCTCAGTAAATTAATTTGGACCTGGTTCTGGATTTAAAATGGTTTTATCTGTCATCCGAAGCGCGAGTGCATCTCCATCCATGTGGGCCAGGCAGGAGTCCAGATGGGCAACACCTGCTGGGAGCTGTACTGCCTGGAGCACGGCATCCAGCCTGACGGCCACATGCCCAGCGACAAACCCACCGGAGGGTACGACGACTCCTTCACCACGTTCTTCAGTGAGACCGGTACCGGGAAGTACGTCCCCAGAGCCATCTTTGTGGACTTGGAGCCAACTGTCATCGGTGAGGACTTCAGGAGGTGGCATGTTGGGGCAGGAGCTGGAACCAGCTCTGCTTGTAGAACAACTGAAGCAGCGTTTGTCAGTTCCAGACCTGGAGCACCGCCATGTTTCAGATGTTCTCCTGTTTAAACACCTGGTTCAGGTGAAGACTGATGAACACCTGAAACATACAGGACAGGTACTCCAGGACTGAAACACAAAACTAAAGGATCCAAAAAACTAAAACATTTCAATGACAACTTGTCAATCAGCTCCACCCACTTAATTTTAAACCAGCCAATCAGCTGCTGTTTCATCTCATGTGATGTACTTCTACCTTTCAGTACTTCAGCTTGTATTAATTCTGTCAAACCTCGTTGATCCTTCAGATGAGGTCCGCACCGGAACCTACCGGCAGCTCTTCCACCCCGAGCAGCTGATCTCCGGGAAGGAGGATGCAGCCAACAACTACGCCCGCGGTCACTACACTGTCGGAAAGGAACACATCGATTCTGTCCTCGACAGGATCCGCAAGCTGGTGAGACGCAGGAGACCCCCCCGCCCCCGAAATAATTCCTGTTGACTTAATGTTTTGAATTCTCGCTGCAGTCTTAAATCCTTCCTGTCTTGTTCAGTCTGACCAGTGCACAGGTCTCCAGGGTTTCCTGGTCTTCCACTCCTTCGGAGGAGGAACCGGTTCTGGTTTCACCTCTCTGCTCATGGAGCGCCTTTCAGTGGATTTTGGCAAGAAGTCCAAGCTGGAGTTCGCCATCTATCCTGCTCCTCAGGTGTCCACAGCCGTGGTGGAGCCCTACAACTCCATCCTGACCACCCACACCACCCTGGAGCACTCGGACTGCGCCTTCATGGTGGACAACGAGGCCATCTACGATATCTGCCGCAGGAACCTGGACATTGAGCGTCCCTCTTACACCAACCTGAATCGTCTAATTAGCCAGATCGTGTCCTCCATCACTGCCTCCTTGCGCTTCGATGGGGCCTTGAACGTGGACCTGACGGAGTTCCAGACCAATCTGGTGCCCTACCCTCGTATCCACTTCCCCCTGGCCACCTACGCCCCCGTCATCTCTGCTGAGAAGGCGTATCACGAGCAGCTGACTGTGGCAGAAATAACCAACTCCTGCTTTGAACCGGCCAATCAGATGGTGAAATGTGACCCTCGTCATGGTAAATACATGGCCTGCTGCCTGCTGTACCGAGGTGATGTGGTGCCCAAAGACGTCAACGTGGCCATCAGCAACATCAAAACCAAACGCAGCATACAGTTTGTGGACTGGTGTCCCACTGGCTTCAAGGTGGGCATCAACTACCAGCCTCCCACCGTGGTTCCTGGTGGAGACCTGGCCAAGGTGCAGAGAGCCGTCTGCATGTTGAGCAACACCACCGCCATCGCCGAGGCCTGGGCCCGTCTGGACCACAAGTTTGACCTGATGTACGCCAAGAGGGCCTTCGTCCACTGGTACGTGGGGGAGGGGATGGAGGAGGGCGAGTTCTCCGAGGCCCGGGAGGACATGGCGGCTCTGGAGAAAGATTATGAAGAGGTGGGCGTTGACTCATTTGAGGATGATGAAGAGGGGGAGGAGTATTAACCATGTGGTCTTCAGAAAGCATTTCAGATCTGGTGTAGATCAAATTAAACTCTGTTTAAAGGCCGTTATGATGTTTGGTTTTATTAAAAAAATAACTCAAATTACTAAATATCTACTGTGTTTTTTAATAAAGTTGTTTCCACCTGCATCACGTGTCTCAATTTAAACTGTTCTCACCTTAAATCTGTAACAGCTGATCTTTTTATGCATTCAGATCAACTTCATTCTGATTTTTAACTGCCACAGATGGATAAATAAACTGAGTGAAGATGCCACTGAGACACTAAAACCTTGTAATTTATCTGTAGTAATGAAGACGTGCGCGACCAGGTAAAACTCTCATCGCTGCCTTTTTTCAGTAAAAGCAGAAATTTCATTAAGTATTTCAAAATATATTTCTTTAAATTCCCAAACAGACTAATGATGGAAAAAAAAAACTATCTTGAACCTTTTTATCCAGCTTCCGGTTGAGTTGTGGGTGTTTGACCACCAGATGGCAGTGTTAGATCACTGCTACATTATTCCATTTATCTAATAAAGCAAATGACAGTTTTCTGCTTTTCAAAACAAACCTGCATCCTTAAATATTTACTGTAACTGTCTGACTTTTATTCCTCTGTGAAACAGTTACTGCTGACATTCAGATTAAATGTCCATTTAAAGTCTTTTTTTATTTGAATAACCAGATTTCAGAGTGTTTTCAATGTAATCAGGGATATTGTGCTTTTAAAAGGAAAAGAAAACAGCTGATTGTAAAGCTTCTGATCTTTTGATTTTACAGAAATGGAAATTAGCAGTTCAACCACACACTTTAACAAGTGGTTCCTCTCTGTTGCCTTTTTATTCTAAAGCAGACAAGCAGAGCTTCTCATCGGCCAAAGAAACAATATTCCTCGTCTTCTCAGGTTTCTTACTGAGCCGCTGGAGTCAAACTTATTTCCCGGTTCACGTCTTAAATGTGTTTCTGAAGTTTCTGCTGCTGCTTTTCCTCCTCAGTGGAGGAAACCTTCATTCTGGCTCTGTAATTGCTTTGATATAATTAAAGCAGAGTTCGAGAGGCGTCTCGCCAGTGTTGGACAGGGGATTTAGAAAAAGGTCAGGAAGGACAAAAAAGAAGATAAATGTTCTGTTCTGTGATTCAGCTTGAGTCCAGCAAGTTTTACAGTAACTTTCTGTTCTCTCAACTTAAATCTCACCTGCCAGGATGTTGCTTGACGCATAATTAATACTTTACACAAACTGAAGTTATGACGTGTTTTATGTTAACATGCATTCATCAGTGTTAAAAGCATGTAAAACAAGGAGCTTTAATAGTTCAGTGTTTTAAGAATTTTAACATAATAATAGAAACTTTGTTGTTTTGTTGCAGGTAACAAAAAGAAACATGTCTAATAATAATCTGTTGTTAATCTGAGTGAATTCTGGTTTTCTTTTTAATACAAGCACTTTTGTGACAAATTGTTCCAAGCTGCAGTTTTCCAGGTCAGGCGAGTTCATCCTGCTGATTACTGATTGGTTGATTGTTTGGGCGGTAACACTTTTCAGGTGTTTGAATCATTAAACTCTGGGGTGTGTCTGCAACCACAGGTGAGTCATAATACAGATTTCTCCTAAAATAACCCAAAACATTCAGTCATGAACCATTTGAAATGAGTTTTTCTTTTAAAAAGTTGTTTTTCACCTTGTTGAAACTTGAAAAATAAAATGTGAAGTGAGTTAAACTCGGCAGCAGACTCGATCAACAGATCCAGACCGTTCTAACTGAATGTGTAACTAGACAACGTGATGGCGATGTGTCAATTTTATTAAACAGTCTTTAAAATGACAGGTGGGACAGAAGATCAAACACGATCATTAGAGCAATAAATCAGCTTTTTGTTGCTGCTTTAGGATTTAAATTTCGTGCTGCAGAACCAGGATCAGGCCCTGAAAGATCTGAATCTTATCCAGATAAAAAGTGTTAAGTCCACATCATTTTATTGGGACCAGCTGAGAACTTTTTGGAAAGATTCTGGAGACATCCTGAAGGAATTCTGTAGCAACCGTTAAAATGTAAAAGTAATTTTCCGCTTTAAGTAAAAAACTCTGTGATTAAAGACACATGAACAATAATCTTGATCTTAATTGATGAAAGAGCCAAAAAAAAGCTGCTTTGATGTGAAATAATTCTGGACTCAGACGCTGCAGGTCAAACAGCTGATGCTCTAAACGGGACTCCATGTTGAAGCTTTGAGGCTGTTGCATCAGCAGCTGCTCACCCTATGACACAAACGGCTCCGTGTTTCATCTCTGAGTTTCTGAGGGTGGCCGTATCAGGGCCGGAGGAGGCGGTCGTCATGACGACCGCCTGCTTGCCATGCATGGGGGAATTTATCAGCGCGCTGCGTTCCTGCATCAGCAGCTGTGTTTGTTTTTGTTTTTGTGTGAAGACGTGGAACTCCGGCCGCACGTTGGGAACGACACTCATCCTGTGATTAATGGCACTTCGTCTGCGAGGCCGACTGTAATTTCACCATAATCACAGAGGGAAGTGCACTCAGCTGCTGTGAAGACGCAACGCTTTGGTTTTACTGCTCGGCTTTATGAGCCGCACTTTAACCTCAGAATACATCCAGAAAAGAGCTGGAAAACCCACATAAGCGTTTAGAGTTAAAAGAGACAAAAACAATCAGACAATTTTTATTAAAAAAATGACTTTTTCACACAATCACAGAAAATACAGACTAGATTGTCACCCGAGAAGAAAAACCATCACAAACATCAAGTCAAAGTACTTTTTCATATAAAGTAATAAAAAAACTGTAAAAAACACTGAACTAATAAAAAAACACACTTTATCCACAAAAAACAGCACATTTAGTTTGGCTTTTACTCTGTATACACTGAACTCCAAACATTTAGATAATTACTGATGAATTTCATGATTTTATCTCTGAAATCTGGATGTTTTTTACTTTGAAACAGGATCCAGTCAGTTTCATGTTCCACTCACACTTTAACATTTAGACTGAAATGAGTCAATTATACCAAATATTTTCCATTTCAGGCACAACAACTTACAGAAAGGCAGTTTCACAATAAAAAAGCTGAGATTGTTTTACATTTACAGCATATTTAATCCAAACATTGAAAGACTTAAAGGATTTAAAACTGGTTTTTATCTTCAGTCAAACTGAGACCAGATTTTTAGGTTTTTATTTAAAGACGTGATGATAAAAATTTAACAGATGTCACTAATTTGACTCACTTGCAATAAAAATAATAATAAAGCCACAATAAATCCAATTTTTATTGCTGGAGTGTTGAATTAATGAGTGAAGGTAAATAATTAAAATCAATTTTTATTCCAAAAGTGAAAAGAAGAAAATTAATTCCATGTAATAAAAATATGAACAGAAAAATAAACGGAATTAAAGTTCAGATCTTTATATTTTAAGTTTAAATTGATCTGTTTAATGCTTTAAAAAAATCCTTCAGGTCAGCTTTTTATCTGCATGTTTGAGGAAGTTGGATTAATTTTTTGGTATAATTGGGAGTTTTATAATGACTGGTTAAATTCTGGGAGGGATCCAAATCCCCGTCTGGATCCAGGAATGTTCTGAAGGATTTTGGACTTTGCAACCGCATCATGACCACATCTATTTCCAGTTATCTCATTAATAAACAAACCAAGTTATAGACTAACAAAAACAGAAATTCTGTTAAACATTTTTAATAAAGTTTTAATCATTTAAAGTCTTTGTTTCAATTTAAACATTTTTTAAAAGACTTTTATTTTGAAGGTTTCTAATGAAAACTTAATTGGTATTTAATTTATCCTGATTTATGGATCAATTTGGTTGTTTTGAAATGAAGAAACTGGATTTAGTTGTTCCTTTTTGGCTGTTTAGATTAAAATTTTTGCTGAAAAACTCCTACACGTCAGTAAATGACACTTCCATTTACACAGTACATGAACCTTGAGGTGCATACCAGCAGCTTTAGAAATAACTGAAACTTTGAAGTGGTTTGTTTAATAAACTGTTTACATTCTAAAGCTGTGGCTGATTTACAGACACACGTGATGCAACATGGCTTTTTTACTCCAAAACAAATCTGAATAAAAGTTTTCAGGATTTAAACATCAAAAACAGTTATTGATGTTAAATCTATATAATCCTTTGTTTTTGGAATAAACATTAATGGTATAATATTCTGTGATAAATAAATAGCAGGTCGATCATAAAAGGATGCGTTCCAACATCCGTTTCAGCTTCTTCTTCTGATTTATTTCAGAAGGAGTTTAACTTCTTTAATTCAGCTGCTCTAAAATATAAAACCACCTAAGTCAGTTTAAACACCTAATTTATCTGTTAAAATCTCTGTATTTGGCAGCAGCACATCAAATCCACCACATGGAGGACGAGGAGGACATCCTGCCTTAGAAACATCTCACTCATCATCAGGTGGCTGGAAAACCAAAGATAATCGTTTGACTTTGTCTCCCAGCAGACTTTTACAGCGACTCGGGGTCCGGAGTCCTCTGATTGGCTCCTGATGGACCAGAACTCTTTTACTTGTCAAAGAACTGAAAGATGAATCGAATCATTTTGTGTTTGTTCAGGAGCACGAGGCCTTTAAAGTCTCCATCAGGTGCTGGAGTCTGCAGAAAGACACTGGACAAGCTAAACTGAGTTTAAATCTGTGGGTCGGAGGTTTAACAGAAACTTGTTTGGTCCATCAGACGTTGTGCTACCAGTATAAAACACACACACAGAGTCGGTCTACCAGGGGCACCAACGCTCCCTGAACACCCGCTTCCTCTCAGTCCTCGTCTCGCTGTTCGAGGGACAACGTGTCGAGCAAACAGCCTCTGAAATATCCAATCAGAGAGTGAGTCAGCTGGATCCGGCTGCGTCGGGACAGGAAGTGGCCTTCGTCCGGGAAGATCTGCTCCACGAAGAGGGAGAAGATCAGCTCTTCAATAACAAACAGTTTTATTAAGCCTGAAGGTTTTACTTTTATTAAACTCAATCATCCTAATCTCAACGTCGACTGAACCCTTCAGTGATCGATTCAGACTGTATGTAGTGTTAAAACTTTTAATGTTGGAACATCTGGAACATGAATGTGATCTAAATCAGATTAAAATCATTAAACAAAGTGAGTAATTTAAAGAGGCGTAGAACATCAGAGACGCGTCGTCCATCTGCACACGAGCAGAAGTCTCGTAGTTCTGTTGATTCCTTCCTGTTTAAATTAGAATTTCTGATGTTTTTTAAGGTTTAATATATTTCCCACACCTGTTTTATCTGCTCACATACGACTGAGACCGTGATGAGTTTAAAGACTCAACACAGTCGGTTTAAAACACATTTGTTGTTCCAGTTATTTACCTGCATGGTGTAATTGGCTCCGATCTTTATTAAGTGCTTGATGAGCTCTGCTGAATGCTGAAAGTGAATGTTCGCTGCAGAGAAGCAACAGAAACACTGAGATTAGATAAAAGCTCCGACTCAGAGGTCGAGTTTTAAAGCTCTGCATCGAGGAGAGGTTAATTTAAACAACACAACCTTCAGCCTTCGTTAAACGCTACAATTACTGTGTGTTTTGTGTTTTAGAGGATGGAGACGATGGGAATACCGTCAGCAGTGCCGTGAGCCAGGAACAGCGTTCCTCCCTGAAGGCCTCTCATGTTGGGCAGCACTTTGGAAAGCTGCAGATAAAAAGTAAGTCAAATTAACTACAGAGTTCTCCCAAACTGTCCCAGATTACTGCTTCAGATTATCATCCTGCTGAGTTTGTATGACGATGAAGAACATGGACACATTCTGGGGATTTAATCCCGTATCAGATCACTCATGATCTAAAATAAAAACAGTTTTTTCACCTGCAGAGAGTAAAAACAGCTGCTCTCATGTTTCCTGGAGAATCTGAGACACAGGCTGCGTTTCCACCGACTCCTCGGGGGAATATAAAGAGTAATATTAAATGAAATCTCCACATCTCAGTCCTGTTATTCACTCGGTCTCAGCTGGGACTCAGACGTGATCATGTCCCGACCACAGTCCAGACTCTTTATATCTGATTCTTTCCTCTGTGTTTCTGAGGAAAACAATGACGTCTGGCTGAGTTTTGTCTGATCAGTTCGTGTAACGTTTCCCCTTTTCTGGATTTCTTTTAAAGCAGATCCCCCTCCTGCTGCGAGAGGCACAAAAATAGAGCACTGTGGCCCAGTTATAAGCAACCCACTTAGGAGGAAAAATACACTCTGACTGCAACCTTCACATGGAGGACAACAGTTTCAGTCTCTAACCTCGTCCTTATTCATCACGGACAGATCTGGGAATGTAAAAAGTTTTATCTACAATGTACTGTCTTAAAAACCTTTTATTACTGTTACATACCAGAGAAAAGATCTGAAAATAATCTAAAAGACCAACCAAACCACAAGGTTTTACTGGTGCTGGGGTTCCTGGTGGGACGTGGGTGTGGACTGGCTGAGCCCATCATGCATTCCTGGGCATGAGTAGAAAGATCTTCGTGTAGAGGAGGGTTCAGGTGTGGTTCAGGAAGTTGAAGGTGTGGTGCAGGATGGTACAGGTGTGGAGGAGGAGGGTGCAGGTGTGGAGGACGAGGGTGCAGGTGTGGAGGATGAGGGTGCAGGTGTGGTGCAGGAGGGTGCAGGTGTGGAGCAGGAGGGTGCATGTGTGGAGCAGGAGGGTGCAGGTGTGGAAGACGAGGGTGCAGGTGTGGTGCAGGTGTGGAGGACGAGGGTGCAGGTGTGGAGGACGAGGGCGCAGGAGGGCGCAGGAGGGTGCAGGAGAGCGTCTCACGGATGGAGAAATGAATAAATAATAAAATTATTTTTTAAAGCCGAGCAGCTTCCTGTTCGTCCTCTCACAGAAGGAGTTTTCCAGATTTGGTGAATCGTGTTGGGTTCTGGGTTGCTACAGGGTCTCCGTCCAGATCGGAACATTAACACGGACTAAAGCCAAACTATTCAGAGCCTTGCTCGATTTTCTGTGTAATGAGGTCAGCTGTGAGTGTTTTCATAGTGCTGCTGCTTCACCATATGTGTAGCTCAGCCATAATGAATCACATTTTTATAAATATTTAATGAAACACATGAAAACTAATGAAACATGGTCAGAATGAGAGTGATTAGTAGAAGCATCTTACCTGGTACCTGTTCTCCTCAGCTGAAGATGAACCGAAGTATCTTTCTGAGAAAGCCGAGGCTGATGGGAAGAAGCATAAAAACATATTGGTTCATATTTTCATTCCTCACCTCGACAGTTATCACAGCCAGCAGCATCTCCTTCATTTACTGTTAAAACTGAGGAAAAACTCTGGGAGACTAAATTCCCTGAAGCAGAACCAAAGTATAACTGAAGTCACATTACTTTCATAATGTATATGAAAAAGATCATATAGGATAAAAGAACCGAGGAAATGAAAAGACTTTCTGCAGCAGAGGTAATAAAATGATTTTCAGCTCACCGTACATGGTCCAGTCAACCACAGGAGCCTGAGCCGCTGCACACCTGATCAACCGGTCTTCCTTCAGCATCATTAGAGTCAGATATCCACCGTAACCCTGCAGACACCCAGAGAGAAATACAGACTCATCGAGACCAGTATCAATCTGAAAACTAGTGTCTTTATCTCTTATGAGCTTGTACAGACTCTCAGTGGTCCGGATCATGTGAGTCCAGTTTTTGGAAGGTTAATATGAGTTGTGTTCTGATGCAGTTTGAGTTTCTTGTTGCAGGAACTATCCTGTGAGCTTTAATCACGTATTAAAATGTTCAGATTCATGTCAGACTCCAGGACAGAACGAACCTTTCCATAAACTCCAACACGAGTCCGATCGATGAACGGCAGCTTCACCAAATATCTGAAAAACATCAGGAACATCTGGTAACTGATTTATCTGGAATCAAAGGAAGTTGAAATGATTTGGTTCCTGAATCTCTGGAGAGATGCAGATTCTGTTAGAGCAGAAGTGTGTAACATACTGCAGAGCTGCCGTCTGGTCGTCCACGTCCACGCTGCCGAGGTTCTGATGGATCTGATCCAGAACCCTAAAGCGACATAAACTCAGTTAAATGCTCTCATTTCCTCATTATCTTCAAAATGCAGACAAACATATTTCACCTTTGACCTCTGTAGCCGGAGCCCCTGCCATCGAGCCAAGCTACAATGATCTGCTCCGATCCGGCCAGAACCGAGTCCCAGTCCAGGTGGAACTCCTCGGACACTGTCTGTTCGCCCGGAACGCCGTCGCTGTCAGGAAATGATTTATGAACATTTTCTGCAGATTTTTCATGGAATGCATCACATTTAATAGAAATTATGTTTTTTTATGAGATTTTACAGAAGCAGCTTCAGTTCAGTAAGTTTCTATATTTCCTGAATCATTTGTGTCTTTGAAGCTCTCAGTGTAAATAAAAAGTGTGAATGGAATAAGAGAGGAAGGTTTACATGATGAGGAGGAGGCCGTAGAGGAAGGAGTCTGAGAAGTCAGGAGGGAACATGAGCTTCAGCGGCAGCTCTGCAGGAACAGACACACAAACATCAGCTGGAGGAGAGCTGACTGACTGAGAGTTAAAAAGGAGGTCAGGAAGCACACACACACTGATCTGACTGAGCTCAAACACAGCTGGGAAATGCAGATATTTGTACCAAAGTTGTCGTTAGTGATCATCCTGACTTCAGTGTGAGTCGTCCTCCTGGAGTTCAGCGCAGATCGTAGAGAGACGAAGTTCTCCAGGATAAAATACGCTGTGAGAGAGTTAGAACGTCACATGTTCTCAGACACGTTCTCAGAGTTCTAAGGTAACAACATTACATAGATGCGTGAGTTAGTTTTACTCTCTGGCCCTCAAGTTTCCAGAATATGTTTGAGTTGTTGACTCTTTAGCATCAGTTACTCTAAGTGAGCATTCAGAGTACCAGAACATTCAGGTGTGCACCGAGTCCACATGTCAGGGGCCAACTCAGAGTCCAGATCCAGTTCTTTGCAGATGATACTCAGATTTATTTATAAAACTGAATAACTCCATAAAGCCCGTAGCAGACTGTATCAGATTATAGCAGATTATATCAGATTATATCAGACTGTATCAAATTATATCAGACCGTATCAGATTATATCAGACTGTATCAGATTATATCAGACTGTATCAGATTGTATCAGACTGTATCAGATTGTATCCGATTATATCAGACTGTATCAGATTGTATCAGACTGTATCAGATTGTATCCGATTATATCAGATTGTATCAGATTATATCAGATTATATCAGACTGTATCAGATTGTATCAGATTATATCAGACTGTATCAGATTGTATCAGATTATATCAGACTGTATCAGATTGTATCAGATTATATCAGACTGTATCAGATTGTATCAGATTATATCAGAGATTATCAGATTATATCAGACTGTATCAGATTATATCAGACTATATCAGACTGTATCAGATTGTATCAGACTGTATCAGATTGTATCCGATTATATCAGACTGTATCAGATTATATCAGACTGTATCAGATTATATCAGATTATATCAGACTGTATCAGATTATGTCAGATTATATCAGACTGTATCAGATTGTATCCGATTATAACAGACTGTATCACATTATATCAGATTATATCAGACTGTATCAGATTATATCAGATTATATCAGACTGTATCAGATTAAAGTTGTATCCATTTTGATGAAAATGTAACAGAATCATCCTGTTTCGGAGGAACCTGTTTGGAGATGATTCTGATGATCTTTTTGGGTCTTTAGGAGCTTTTAATCTGGCCTGTTATAAATCTGAGTGTAACTTTATTTAAATTTGATAAACAGATCAGCCTAGTAGTTCTTTAGGGGTTTCAGATTAGTCTCCCTTGTCTTCAAACATCTACGAGAATGAAACACTCGTCCAGTTCTCTTTAAGACCCGAGACTCCTGATGTTCTGGTACCATCCTGTCTCCAGGACCGTGTCCATCTTCACACTTAGAGTGTGTAAAGTTAGTGTCCTTGTTGGTTTTGGAGAAGAAAAGCTGCACGTCTCAACTGCTTGTTGTTTCGTCCTCTGGCCTGAAGGGGGCAGCTGCTTTCTGTAATAGATACTACATATTTTCATCTGTACTGTGTTTAAATCTGACAGCGTACAAACTATTAAAACCTCTCAGCTCCATTTAAACACATTTATAAATGATGTAACCCTAACCCAAAAAATATAGAGATAAAAATGTTTTGTGATGTTTCTCATCAGTTCGAACTCTGATTCAGACAGTTGAGGAGAAAAAAACTCTATTTTGTTTTACAGCTTAAAACCAGATGTTTAATTGCTTCAAATTGTTTTGGAGCAGCAGTTAAAAAGGCAGAACTGAGCACCCACACAGAAACAGACTGAATATAAACGACTCACAGTTCACATCACCCAGACTCAGGAGCAGCACAGCTGGAACATCAGGACCTGCAACAGCAGAAAGAAAAACAAACTAATGATAAACTTCTGCTGTATTCTGAGGGACGTGCAGCACCAACACATTTAATATTGTTTAAATAAACAAAGCATCCTGACTGAGATCTGATTTTAGAAGTTGGTTTATTGGTGGAAGGGTCACCATCCACCAATAAACCACTCCCTTACAATCTTATTAAAAGAACTTGGAGCTGTCACCGAGGTTCCTTTCTGATTTCTGTTAGTTTGGTTCAGCTGACTGCTCTCGATGAGGAGGAGTGGCTCTGAGTTCCTCATGCCGTCTCCTCCTGGACAGACCCAGAACCTGCTGGAGGGACTGTGTCTCCTCTCTGGTCTGGGGACACTGTGTGATCCTCTCCTCATCCTTCCTTGCTTTAATGTTCTATAACATGTTGCTGTGTGGTTATTTAACTGCTCTTTATTTTGTTTGAAACTGCAGGAAGTGATGCTGGTCTCTGACCTTGACAGTCCAAGATGGCGTGCTGCGCGTCAGGACTGATGTCGGCGTCGAGGAATGTACACCCATCCTTCAGATCACAGGTGAGACAACGGTGTGGGAACAAGCCGACAGTCGACACACTGTAAAAAACAAACAGCACGTTAACCAGAGACAAACACTCCCACCTCCTCCCAGATAGAATCCTGGATCTGAACATCGTGGGAGTGAAATGAGTTTCACCTGTATAAATGTCTCTGCTGAGCCGATTCCTCAGTGCTCAGGAAGAATCTGTTAGAAGAAAAGCAGCACAGCTAAAGTAGGACAAGGTCATCCATCCATTAAACATCCGCCTGCAGTAAATCTGTATCCCTGCTAACCACAAACACAGATTCACACGCAGAGTAAAAAAACACAACTCAATGCTGCGACACTGGAAAGACCTGAAAACTAATTCCAATCAAACATTTTCTCCTTTTTCTTACTGTTAAACTGAGAGTTTCAATTTAAAGGTCTAATTTTAGAAGAATCCTGTATTAACGGGAGTCATTCCTCTCATGAGAAGCGTCAGAACAGGAAAAAACTTTAAATTCTTCATCGTATCGTTGCAAGAATTTACATTTCTCAGAAAATGATAGAAAAAAGCAAAATAACTGAATTCATTTTTTTACTGACAGTAAAGATGTTCATATAAATAAAATATTATCTAACTAAGAACTAAAGCAACATTCACACGGGTCGTTATGAGGAAAAGACTTACAGCGTCTGACTGTTTCCATCGTAGGCGAGGAGTCTGGTCACCTCCCAGGTTCCTGACGTCAGGTGTCGAACTTCATCCTGTTCGCTGTGAGACTGAAAGACATAAAACTTTATTAGAAAGAAGCTTTTTAAACATGTCTGTAGAAATGGGCGGAGTCTGAGGACGCCGTGCTGCGCTGGTTCAGAACCACTCGGTAATTAACTTGAACATTTGGTTTATTTCACTTCATCATTTAATTGTTGATTATATTGTTCATTTTTAATTTGACGTTCTCATTTCTGTCAGTGGATCTATAAAAATGCCAAATATGGAATAATTTAACAGACAGAAAACAGGATTTTTGAAGATCTGTTGGATTCTGTGTCTCTCTGGACCTTGTTCTGGTTCTGGTTTTTGGTGGATTTATGTTCTTAAAAGCTTTAGGACGTGCAGATTTCTGCTGCGCGGACACAAATCAAACACACGGGGAGAAAGTCACCTTCTGGGTGAACATGTTGATGTGGTAGAAATCTCCGTGACCTCCTTGTTTTATCGGCAGAGTGAGGAAAAACCTGCTGGAGTCCTCGGAGAACAGCGGCTCTTCTCTCTGTGGGGAGAAGTCAGGATGTGACCCTTTCAAAATAAAACGCTGAACGTTTGAAAATATTTCAAACTGCAACACACCTAAACTAAAATGGTGAAATGTCCTCATGCAGATCCGATCTTTCTGTTTATAAATATATATATTATCATCAATGCAGACTTGATTTGACACAAAGACCTTCCCCCCAAAAAACTGGATCACTTTCCAGCTGACTTACGGCTAAATTTAATAAATACAAAACACAAAGTCTCTGATTCTCAAACAGCCTTAAAAATCTGCTGATTACACAGATTCAAACAGTATTATTCTTTACAATCATTTTAATAACCCTGTTGGAGTAGAATATTTTTAATTGGAGACGTGTGTGATGTTTGTTCACCTGTCTGGAGATCCAGGTCTCTGACGACTCCTCGTGTCTCTAACAGAAAGAAACCCGAAACACAAACTCCAGTTTATTCTAACGTTCAATCTCGTTGGAGTAATTAAACAAAAAACATTTATCAGTAAAAACAACAGAGATGTTTCTAAAATCTTCTTTGTTCTGCTCTAAAAGCATCAAACTCATTTAGCTTAGACGTGGATGTAACGAGCACCGACCTGGTGACAGACGCCGACGGTGGCGTCGCACACCGTCAACAGGGAAATATTCTGAGGCCTGTTGACCCACCGAACAGCGAGGCGTTTGTTGCTGATCCACATCACCATGGTGACGTAGAAGTCCCTGCAGACAACCAGAAGAGACGGTCGGATCAGAGGGATTTGGCTGAGCTGTGCAGGTGTGTTGGTGTGCGTCTCACCTGAGTCTGAGCCGATGTGGCGGCTGCAGCTCCTGAGTGTGAGTCGCACCGAACAGGTTGACCACTGACAGCTTCACCAGAGGGTTGGTCTGACCCACCTGAAGCAACAAGAGTCTCATTAAATCTTTAAAACCTTTTGAGATATTTTCAGTACAAAGTGTCGCCTGGCGTCTGATTCACCTGTTTTCTTAAGATTTTCTCTCTAAAGAGTCAAAATTTCATGTAAAATGAGAGAAAAAGTCAATTTTCAGAAATCCAGGAAAATTAGTATTTAAGATCCTTTTGAATGAGAGCAAGAAAGTTGAGCTGCTTTAAGACAAAATAAAAAACGGAATATATTTTAAAGTGTTTTAGTCTTTTTATCTCTAAAAACAAAGAACAAGTATCACTGATCAATCATGTCTCTATTCAGACACACTGTACCTTTTATATGAAACATGATATTTACAGGTAACAACGTGTGACAGTTCAACAGGTTTAAATCTCACGTTGCATGTTTCGGGTTGTTTTTACATTTTTAGTGTTTTTAAAAAAAAAAAAACAACTTTAAAATAGAATCAGTTTAAATTGCGTCTATAACTTATTGGTGATTTCTACAGTAAAACGAATTCACACATTCAAGTTCAAAACTACAAAAAATCGGCGCTGACTGACGTGTCACCTCACCGTGGGGTACGGGTACTGGACACCTCGAGGGTAGGTGCTGCCGGTGAACTGGGCCAGAACCATGTTGGGCACCAGGCTGTCGTTAATGGTGAGGAAAGCCAGCCGCTCGCCATCAGGTGACCACCAGTGAGCCAGGTGTGAGTGCAGGATCTCCTCTGATTGGACAAAACAATTAGCTGTTTGTTTTATGATAAATGAAAGTTTCTGCTCGTCATGTCTTCCTGTTGATCTCTCCTTCATAAACGCTGCTGCTGTTTAAATCTCAGAACAACCAAATGGTCACAAAGCAAACAGGAAAGTAAAAACACTCTGACTGTCTGTGCAAACGGAGCACGTTGAGTTTTCTCCTCCAGTTGGTTCAGTTTATCTAGAGAAACCAAACATCTGCAGCCAGCCTGGGTTTTTACCCCAGAATCTCCACCACAGATCCGTTTTCATGTTAAATGCCTGGTATGAATAAAATGTCGAGTTCCTGACTCGAACCTTCGTACAACCAGTCGGCGAGTCCGTTGAAGACGACGCCCTCCTTCCCAGACGAGGTGATTCTCAGAGAGTTGCTCCTCACGTCAGACTGATAGTAGATGTTGTTCTCAAACACGTAGATCTGAAGAACACAGAAGTCTATTTATTATAGTTTCATCAGTTTAACATCCTGTTTTGATGTGACACAGTTAATAATAAATTTATAATCCAGGAGATTACACGGCTGAGTGAGAGCTGTTAATGTTTATTATTCTGGTTTATGGAGTTTCTAGAGGATCGTTAAAGAAATGCACCTGTTAAAGTTCCATCTCACTTTTTTAACTGATTGATAATCCAGTTTGCATGTAAACTGAATGTATTTGAATCTGGATTAATGGAATAAGAACACAGTCCTACCAGCTGATGTCCCCGTTTGCCCCAGGCGGCGTGCTGAAGCACTGAGTTTTGCACCTCGGGGGGATTGAGCTCCCAAACCTCCCTGAGTTTGAAGAAAACCCACACGAGTTACTTTCAGCTGACGTTAGAAGGAGAAGCTGAACTGGTTTACCTGGTGTAGATGTCGTAAACGATGTAAGAGGCTGTGTACGAGTATTTGTACACCTGAAA
The DNA here is from genome assembly GCA_006937955.1 of Pachypanchax playfairii. Taxonomy (NCBI): domain Eukaryota; kingdom Metazoa; phylum Chordata; class Actinopteri; order Cyprinodontiformes; family Aplocheilidae; genus Pachypanchax; species Pachypanchax playfairii. The sequence goes on from SSNP01000046.1 coordinate 796,023, forward strand.
CAAAACAAGTCTGAGTGAATAAAACGACTCAAACTGGGACATCGACACGCAGCGGCTAAAATTATAAAAACATGGTGAAAACGTTGAAAATAAGTTAAATGCATTTTTACAAACAGGATTTATTCAGTTTTCAGTGATTCTTCATAAAGTGAAGGAAGCTGATTGTGCAGATTATTCCATCAATCTTGAAGAAGGTGGAAGTGATGGACGACAGGAAAAGGAAATGTAAAGAAAGTAATTTATTATGACAGAAACTGGAGAATCAGATCCAGAATCTCTGAATGAGAAATGGACTCAGGAGAAGAGAGGATGTGAAAAGAACCTGCCGTTTGAGCTGAAATCGGTTCTGCTGATCAAACACAGTCAGTCTCAGTGTCATCATGGATGTAACAGATAAACAGATTAGAGAAGAAGAAGAGAAAGAAACAAAAGAGACTAAAATCCATCAGAAATCTGTCCTGGAGTTACTGATATCTGATCCTGATGTGAAAATGGATTTGACTCAAGCTGCACAGATGAATCTTTCCATGGATCAAACTCCAACCCACTGAGTCAGAACATCATCAAGTCTTTTAGTTCTGTGTGAGTGATGTCATCATTCTCTGGGTCTGATTTAGGGAAATATATTAATGAAGCAGTTTTGCTACAACCAGCTGATATACAGAATTTCACAATTTTATCACCATTTTATGAAAACACCAACTCACTAATACTTTTAATATCCATGTAAGATGGAAACAAAGAGCTGCTTCCTGTTTCATCACTTCCTGTTTCATCACTTCCTGTTTTACTAGATTCAAAACTGAAACGGACCTGAAGTTAATAAAAACATTCAAATCTACCTTAAAGTGTCAAACACACAAACCTGCAGCATGTTTCATTAAACACAGTTATAATGAATCTAAATGTTTCACTGAGACCCGAGTGAGTCAGAGACCTGAATCTCCACAGCAGCAACGTGTCAATGCAAAAACATCATTTTATGATCAAATTCTCAGATCAGCACCTTCAGCTGACAGAAACTGGATCTCATTAGATGTCAGAGTTTAAATACTTACAACCTCTCCTTAGTAAGAAACTACAAACAGAACAGGGATCATTTGAAAGAACAGATTTAATATTCACATTTTAAAATAGTCATTTATACTTTGAGCTTCAAAATTACTTTAAAAAGACTAAAGATAGAGAATAATAAATCAGAAAACAAATCAAGAATCAACAAGAAATATATATTTTTTAACTTTTTAAAAACATATTTCCTGTTTCCTCTCAGCATTTTGTAAAAAATGATTTTGTAAAACATAAAATGTGATCTTGCTCAGGTGGTTCTCTTCACACTGCGCTGGAGGAAATGCTACTAAAAGCCTCAGTCAGGGGCATATTTTTGGGATCTTTAGTTGCCACAGCAACACAAAACAGGAGCAGAGATTCTCAAAGGAGAGTAAAGATATGTTGAAAGACGCGTAAATAGATTTTTCCTTGAATACAGAAGGTTGATTAAAACACGTCGGTGTGACTTATTTGTTAAAAAGGACGAACCGTCGTCATCAGCTGTTCTAAACCTGGATCCATGAGTTTGTAAACAAATCTTAAAATCAATACCGAACCTTCAGAGGGAGGAAGAAATACAGCTTCACACCAACTGACTGAAAGCTGGAACACACAATACTGAAAAGTAAAAGCTGTAAATTCCTCACAGCAAATAAATCTCCACCTGTTGGCTGCAGGTGCTGCAGCATGCTGCTTGTACGCAGTGCAGCAGAATCCCATCACCTGGTTGGAACTCGGATCCTCCAATTTATCAAAGTTCTTTTCAATTTGCTTCCACAGAGCTGGAAATCACATGTCAGCCAACACAGAGTGAATAAAGACATGGCAGAGCTGAAGGTAAAGGTACGCGCATGTGTTTTATGGCTGAAACCTTCAGGATGAGCTGCACTCAGAAATCGTGTGATTGTCACGTAAATCCTGAAATTTGAGTTTTAATTTGAAGATTTCTAGAGTTTAAGTTAAAACTTACCGGTTTGACGTCGTATGCAAACAAGGCGTATTTTAGATCTGGAGACAGTGAGTACTTCGCCACCTTGAAAGACACCTGATGGAAAAAGACAGATGTGACCAGATGTTTAGCTTTTTGTTCATTTCACAATAAAACACAAACCACATGGATGTAATCATCTGAAGTACATGAATATATCTCAGTAACTGATGCTGTTTGTAATAAAACAAGAATCATTTCATTCATTTAAAGACGTCACAGTCTTCCTGTGATGTCAGGCAACAGAATGAAGTTAGATTTAGTAATAAATAAATAATAATAAATCCCTTACATGAACCTCAAAACAAATTCTACATCGTTTACCAGTTGTTAAAATAAAACTGAATATAAACTAAAATCAAAGAAAAATTTTTTCTGATGGAGGTGAACTACATTAACATTTCGGTTTTTCTACCACAACAAGATAAAACAGAGAATGTTTCAGTTAAAAGACATAAAACCTTCAGGGATCTGCAGCAAATTACATTTTATAAAGAATGTACTGTACAATAAAATCCATATATAAAGAGAATTGTGCAGCGTCTGTGTGTGACGGGACTGTTAACACATGAATCTTCTTTAATGTGTTTTCTGGTTAAAGTAGAATTTAAGTATCAGGAGTGAAGGTCACTGATTGAAGCTGCAGCTTTAAGGTAATCGCTTTGGACTCAGCATCTAGTAACAGTTCTCATTTTGGAGGCTGATTAAAGGCTGTTTTCAGGTTGAAACTGTTCTGCAGAACGTTGTGATGAAAATAAGAAGCTGGTGATTTGTTTTGGTACACGAGGATTAAAACAGCAGCAGGATTAGAAGGAAGCCAGAGAAAAGGGCTAAATATAAAACTAAGATCCAATATTTCCTGGTTAGATTTCATTGCAGGGTGTAAAACGATGATCCTGAGGTCTGGAGCATCATTACATCTACAGGATGTTGTCTTATTCACATTCTACAGGTGAAGATGATACAAACACTCTGACTCTGGATCAGATCTTAATATAAACAGTATAAAAGCAGTAAAAACGTACGAACGTGCTGTTGCTCAGAATGACGTCCGTCTCGTTCAGGACGAGGTTGAACACGACAACGTCTCCGTTTGTGTTTCTGTACAGAACCTCCGAATCTGAAACCAAAACAGTTTATAGAAACATCACAGAACTGATCAAACTTTAAAATGTTTCACAAATATGAAAACTAAAACAGGTATTTCAATTAAATTATTATAGGAGAGAATTTAGAATAAATATGATCAATATCATCCTGCTGATTCTGTAGTTTAAACCTGGTTTAAATCCAAATGCTAATTTTTCTCTCTTTTTTTTCTATAACAGATTTTTTTTTAAAGGGATGAAATGAAAACGAATCGTAACTTCCTTCCTGAGAGCTGCGGCATGGATGTAACGTTATGTAACGTGTAAGAAGTGAACTCAGGATCTGGTCCGTGCGTTTCATCAGTACACGAACGTCCATGACCCAAACGGTGTTCTGAGAGTTCAGGTACAGCGTTTAGTTCCAGAGTCACCGACCTGCTCATGTTTCCTGATCTTCTAAAATATTATTGTAATAAAAGTGACAGAGCTGGAACCTCCCAGCTTGATGTGTTTCCTTCTTATTGAGTTTCATATTGAAGGTTTATTGCACTTCATTTCCCACAATTTATGAGCTGCTTTTGAAAGTGATATAAAAACCTGTTAATATGGAACTGGCAGCGTCGAGTCTCAGAGGAGAGGCGATAAAATAAGTCAGAGGCTGTCAGAGAAGTCGTTTCCATCATCAACCTGTTTTTAAATTCCACCCAAACCTGCAGTAAATTCTGAACCAGACGCGTCTCGTCTGCACAGCCTCTCTGTTCTCATCACACCCCCCGCCCCCGATCACCCATCATCCATCTCTATAAAATGGTTAATGGGCACGCCGACCCAACAGGACTGAACCACAGGTTCTGGATCGGTTCCTGACAGACACACCCAGTCCAACTTTCTGAATTTTTTCTTTATTCCAACATGTTTACATTGTTTATATGAATAAGATAAAAGAACCAGATCAAACATCATGTTCTGATCACGTCTGCATGTTGTAGCCTTCAAACGGACCCTCCTGATCTGGACTCAACAAGGGACAGATCTTTCTACATAGAGGTCTCGTTCAGGACTAGTTTGGTTTCAAGCTGCTAAACCGAAGGATGAAAAAAGAATGAAAAACATTGTGTTTCCAAACATTTTCTGCCTTAAAGCCACTTATAAAACACCTGCCCACGAAGCGGCTTCCAGCCAATCAACACCTTCCAAACTGTCTCTACCTATCTGTCTCTACCTGTCTGTCTCTACCTGTCTGTCTCCACCTGTCTGTCTCCACCTGTCTGTCTCTACCAGTCTGTCTCTACCTGTCTGTCTCCACCTGTCTGTTTCCACCTGTCTGTCTCTACCTGTCTGTCTCCACCTGTCTGTCTCTGCCTGTCTGTCTCCACCTGTCTGTCTGCACCTGTCTGTCTCTACCTGTCTGTCTCTACTTGTCTGTCTCCACCTGCCTGTCTCTACCTATCTTTCTCTACCTGTCTGTCTCTACCTGTCTGTCTCCACCTGTCTGTCTCTGCCAGTCTGTCTCTGCCAGTCTGTCTCCACCTGTCTGTCTCTGCGTCTCCACAATGAACTCATCACTGAAAACTGGATCAAAACAACTGTTTAACACTTTAACAGCAATCTGAACAAAAGCTGCATATTTCAGTGTTTTAAGTCCAAAAAAACCCCTGAAGGACAAACAGGAAGATGCTGCAAACTGGAACTTCAAAGTAAAGCTTGTAGATACTCTTCAAAATAAGAGTCCTGTTCTGTCATAACTTAGTCCTTAAAGAGCAGTGAACTTGAAAGCAGCCAATAAAAGGGAGGTAAAATATAATTTTAGACTGTAAACTATTCGTGTTTTTCCAGATCTGTCTGAGTGAGTGAAGAATGGAAAGAAGCAGAAAGAAATCTGATAGATTTAAACTAATTCTGTCAGATTAGTTGTGAAATTCACATCGTATTTGGATCAAAGATAAAAATAAACCCTGTACAGATACAGCGAGTGTTTGTAGAGGCTGATCCATCATATAATGAGACGCCACAGGACACAGGACAAGTCATTAGTATTATCTCTCTGTGAAGACGAAGGACACAGCAGGAGCTGCAGCTCTTGTTTCTTATCCTGAGCAGTCAGACCATCTCTCACTGTCTACCTCCACCGCTGTCCTCATGTCTCTCCTCTCACCTTCTGTCACCACCGCCAGTCGCCACAAAAGCTGTTCTGGATATATTTAGTCACCACGATGGCCGGATTTTCTGTCAAGGCCATAATTTAACTGTCATGTTGTCAAAGACAACCTGCTGCCTTTCTTTAAACTGTCCCTGTCCATCAATAGCTGCTTCTTATTGTCTGGCTCTGTGTTTTATTTTATTCTCAGAGGAGGAGGAGCCAGTTAAACAACGCGTTCAAGCAGCACGGTCACACCTGAAGGTTGTCTCCAGCAGAAGGAGCACGCTGAGCAACACGAGGAGGAAATGTAATCAGGAGGTGACGGAGACGAGGCCTGGAGAGAAACCGAGGAGGAGAAAAGGTCAGTGAACTCACGGGGAGAAGAAGCCGCGGGTTAAAACAGCGAGAGCAACGTGAGCTCAGCGTGCGGCTCGTTACACCAGATTCAGTCCACCTTCACGTTTATGCAGATCTAATTCCATCCTTTAAAAATAAAAGATCTATGAATAATTAACACATTTATGGGACATTTTTGTTTCATGATTTTAGATTTCTGTCAAAATGTTGAGAAAAGATGTAGAATATTTGTAGTTTTTCCTCTAACTGTAACTGAGGCACAGACTTGAATGACTTCCTTCAGTCCTTCACAATAAGAGTCTGACCTGAAACTAAAACATCTGAAGCGTAACAAAACTCTTTTTACATTACTATCACTTCTTCACCTGCTGAGATTTAAACTTGAATGCGACGCATGTTTCCACAGAGCAGACTGGAGATCCAGTTCTGCTGCTGGATCAGTTCTATTTCCTGTCTCAAGCAGATTTTTCTCCTGAATTAAGTTCTTGAACTGCTGTAGTTACTCGTTTCTTCTGCTCCGTAACCCGATGACCTGATGACATCAAACAGTTTATAGAGAGATATTCTTTGTTTTGTCTGTATTTGGGTTTTCCAGATTGACTGATACCTCCTGACTTACATAAAGTTATTTAAAAACTTGCAGAAGCAGAATCATATCAACTCAAGTCAGTCGAAAGCTTTTAGATTTAATGAAGTGTTTGAATATTTGTTTTGGACTTACCGCTGATCCACTTGGCTTCGGGGTCATGAGCATTGAACTCGGGTTTATACAGATCCTCCACAGTCAGCCTGGACTTGCTGCTTCCAGGAAGCTCAACTGAGAAACAGCAGCAAAAGGAATTCCTGCTTATTAACTCAGATTTATGAGTAAACCTCCTGAGATCCACGACCATTCATCTAACGTCTCACAGAGGAAGCTGGAGCGTTAAAGGAGCATCAAACCAGCTGAAACTCATCTGATTCTAGTCACCTGCACAGCAAAAGGTGCTTCACTGTATCCTGCCAACATCATGAGTTTATACGTACCGGGTGTGAGGACGACCACCGACAAGGTGATGAGCGAGCAGACGACTACGATGACCAGCAGAGAGATGGCGATGCCCTTCCAGTTCCTCTGAGGAGGGCTGACGTCCACGAACTCCTGCAGACACGTAGAGAAACATCAGGAGGAACGAGATGAAGGTACCAGCTTATAAAACCTTCAACACAAACAACGTGATGAAACGACACACGAAACATCAGAAGAGACACAACAGGAACAAAATCTGTCAAATTTGACACAATGAATCAGAAATCTGACCGAACTGAAAAGGTTCTGATTAACAGTAAAATAATCAATATCAGACAAAAACGCCCCAAAATGAGACACAGTGTTGATAAAATGTTGAATATTTGGGGTAAAACTGATCCTGATTGATGCTAAATGATCCAAATTAAACAAAACGTAAAACTAAATGAAGAAAATATCTTTCAAATGACTGAAATGTGAAATAAAAACAAAAATATATTTAAAAAAATGGATGGAAACAAACTTTAAGAGTAGAATCTAAACGAAACATTGAAAAAAAAGACATTTTCAAACCAAACAACCCAAAAAAATCAGGAAATGTAAAAGATTTTCAACTTATTTACAAAACTCAGATACAAAATCTCTAAATAAATTCAGCCAAAATGAAAACACATCAGGTCACTTCCAGACACGCCTTTAGATCAGTATCCAAACAGAGGACAGACAGGAGGACTGAGAGACGGGTGGACAGACAGGTGGGTGAATGGACAGATAGATGGACTAGCAGGAGGACAGGCAGCTGGGTGGACAAATGGGGACAGGCGGATGGATGGACAGGCAGCTGGGTGGACAAGTGGGGACAGGCGGGAGGACGGGCAGCTGGGTGGACGAACAGGGGGACAGACAGAGCTTCAGGCTTCAGACACTAGAGTGACACATGATGTAAGAACATGTGGAGCAGTGAAGACGCTGTGATGTAACGTGCACGTTTAGAGGACGGGAGGCTCGTGCACTAACAGATCTTCATCGTCCTGATGACTCGTCTCACATGATGGACTTTAGAACATAGTTACAGGTTACTGATCTGGTACAAAACCAGTTCCTCTAACAGCTGAAGATTCAGTCAGGTGCTAAAAACTGAGCGAGATCAGAAACAAACGATGATGACGAGATGTCAGAGTCACGATGAAGAACTGAGACAATCTAGAAGGTCTTCATACAGAGTCTCCAGAACATCCCTGAGCTGGTTCTGCATGAGCTCAGAGGGTCCAAATCCAGCTCAGTGTGTCTGCATGAGCATTTCTTTCCTGGTTCAGGTCCTGGTTTAAAGATGGATCCTGGTCCTGGTTCAAGTCCTGGTTTAAAGATGGACCCTGGTCCTGGTTCAGGTCCTGGTTTAAAGATGGACCCTGGTCCTGGTTCAGGTCCTAGTTTAAAGATGGACCCTGGTCCTGGTTCAAGTCTTGGTTTAAAGATGGATCCTGGTTCAGGTCCTGGTTTAAACATAGACCCTGACCCTGGTTCTGGTCTTGGTTTAGGTCCTGAGACTTTAAATCAAACCTGAATAAACTCTAGAAAATTACCAAAATAAAAGCAGCATATTAAAACTGGAACAGAATCTCACAGATTAAATAAAATAATTAAAATGAGACTGAATCAGAAAAAGATTCAAATAAAAAAATCAGATTTTCTTTAAATTGAATTATTCCCGGTTTAAAGAGTCCGAGTTTAGTAACCCTAAGTTTAAGGATTCCAGGTTTAATAACTCTGGGTTTAGTAATTCCATGTTTAAGAATTCCAGGTTTAATGAAACCCGATGAGTCCGTTAGACACCACCGGTTGTTATTTCTGATGCTGCAGCTTCATAAAGACGGAACTTTTAGAAAAGTGCCGGTGACTTTCTGATTAACGTTTTTTCTAATGAAACAGGTTAATTGAATCACTCGCTGCATGAAGGTGAAACAATTCAAATCTTTTTATCACATCTTCCTTTTCCGTCATGTTTCTGCGTGTTACTATGATTTCACCAGACGAGCAGAAAGCATCTTTCCTCTTTGTCCTTGTGAACCATCGCGGACTGGAGCGTCTGTCTGAGCGGAGATGATAAAAACCAAAAAATGGAGATTAAATTTGATTCGTTACCTCATCCTGCTGCGAGTCTTTGGGCTTTTTCTTCTTCGTGGGATCTTTAGTTGTCGTCATTTTTTTGGAGCTACAGTCCGGTTCAGCACCCCAAATCCAGCGTTTCTCTCCGTTAATAACATCCACCAACCTGTCGGCGCGACAATTTATCTACGGAGCGTGAAGTTTACCGCAACGAGCATCAACATCCGGTATGAGTTTCAAAATAAAAGCCACGTCACAGCGCGGGTTGTTGTAATACGGAACAAAGTAGCGGAGATTTTATAAAATAAGTTTGTTTTTTCAACGTTACCTTTTAAAATGTGGAGCAGAAAATTAAACAAATTCATAATTCGATATTTTACTAACATATTAAAGTATCCTGACAAACTCATGTAATTCAGTTATAAACACACAGAGCTATAAGTTGCCAAACTGGAGTATTTTACTTGAAAAATAGAGGTAAAACAGTTAAAACAGTGTCTGTACTGTAAATTATCTTATCATGTACAGTGGGGCAAAAAAGTATTTCGTCAGCCACCAATTGTGTAAGTTCTCCCACTTAAAAAGATCAGAGAGGCCTGTAATTTTCATCATAGTAAAAGTAACAAAGGCTACCATCAGTAACACACTACGCCGCCAGGGACTCAAATCCTGCAGTGCCAGACGTGTCCCCCTGCTGAAGCCAGGACACGTCCAGGCCCGTCTGCGGTTTGCTACTACTACTACTACTACTACTACTGTCATTTAGCAGACGCTTTTATCCAAAGCGACTTACATTGAGAGAACATACAAGGAAGAATTCAAAGAGAAGGAAAAAAATATAAGGAGGCGGACTGTTTGGAGTCCAGTTTAATTCCGACGCTGATACATCAAGTGTATCAATTTTTTTTTTTTTTTTTTTTTTTGTGAGAGATAAATTCTCAAATCGATATCATAAATTATAAATCACTCCTACATTAAGACTGAAAGTGTTCTTTAAAGAGGTGAGTCTTAAGTCTGCTCTTAAAAGTAGCTGCAGACTCTGAGGATCGGACCGAGTTTGGTCATTCCACCATCGGGGGACAACAGAGGAGAAGAGTTTGGAACATGATCTCATGCCACGTTGTGGTGGAAGCGCTAGGCGTCTTTCAGCGGCTGAGCGTAGCTGACGCGTGGGAATGTAGGTTTGGATGAAGGAGTGAAAGTAAGTAGGAGCTGTGTGTGTTAGAGTCTGGTAAGCCAGAAGCAGAGCTTTGTATTTGAGAGTTTGTGTTTGCTAGAGAGCATTTGGATGATCCAGAAGAGGATTGGGAGAACATCATATGGTCAGATGAAACCAAAATAGAACTTTTTGGTAGAAACTCAACTTGTCGTGTTTGGAGGGGAAAGAATGCTGAGTTGGATCCAAAGAACACCATACCTACTGTAAAGCATGGGGGTGGAAACATCATGCTTTGGGGCTGTTTTTCTGCAAGGGGACCAGGACGACTGATCCGTGTAAAGGAAAGAATGAATGGGGCCATGTATCGTAAGATTTTGAGTGAAAACCTCCTTCCATCAGCAAGGGCATTGAAAATGAGACGTGGCTGGGTCTTTCAGCATGACAATGATCCCAAACACGCCACCCGGGCAACGAAGGAGTGGCTTCGTAAGAAGCATTTCAAGGTCCTGGAGTGGCCTAGCCAGTCTCCAGATCTCAACCCCATAGAAAATCTCTGGAGGGAGTTGAAAGTCAGTGTTGCCCAGCGTCAGCCCCAAAACATCACTGCTCTAGAGGAGATCTGCATGGAGGAATGGGCCAAAATACCAGCAACAGTGTGTGAAAACCTTGTGAAGACTTACAGAAAACGTTTGACCTCTGTCATTGCCAACAAAGGCTATATAACAAAGTACTGAGATTAACTTTTGTTATTGACCAAATACTTATTTTCCACCATAATTTGCAAATTAATTCTTTAAAAATCAGACAATGTGATTTTCTGGATTTTTTTTCCTCATTTTGTCTCTCATAGTTGAGGTATACCTATGATGAAAATTACAGGCCTCTCTGATCTTTTTAAGTGGGAGAACTTACACAATTGGTGGCTGACTAAATACTTTTTTGCCCCACTGTATATTACATTCATTAAAACTCAACTGATCAGATACATGTTTATGTGCTACAAGCAGGAAATAGTTTCAATTTAAAGGTCCTTTTTCAAATGATTTTACTAAATTACCTGTTTATTATAATACTGGTACAGTCATAGTTATTTATCATATACACAAATGTGTATTTAATGGATTTCTTCATGTACCTTTTATTTACATCTGTCAAAATTAGTTAAATTATCTAGAAAGCACTATGAGAGCTCAGACTTCCAACAAGCAGCTCATTTCGCCCAATATGTGATTTACATATAAAACGTACAGTCCAACATTCAGTTTATCAACATCACTGGATAAATCAGCCATGAAAACATACTCTTAGTATTTGTAATCACTCTGATATAGTAGTTTTATTGTAATTTGTGAAATGTTACTTCTATGTTGGCAGTTTCCTGGATCAGTCAGTCAAATTTATGCAATTTCCAAACAAACCTAAATATTTCATCCATGTTAATTTTTGAGTTATCCTGTTAAAAGGTAAATAAATACACAGACATTGCCAAAAATCAACCTCCTTGTCAGAGATCATAAAGATTTATTTGCAATGATTAGCCTGAATTTGCCTGTTTTTCTTCAGGTTTGATTTGTGAGCAGATGTAATATTCCCACAGAGACCTGAAAGCAAGCGCGTGTTACTCTCTGTGATATTTTTACCTCGGATGGTACGTTTGTGTTTCTCAGTATCACTCTAGAGACTTAGATCCTTTCTGTGATATCTTCTGTTAGAGAATCCTACAGGATAAATTATAGGATTAAAGCTCTTCATGTCACCGGAGAATGAACTGCTTCATCTGAAATCCCTCTGGATGAGACTGAGGCAAGACAAATGAACAGATCACCAGCAGCTGGTCTGTGCTGCTGCCAAAATACTCAATGTAAATAGATAAGTGTCTCACACACACACACACACACACACACACACACACACACACACACACACACGCAAGTGTGTTTTGTTATCCTTATGGGGACCGTCCATTGACTTCCATTGATTTTAGTAACTAGATTTATACCTAACCCAAACCCTTTTCCTAACCTTAACCATTACTGATCTATAACTAACCCTAAGACTAACTAAAACTCTATTCACACCATACCTATAAACCTAACCCCTAACCCTAAAAAGGGGAGTCCCCCCCATGGGGACCAGGCTTCGGTCCCCACAAGAACCCTCGGACCCCAGAAAGATAGTAAAAGTCAGGAAACGGGTCCTCAGGAGGTCAGAAATACAAACCCACACACACACACACACACACAAGTGTGTTTTGTTATCCTTATGGGGACCGTCCATTGACTTCCATTGATTTTAGTAACTAGATTTATACCTAACCCAAACCCTTTTCCTAACCTTAACCATTACTGATCTATAACTAACCCTAAGACTAACTAAAACTCTATTCACACCATACCTATAAACCTAACCCCTAACCCTAAAAAGGGGAGTCCCCCCCATGGGGACCAGGCTTCGGTCCCCACAAGAACCCTCGGACCCCAGAAAGATAGTAAAAGTCAGGAAACGGGTCCCCAGGAGGTCAGAAATACAAACCCACACACACACACACACACACACACACACACACACACACACACACACACACACACACTATGCCCACCATCCTGTCTAAAAATAATGATAACATGAGGGTGGGAAGTGGAAAAAACACTTAAATGAAGATTAAATCGCTGATGGAAAAGAAAGAGCAGCCAGAGAGTGTTGCTCTCCTAGTGTGTGTGTGTGTGTGTGTGTGTGTATTTTCAAGGACAGAAGAATGACACATTTCTGTTTCCAATGAGATTTTAGAGTCAAACCCTGACAGCTTTTAAGAACTACAGCTTTGCTTGTCAGTCCTGCATCATCGGTGCTGCAAACTGAACTCTATCTGCTTCAATGATGCTCCTAAAAAACACGCATCATGAGGAAGCTGCTGCTGGGCAACACTCAACCATGATGGGTGGTTTTTATTTAAAGAAACGTGATATCTGCTCTCTTCCTGTTCCGAGTTCCTCAGAGAAACAGAGACTGGAAGAAACATGGAACATGTTCTAACAGACATCAGGAATCAAAAGATCAATTCAATCAATAAGAAACCTGAAGAGGAGCCTGAAGGCATCTCTCTCTCTCTCTTCCATCCATCCATCCATCCATCCATCCATCCATCCATCCATCCATCCATCCATCCATCCATCCATCCATCCATCCATCCATCCATCCATCCATCCATCCATCCATCCATCCATCCATCCATCGTTGTTAAATCTCTGCTCTGATTCACAGGCCTCGTTCTTATTAGAGGTGTGTTCTTGTCTTGTGTATTTTACACCCAGCAAAGACGCGCTCCTGTAGAGTTTATTGAGTAGATTCAATCTGCCAAACATAATTGATAATTAAAGGAATGTTCCACTGATTAATATTCATCAAGGTCAGTTTTGTTTATAATAAAGAAGAACTGGAATAGAACAATAAAATAACTCAGATGATTGCAGAGATGAATTAATCCAAAGACAAGAAGCTTTGGTTAAGTTTATTTATCTGTGTAAACTGAATATATTAATCTTTAATGATCAAATGAAGAAGGAAGTTTAAAAAGACCTGGTCAAAGGGCTGGGAGAGGAGGCGGAGCTTCTGATGGTGAAAAGACAGAAGGTGATGAAATCAGGTGGAGTGGGAAGGAAAACTAAAGAAAAGGGGAAAAGAAAAGATCCTCAAAGTTTGAGGTTGGATTCTCATCCCTTCATTAAATATTTAACAGACGAAATAAGAGTCGGCATGGAAATGGTCTCTTTGTCTGACCTCTGCTGGTTTTTGGAGAAGTTCGCTGATGTCCCAAAGGCAGAGAATCTGTCAGCTGTACAGTCAGCTTGTTGTTTTAACTAAACAGAAAGGTTTTAGTATAAAAGTCATTTAACTCAGTTGCACTTTCCCTTTGAGTGGCTTCCTGATGTTTCCTGTAAAATAAGAACTCTGAGCCTAAAATAATTTTGGAGAACTCATATCTTCACCTGTTTTACCTGAAACAGACTGAAGAAAATCTTTTAAGCTCCAGGGTTTAAACCATAATTCATTTTCCCGTCTTAAAGAAAAGACTGTGTTATTCTGCTGCTGCTGTCTAATCAGAGTTAATGTACACCTGAGGCACCAGGTGAATGTAATTAACCTGCTGTATGGATGGACTCTTAGTTTAGACCCACTGACTGATGTCAGAATGATAAACGAAGTGGGTTAATTGATCCAGAAAGATCTTGACCTCCATGGTTTCTCTCGGGGGATTCAACACAGTCACGTCCTCGACTGTCTCCTCTTACAGACTAACAGACACAAACGCTCATTAAACACTGGAAATATGTAAAGTTACAGTTTCAGAGTTCTGTTCTTAGACACAACTGGATCCACCTGGACTTCTCAGTACTCCAGTGTTATCCTCCAGTCTGATACATGAAAGTCCAACTGGACTCTTGAAGGTCAGTACTATTGATTTAATGCTGTTTCTCACTTCAAGTCCTCAGGACTTCCTGTCCTACATGTTTCATGTGGTTCCCTGACTCAATAAACCTGATTTCAGTCAATGGCTTATTCACAGGCTTCTGTTGAACTGGAGTCATGTGACTCAGTGTTTAAGCAGCAAAACATCTAAAACACACAGGACAGGAGGTCCTGAGGACTGGAACTCAGAAACACTGATTTAATGGAAATACAAGGAGGATGGATGGATGGATGGATGGATGGATGGATGGATGGATGGATGGATGGATGGAGGGAGGGAGGGAGGGAGGGACGGATGGATGGATGGATGGATGGACAGACGATGGCTGGACGGATGGATGGATGGATGGATGGATGGATGGACGGATGGATGGATGGATGGATGGATGGACGGATGGACGGACGGACGGACGGACGGACGGACGGACGGACGGATGGATGGATGGATGGATGGATGGATGGATGGATGATGGATGGATGGATGGATGGATGGATGTATGGATGTATGGATGTATGGATGGATGGATGGATGGATGGACGGATGGATGGATGGACGGATGGATGGATGGACGGATGGATGGATGGATGGATGGATGGACGGATGGACGGACGGACGGACGGACGGACGGACGGACGGACGGATGGATGGATGGACGGTTTCCTGACACAAACCATGTTACATAATTTAAATTGCATCAGAGCATCAGTTTAACAGCTGATCACGGAAACACAAACACAGAAAGGAAGGAAGGAAGGAAGGAAGGAAGGAATCTGTAAATCCTCGTATAATAATCAGTGTTTTGTTTAATTCTGTTTCCCTGTTTGGCTCCGCCCCCTCAGCTTCACCTTAAAAACTCTTCTGAAAACAACAGGTGCTGCAGAGAAACACAGAAATCTCTCTTTAATTGAATGTGCCCAGTTTACTAAACTGAGGAAACTCATTTCCTACCTCCATTTTTCAATTCCCACATTTACTTTTTCAGTATAAATTATTTTTAAACCCAGTAAATCACATCCACGTTTGAGGAAGAGACACAGCAAATAAACGGATCTTTAATGCTTTTAGTCTTAAGACAACTGAGTGCTGGGAAGGATTGTAGCTGAAAACCATCCAACTGCAAAACTAATCATGTAAATAAAATTAGCACATCCAGAGATTAGATTCATACACTTATCTCCTATAATCAAAACTCATTTTACATATTTATTAGACAATATTCATGAAATAAGTTTTATAAACCAGCTTTGTACCTGCGTTTACATCCCTGTGTAATTTATTTCATAACACATGACATTTAATCAACATATAGAGAAGAAAATTAATTATTACCTGTAAAGCTGCTAATAATACTTCCTCAGATATCTGATTAAATGTTAACAGACACCAAGAAACAGAAAAACAAACTGAAGCCGAAGTAGAAAAATCAGTATTTAACCCAGAAAAAGTGGGTCAAGGTTGAGTGACTGACCCACAACCAGCTGAGCATCATGGGAGGAGGGTTTAACTGGTACCAAGCCTCTGGGGTGAAGCAGGTCCTCGTTACTCCGAGACGCCTCCAGGATGGAGTTTATTATAAATGTACTGAGTTATAATTGGCTCCAACTGATCCAATAATATCCAACATGTAAACAAGTTAATATTAAAGTAAAAGTACTTCATGGAACTGAATTCATGTGTGTAGTTTGGACTTTTTTCTTTGTGGTATGTTTCGATTAATAATGTCAGATATTCTGTGATCACGACTTTTGAAACTAAATGATAAAGTGTTTATTAAAGGGCTGGTTCAGATCTTTGATAGTGGATTTCTATGTAAAGTTTATGATAAATTAACCTCTTACAGGCTGGAGATGATGAGCTGATGAGATGATTCTGACTGGATTGATGAGCAAACAGTCTGAGGCCCAGAACGCAGTGGATTACTGTCATTAGCAGTTAACACAAACATTTTATAAACCAGATGTGCCACAGCTGCTGCTGCTGCCACTTGCACAAAAACCCATATGATTCAATTTAAAGGAGCAACAAGCGATTTTTCACCACTAGGTGTGCTGTTGAGTACAGGATTGAGACCAAAACAAAGTCTGTCATGATTGACAGTTTCTTCAAAAAAATGTTCCGGATAATTCAACACAACCACAGTCTCCATTCAGCTTGGCTGAAAGCCACAACGACGTGCTGCCACTTTTCCTCTCTCATGACACGGCGGCTAAATGTCCGCTACGGACATTTAGCCGCTACGGACATTTAGCCGCTACAGCTACAAGGTAAAAGAGCAGAACTGAATGCAAGCAGTATAAAGGACAAAGTCGACAACTTTATCGCTTTCCAGAGCGAGTCATTACAGTAACACTAGATTAAAATAATGATTGTTCCTTACCTGTCCAGGAGAAGAAAAGCCAGCTCCAAGTCAAATCGTAAATTCTCTCGTTCTCTCAGTGCTCTCCATCTTGGAAAAGCAAGACCAATGTTTATCCTCGTTTTGTCCCTTGCTTTACCCGGTTTGTTTGTCATTGGCCGTGGCTTCTTGGGTGATGAAATGTGTTCCCGGTCATCTTCAGGTGAACGCTTTGCTCCGCCTTCCGCCATTTCGCTTCAACAATGTGTGTCGGCTGTACTGAGCGAAGGGAGAGCCTTCGCTCAGTACATGAAGGAGGCGGAGTTTCACATGCACGAACATGCACGCGGAAGGAGACCACCTTTGTAAACAAGAGGCTCGACAATTAACGATATAATTGATGGAATTACACATCTAGAGCTTCACATTGCATATTTTGAATTCTTTCAAACTGGAAATGATGAATTTTCGCTTATTGCTCCTTTAAAAAACCATGTACCATAAAACTAATAACAATGCAGAGACATGTGCTCTCATGAAATGCGGATTTTGGTGAGTTTCTTTAAGATTTCTGTAATCCACTTCGGTCTTGACCCCCACTGTTACAACCTGTTAGCATGTCAACAGTTAAACTCTTTTTCTCAGATCTGAGGTCATTCAAAGCTCCAACCGGTTAAGACTAATGACTCGTGATGTTTTTATAAAACTCACTTCAACAGACACAAACTATCACTTTAACTCACCATTCTGTAACTCTGGGTCTTATAATAAATGACTTGAGGTAGTAAATACAAAACAAGAATCTTTATGATTTGTTTAAGATGTTGTGCAACGTGTGCATTATATAACAGTAATGTCAACAATCCTAATTTAACCTGACTTCTGGCTCTGCTCTTACTTTCAGACTATTCCTTGTTATTATGCAATAAATTATAATGGATCTAATTTTATTTTCTTCAGAAAAGCATCTTTCAGCTGAAAAACAAAAGCCAGCTCAAGCATGATTGTTCCTGGTTTCCTATTGGCTATTTGCTTTAAAACCCCAAGATGTTTGAGTCACATCTCAAACAAGCACACGCTACAGTCAATTTATCACACACAGCAACCAGATGACACACTTTGAATCCCAGAGCAAGATGTTTCTTCATGTCTCCTGGGAGGCTGCAGAGCCTGCTGAGCTTTCACAATAAAAGCCTCCTCACTCAGTCTGGCAGAGTTTTTCACCTCAACACTGTCAGTGTCTCTGGGGTTTGTGACTTATGCTTGACAGACTTTATCTAATACACGAGCTGTAAATGTATGCACATGTGTAACTGCACAACGTTTGAGCCAGAAGCAGAAAGCTGCTTAAAGGGTCAATAACAGATCTTTAAAAAATAAAAGCCTGGTAACGTCTCACCTCTTGGAACCTGAGCTCATAGTCAATCGAACATCACCAAAACCCACCCAGAAGTGTCTGCCCAGCCGTCCAGCTGGGTAAACTGAAGACAGTCTTCTCTCTTGTGTCTGCCGGCAGTGTATCAGTCTGGTTTTTCTCCTCAGAGTAAACAAACATCTGCATGTGCACGTTCATATGTAAAAACTCCCCGTTCTGACTCTACTTCAGATAAAATGTGCCAAATATGAGTGAAATCATTCACCCCAGTTTCAGCTGACATCAACGCTCTAATAGTCTAACGTGTGTCAGGGGGGTTTTAGTCCGAAGTGATAAATTCAGACGAGTTATTGTTGGAAACGCTTCAGGCTTCATTTTAACTGAAAACTGCTTTAACTAAACGATCCTGGTTCTGGTTTTGGTTCTGGTTTGAAACACTTACAGCTCTGATTATAGATACATTCTTACAGCAGTTCATTTCTCGGCCTTCTGCACTTTGTTTTATTGAACTATCGTCTATACATGCGTTTCTATTTACAGTATCGTCTGTGTAAACTGTTTTAATCTGTACTGCCATCCGTCTGTGTTTAACCTCAAGCAGATAAAGATCTAATGTTCAAGTTTTAATATACTTTATATTTTAACAGTTTAATGCTTAATGCTTAAAAAAATACATGAAATGTTTTAAATTTATTCATTAATTTGATCTTAATAAGAAATAATTAGATTTCCTGGCTTGTTTTCTGTTTTTATTCTCTCCTCATATAAAATATCTTTATAATCTGTCCTGTTAGGAAGAAAATTCTGTTTTTCATTCGCGTATTTTGTTGCTTTCGTTTATTTTAGCTGAGCAATTTCTCCAACATATTTCTGAAAGTGTTAAAATATTTAATAGGTTTGAGTTGATTTAGTTTTTATGGACAGTTTTTGTCAGTTTCTTTGTGTCTTTCTTTTAGGGTTTTTGTTCTTATTTTGACTGTCTGAGTTTTTCCTTTTATTTTAGCTTTGTTGCTTTCCTTGTTCATGATCTGGATCTTTAACTTTTCTGTGTGTGAATGAATTATTCAGTTTGTCACACCTGATGGTCCTCAGCAGCTCCTTGTTACGAATAATTCTGTGTTTCTAATATTAATAATATTAAAATGTACTAATATAATTTC
Source organism: Pachypanchax playfairii (assembly GCA_006937955.1). Classification (NCBI taxonomy): domain Eukaryota; kingdom Metazoa; phylum Chordata; class Actinopteri; order Cyprinodontiformes; family Aplocheilidae; genus Pachypanchax; species Pachypanchax playfairii. Next base: position 815,258 of record SSNP01000046.1, read on the forward strand.
TAATATTGACAGAAAGACCACTCAGTTTATCTTCAGTTCTCTACACATTTCTATCAACACCAATAAACTGTACAAGAACCTTTCAAAATAAAATGCATTTAATTTACAGGCTCACCACAATAAAAGTAGAAAACTTGGCCTGCAGGTTTTATCACACAACTAATCCAAATATTAAAACTTCTACCTTAAATCAGCACATTGTTTATTCCAGGATTTGCAATAGATCAGAACCTTCAGAACTAGAGCAAACCCTTTATATGCAGACTAATTTGCTCTTAATTGTTCTGTGTTTGAACTCCATGCAGTAGCTACACATAACTTTTTTGTTTTCAGATGTTTTATTTTGACATGTCAGTTACATGAAACCCGTCTTCATCATGCAGAGACGCTTGAACAGCCTTCATAACGCTGACCTTTACCTCAGAACTGTCCAACCTGAGAGGATTCCTGAGGCTGCGTGAGCCACGCCGTGACTCACTCAACAATTCATTAAAATGTGGTGGAGAGGAGAGAAATTTAAAAAGGGTTGAATTAAACAGCTTTATGTGTCTCTGCATCATGAAGGAAAAATGACTTATAAAGAGTTTTTTATCTTCTACTTTTATTTCTAATATTTTTATATTGGTTTATTTAAAGTAAATATCTGGTTTCAGAAGCAATCCATCCAGTGTTGATAACAGAGTAAATCTACTTTGTGTTAGACTGACCTCTGCTGACAACATCCAGAAGTTCATTTATTCATTTTGTAAAATCGTGTTAGAAACTTCTAATAATAATTCTTATAATTATAATTCTTTAAAGACGTCAGGAGATTTAACTGATACCAGAACTCATTTCTGAAGCTCTCAAACAGTTTCAGATTCAGAAACTTTAGCTGTAAATCTGCAGTAATTATAATTAATTAATAACGTTACTGATAGTTGTTCAAAACTAGGTCCAATTTTAAAGATCACAGATTTTTACTGGTTCTAGTTTAACGATTTGGATTTTGTTAAATGTTTGGAACAAAATGTGCAAAACTAGGAAAACAAAAACATGACAAAAAACCCTCTAGAACCTAAAAATATATAAAATTCAGATTAAAAATTAAAATGTGATTGACAAAATATGTATAAAGTATTTTTATATATTCCATTATCTCATAACTAAAAAATAAAATCAGACACAGAAAAACCTTTAAAAAGGTTTTCGTCTCTGTGAAGTTAAAATGTAAACTTTAAAAGACTTTTTTTTTTGCTTAAATGTACATTTTTAGGAGGATAAATGTGTATTTGATGCCATAGAAATCAATAGTGACCATGGATTATATTTGTTATTGATTTATTGTCCAATTAAAAATGAGCAGCTTGATCTGATGGCTGTTCTATCACCTTCATTATACTTTAAGTTACCATGACGATTACTAAAAAAAGAACCCTGAGGCAAAATATTGGGATTCTTTCAAATCCTTGAAAGCTCATTAGTTTAACAAACTGAAGTTAGAAACATGATTTAACCACAGAACCAGTCACAAGACAGACAACGAGCCAGCGAGACAATTTTTATATTTTTACTGATGTTAAATCAGAACATCCAGCTGTTTCAGAACAATAAGCACCAAGTGTTCAATAATGAAGTTATTCATCAGCCATTTAGTTCTATTTTTTGCTTAAATTTTAAAAAAGGTTAAATACAGGATACTTAAATTATAAAACAAATCTAAGAGATGAAAACATGTCCAGTATCACTTCATCAGTACCACGATTCTAAAAAGTCTGACAACATTAATACAAATATTTATATTTACAGAGTTTGGAAGTAGAAAATTACAAAATGAGTCCAAAGAAAAGATACAGAAGCAACAAATTAAAAAAGCTGAACTTTCATTTGAGTTTAAATAAACCAAAATAAAAAATGAAAGAATTGTAGAAGTAATTAAAGCATATTATAAACTGTAGTTTCATTTTAGACGTGATTAAAAAGTTTCTTTTGAACTGAACAAGTGTTTGGACATGTCCTCGAGCTGTTCACAAGTTTTTATTGTATAAATCTGTTTGTCAGGAACTCGGTGTGATCGTCTTCTCACCATCGCAGCCACAGGAATCTGTTTCCTCCTGATTTTATTGAAGCCACAGACTCTAACGCGAGTGAGTTTATTAATTCATGAGGTTTCTCTGATGCTCATGAGGCAGGTAGAATGCTGCATTAGTTGTTTCCCACATGATAATGAACCTTTTTTACTCCATGTCCATCTCCACGGTAACAGATGGCGGTGACAGCACGAGGTTAGTGTTAATATTCAGCGATTGTGATGACTGAACTCCGGTAGGACGGCAATCTGTTCATATTCACAGGTCCGGAGGCTGATTGATGATCATCAGTAAAAAAAATGACCTTTATATGGAATCTTATTTTGAAATTCTGTTTCAGCTCAAAGTTTGTCTGATTAATAAATCATTCACTGATTTTAGGTTTGTTTAAACAACTCATTTATTAGAAGTCATTTACATCTCCAGAATAATTAATCCTGGGACGAACTGAATAAGAATGATTTTAAACTAAAGTCAGACTGACATGAAGAAGCTGCTGATGCAGGAAGATTCTGGAAGTGTCGTTTCAGCCTCTTTCACTTAGACACAAATTAACATGTGACCTTTGACCTCAGTGGGACGCTGGCATTCATTTAATAGGGACAGCAGAGGTCAAAGGTGTGTGAACAGGATTTTAGACGTGACAGACGTCCCCCTCCCCATCTCAGCTCCTCCTGGGGGTCTGAGGATGCTCCCAGAGGGTTTAAAGTCCCTCAGCTGGCTGACTTCAATGAGGAGGAGCAGCAGCTTTACTTCAAGCTCCTCCCAGGAGATGGAGCTCCTCCCCTTATCTATAAGGCTGAGCCCCGCCCCCTTACAGAGGAAGTTCATGTCAGCTGCTTGTATCCAGGATCTAGTTCTTCCAGTCAGGATCCAGATCTCCTGAGCACTTCTTCAGGATATTATCTTCCTTTAAGCACCTGTTTGTCCTCCATCTCCCAGACTTCCTGTGAAACTCCTCATTAACTGGAATCTTTACAGCCAGTTGAAGCTGTTTGCCTCCTGGACATCGCTGATTAAATACAAACAACAACTTGGAGAACGTGAACGATTTTCTCTCACAATAGTTGGAGCTCTTTCATATGACTGAATTCTTTATTTAGTTTGAGTCTGAAAGTACAAGAAATCTGAGGAGCTGACGATCTCTAAAACTTAGTTATGATTGGTTGGAGGAAAAAAAAAGACTCTGACGTTCCGAGTTGCACAAACCCGAAAATAAAATGAGAATAAAATGCAAATAAATTAAGACTAAACTGAAATATTTTGTGACAAAATTGTGATAATAATATATACAACTGACGTGAGGCTGTGTTGTAATTTAAAATGTCAGATCAGCTGATGTTTGTCATGTTTTGCGCATCCTGCAGCAGTAAATCTTAAACACACCTGGTCAGGTGGAGCAGAAGAGTCTGAGTACAGCTGCAGGTCGCAGCGTTTAGCGGTCGCTGCTCCTTTTCAAGCTCAAGGACAGACTTTTACATTCAATTTAAGATATTTTAAAATATTTTAAAGCAGGATTTCTGTTAAAGCAAAGAGCAACAGGTCATTGTGATGCTGACTCAAGATCTGCAAATGAAAGAAATCTTTCAATGTCTCCTCGTGTTTCAGCTGCTTGTTTTTCCTTCAACTGACTCACAGTAAATTCCATTGAACAAACACTCCCACTCCTCTGACCCTGGGCAAATGGGATTTAACTGAGATATATATGATAAAAATGTCCCAGAATAACAAGTTACTTAGCAACAGCCAACCAGATCATGGCAGCAGCTGAGAAGGAGACAGAGGAGAAGAGATAATGGCCTCAGTTGACGACGAGCCATTCTTTACATTTTATTTAAATGCCTGTAATGTAATGATTCGAACTGATTCATCATGTGTTTTCTAATGGAGGGAAAATCTGCAGCTTTTTATGATTCACTCAGTTTGATCCCGTCACATCAGACCAATGTGCAGATGTTTCAGTCAGTGTTCCAGATGTCATATAAAAACCCTTCAGACTGTAAAGTCTGAGATATTTAATTCTGTTTAAGATGCAGAATCAAGTAACAAGCTTTCATGAACTTGTTTATCAAAACCAGCTGAGATCAAATTTGACAAAGTGACTTTCTTATCGTCTCTCCCTTCTGCTGGATTACCCCAGTCTGGATGTGAGGCAGCTCCAGGATTGTGCAGGATTAAACTTCGCCTGACTGTGGCTCCGTCGTACTGAGGGATCCGCTCACAGTAAAGAGCTACTTTACATAAACTGTAAGTAATAACACAGTCCTTTAACGTTAAAACCTTCTGTCAAAGTTTCTCTGTTTGAGAACATCAAAGAGTTAAACATGGAGGATAAAAACACGTTCAGCTCTTCACATCAGAATGGAACAGGATTCTCACATTTTAAATGATGAATAATAATCAAACAATTTATTAAATTTGTCTTTACTGGAATAAATAACAAACCTTTTTAAAAAGTGTTAATTTAAGGCGCATTTAAAAAAAAACATCTGCATTAAGTTCAGAAAGTAAAAACCTGCTCAGGTTTTAAACCTTATAGAATTGATTTAACTGTTTTTTTTTATCTTATTAAAACAAGGTCAGTTTGGCAGGAAGTTAGAAATAAAAATAACTCTGGACAATGTTACTGAAATTAAACAGAAAACACTGATCTGAATAACAGTCTATACGAGCTGCGAATACGCCACAGACTGTTTAGTTGAGCAGAATGAGCGTTAATCAGATATAAGACTGAATAAAAAACCAGTTTTATAATGTGTTACGATGTTTTAAAATGTTTTATAAATGGTCAAATTGATCAAATGGGACAATGAAACTTTCATCAGTTGCTAAATTCTTATTTAAAAGTTGAACAGTCTTAAAACTGTCATTGATGAAGTTATTGAACCTGCATTCTATTAATCAGCCTTTAGGGGGCGAGACTGGTTTTAATAAATGAAATAAAACTCGGTTTAATTTCTGTTGATAACAAAATCTTGAGATTTGAATTTCTAAACCAAAATGTTTGAAATAAAACGATGTTTGTTCTTCTGAACTGCAGCTAAAACATTTAGACTAATTGAACATTTCCTGCTTCCGTCTTTACAGGTGAAAAACTTTCATGTTATCATGCAAATAAAACCAAACAGTCATTTCTTAAAGCAGAACTAAGTAAGTTTTGCTCTCGCTCTCCCCCTACTGGTCCCCTGTGAAAGCTCACTGTCGTAACGTTCCCCCGCCGCCGCCGCAGACCCCCCCCCACCCCCCGCCGCCGCCCCCCCAACAACAACGCGCAGAGAAAGCTTTTGCAAGAAGAAAGAAAAACAAAACCAAGAAAATGTCTCGACAGGTGAGTATTATTGTCATCTTTGCGCTCCTAAGGGTGGCGTTGCTAACAACGGCAAGGGCTTCATGCTTGTATTTATGTACGTGAGTGTGAGTGCCGTAAAGCAGGTTTGTTCTCGCGAGATTAGTCGGGTCCGATCCACTGAAAGTTGCAAGTGCTGCTTTCAGGACACAGACCCCGGAGGGAGGGGAGGGACCCACGAATCACCCCGCCAAGTCCTTGTTTACCCCCACAGTGACTCTAGAAAACATTTATTGAGGTGAAAAAACTTACTTAGTTCTGCTTTAAAGTTGGACATTAAAAACGAGTTGATGCTTTTTACTTGATGAAAGACTAAATGTTTGATGACATGAAATGTGAATCTAACTGTACGAAGATTGTGCATTTAGGACAAATGAAGATAACATCACAAAGCAGTTAGAAGATCAATAGGTATTTAAAATAAAAATCTAATGTTTCTTCAAAATAAAAGCTTCTATCAGCTGATTTGTGTGGATCTTAAATAAAGTCCTGACCCTTCAGCAGGACTCATGAATCATGTTAGAAATAAAAGAGTTGAACTCAGATTTAATAAAGAAATAAGTGTCAGCTGGATACATGATCCTGGATCATGGATCCTGGATCATGGATTCTAGATCCGAGCCATCCTACCTTTGAGTCTTTGACGGGTTGACAGTCAATCTGATGTGAGACAGATGCAGTTTGATTCATCTTCGCTCTTCAGTTTCAGTCCGAAAGTGAAGAACAGAAATCAGTAAAATCCTGACGGAACTGCTGAAGTTTCCTCTCACCTCCTTCCTCCTGCTGCTCCTCAGCTCTGAAGGCTGCAGAGCTGCTCCTCTTCCTCTCTGAAGATGCAACACATTTAAATCCTCAATCTGTTTTCTCTGCTTTGTTTCTCTCTGAATGATATCAATGCATTTACACCCAGCGTCCCCCTCCCACCTCCCTCTTCTTCTTCTCTTCTATATTTGCTGCTTCACATGCAGCTGACGGGCAGCTCATGAACCAGGATGTTTGCCAGAACCTCCCACATACCAAGGAAATCAGAATGCAAATGTTCTCCTGGCAAAGATTTTACATCTGTGTGACGATTTTAGATTTCTCACATTCACAGTGCTGATAGAATCAAACCTTTGACCTTCACCAGCATCCTGCTGGTTGTTCCTTTGTTAACTGAATTCTGTGTTTTTTCCTTTAAGTAGAATTTATAAAAATATAAAACTGTTAGAACAGAATGATGAAACTAAACTGCTCTAAAAAGAAGTTCCTTCAAAGAGAATCTCACCCAGATCTTTAATTTAAAAGACAAGCTTTGATCTGTTAAATGAAAGTTTCACCTCAGACCATCACCTTGATACCAGCTTGCTGGAATTTTATCAATGCTGCTTTTAAAAAATCCATAAAGTGCAAATTCTGAGAAGAAACCTAAACGGAAAATGTTCAGCTTTTATTTTGGCGTCTTTCAATATAAAAAGGAGACATGTTTCTGTGATGGAGCTCAGCTGCAGATCTTCATTGTTACACTAAACTGTTGTGAAGATTTACAACCCTGAACTGTGACAGATGAGCGCAATGAGATTTAAATACGTACCTGCAGTTTCATCATCACAGGTAGTTCATCTTCCAGCCTGTTTTCTGAAACCCAGAAGATATTCTGTTTCAAGTTTTGACTGTCCCAGATTTATTGAAACTTTGAGAAAAGCTACTTATTTCACAAATTAATAATAAATACACACAGGAATGTGAAGCTGAAATTGAAACAGAAACAAAGGCCCCCTGGTGGTTGGCTGCATTATGGGTTTTAAGCCCCGCCTCCTCAGTGTAAAGTTATATTCTGCAGATGCACCTCAGATAAATGATTTTCAGGTGTTTACCATTCTTCATGCTGTTTTTTTTTTTTTTTTTACTTTGCATCTAGTTATTTTCATCTTTTTGTTTTTGTTTTTGTTAGTTCTGTGTGTTTGTTCTAAGAATCTCTTACACATTTGTTCATTTTGTATTTTTTTTTCCACCTTTTTTGCTTCTGAACAATTTTATTTAGACTCTTTGTCTCACCTGATCTTGTGGTTTTTAGTCTTTTACTGACTCGGTTCTTTGCATCTTCATCTCTAAAATGTTTTTGGTTATCAAACTACAGCTGAGTAAATGATTTTAGATCTTATTGGTGATGAAGAGACGCCGTCTGTCTCCTGTTGGAGGTCTTCCTCCCACGGCTAATCCGATCTGTCTCCTCTCTGATCTGATGTCAATATTAATTTACCTCCAGCTGAATCGTGACACGAAGCCTCAGATGTTCTTCCTGTTTAATCAAATCAGAGCTCCATTATTATCAGGAACTTTTGAAAGAAATGTTTGCTCTGAATCTTAAACACGTGTTTGGTGCAACTTAAAGAAATGAGTGAAGTAAGGACGTCTGTTGGATCGAAGGCTATAACCTTTGAAGGATCATATGAGGGACTTAACGAGCTGAGTGGACCAATAAAATAGCATTTAGAGCTCTGAATGACTTTAATAGTATCCAAAGAGTCTTCTGGTTTCAGATGTACATTATATGGTGGAATTCAACTGTGTATTAGAACTCCATTAAAAATGCATCAGCTTATATAACTGGATCAATTAGGAAACTGAATTATCCATTACAGGTTACCGCACGTGTTGGTTTTTATTGATTTTTGAGTCTTTTCAGTTTTATATTAAAATACAGATTTTTTTGCATATTTTTTATCACAGTTTGTTTATCAGTTGATGTTCTCCACAGGAATTATGATGCGGCATCATGTTCTGTTATTTCTGCAACATCAAGCAAAAAAGAACATGAATCTAATATCTAAATGTTATTTTAAGGTGTATAAATATATTCTGTTGTATTTACTGAGACATACAGAGAGATAAAATGAGCAAACGTTCATGTTTCTTTCTGATCTGGGTTTTAGTCTGTGAACCAGACGGGATCATATTTCTGGTTTGATTGTGTTGAGGTTTTATCCTTTTAACTGGGCAAAAGGATGTTTTTTGTGGAGGACAGTTAAAGTTTTTAGTTTTCCCACTTCAGTTTGTGTTGAGAATCCAAACTTAGCATCATGTGGGCGGGTTTAGCAAATACCCACTTTCTTCTGGTTTAAGTCCTTTTAGCATACTTAGCTTTTCTCGTGCTCTTGTGAAACAAATTAGGACCCTTCAACCTCGGGTTGATGCTAATTTTCTCCAGCACCGTCATCTGTGTACACACCATGATGCCATCTGTTGAATTGGCTACAAGGACACATTCTAGCATCAAGAAGACTTTTAGAAGAAGTGAATTTTCTGTTGTGTGGGTTTGTGTGGGAACGCAGCTAATCACCCTTTTAATCCTTTGAAGGCGCAGAAAACAGCAAAATTCTGTCTGTGTTTTATTAGAAGACATCTGTGGTGCTAAAGCAGAATTCACATTTATTTATTTATTACAAGTTCTTTCATACATTATTAAAAACATCTCTCAAATATAACAATGCTAAAAAAAATATGTGGTACTCTTGTCTCCCGCATTCCTCTAAAACAATTTAAAATTTTATTTATAGAAATATATTCAAGCTTATTAAAATGACCTTTGTCGATCTTTCATATATATAAAAATCCTGCAGAACGTTTTTTTTACTCTTCAAGAGGTCAGGGACAAAGTCTGAATCAAATCCCTTCTTGCCCCTTTGAGTCACTTTTAAATCCCAGAATCATGCCGGACGCTGACTCGTTTCTCTTTATGACATCAGAAAAATTAAATTTACCCTTAAAAACAAGATTTTAAGGGCAATTTGAATTAAAGAGAAATGAGATGTGCTTGAAAAATTGTAAAAAAAAATCTTGAGGATTGTTTATGTCTCAAGAATCAATGACCTCTCCGATTGTTCTCTGGTTTCTTAACGGCGTGTCTCATGTCCAAAATCGAACATTTCGGACGTCCTGATGGACAAATTGAGCTCCAGAAAGCTGCTGAGGTGTTTCACTTGAACTGGATGAAAGTTTTGGGTTGATTTATTTTCATAAATGTACATTTAAACAAACATCTGATACAACCCAGTAGTTTCTTATTGATTAAATAGTGGTAACTGGATCATAAAGGGGAAACTGGAGGCATCTTTCAGTGTTTATCTCTGTGGTCGTTCAGATCTCTGTGATGAATGTCTCAGCAGGGGGTCTTCAGGTTCTCTCTGATCCCTGTTCTCAGGAACCCATCCTCGAGGAGGACATTCCTGTTCTTCAGAGAAAACATCTAATTCTTCTTCATCTGCTCGATGCGAGCTATGTCGTCTTGGTGTGGGAACCGGTGCTTTCCTGCCTCGGAGGCTGAGTCTAGAAACCCCCTCCTCTACAGGTGATAGTCCGTCTGGATGCTCAGAAGCAGCTGGAGACTCTCTGGGACTCTGTGGTTCATTGATGGTGTTCAGCCTCCTCAGAGGGACAAAAGAACGGGATGAGGATCGAGGAGACACACCAGAGGACTGGAGACGATCCACTTCAGGAAGAGCAAGACAAGTGGTTTAACAAAATAATTCACTTTGTCAGCTTTTGTTGAACAGAACCAGTTTAGATGGTCAGACAAACTCACCATGACTCCGTCTTCTGAGACCAAAAGCAGAATCCAGATTCCCACCTGGTTGGAGAGAATAGTACTTCTGGGATTTGGACATGCTTTGTCCAGGCTGAAAGAAAAGGAGGACACATGAGAGACAGATTAGAATATAAAAACAGTTTGTGGAAGAACAGAAACACACCTGGTCTCTGAAACTTTCTGAACGGAGGCTTCGCCGGATGCTCGCGTGGCGACGAATCACGATCTCTCTCTCTTGGCTGTTGTCTGGTAGATTATATTTACTGGTAAAAGCCAAAGTCTGGAAGAAATAATAACATAAATCTGAGGATTAAAAATTGTTTCAGCAACAATTCATGAGGCTATAGACAGAGAAAAGATCAGGCTTTTAATTTGAAATATAAACATTACCCTGTGTCGGATCTTGTACATGTTCTTTGACAGGATGTCGTGCATTTTCTTGATTTCAGCAGTCTTAAACTTCTTCTTTGGTTGAGCCGCCTCCATCTTCTCATCACTGACAATAAGACGAGAACAGGAAACAAATGAAAGAGGGATTAAATTAAATACTTGGTTGTTGTTGTTGTTGGCATTAAGGTGGGTTGCAAACAGGGTGCACTTCCTGTCCTGATGGAAAACTGCTTCATTAGCTACAGTTAAATTAGATTTAGAACAAACTTGATGCATTCAGCTGCTGTGCTGACTCTGAATGTGAAGTTTCAGAATTAAATCTGAATGCTATTCTGAATGTGACTCAGTTCATTTAACCTGAAACTGAAAAAAATTACATTATTTTTCTTAAATCTTGTTATATTGTGTGAATTTTTATTCTTTCTCTGTAAATGTTCCTTTTTCCTGCTTTATTCTTAGGTTTTATACTTCTAGTGTTTCACAGTGTTATAATCAGAGGTGCACATAATATTTTTGGCCTGGTTCTCAGAAGAGAACCTAGGGTTGTTGCTTGGTCCTCACATTTTTAAATGTGTCTCGCTGTGTCTCTTCCGAGCTCCTCTGCTTTGTTTTTGGTTTCATCAAGCTTTAAATTCAGTCTGTTTACTTTACCTGGCTCTATATTTGTTTCAATAAAAATCCTTTAATTGTTGAAAAAATCAAGAGAAACCAGTAAAATATAAAAATACTGGTTAAAAAAAAAAAACCTTCGGAGTTCAGGTTGGATTGTTTACAGGTTTGATTGTTCACTTTAATCTACATTTAACAGTTTGGTGTTGAAATTTATTAGTCAGCTGTTGGGGCTTCTGTCATTTACTGTAACTGTTTTTTGTTTTGAAATGATGAGGATGTTTGTAATGTGATGCAGTCAGATAAAAAGATACACTGGACAGTTATGGGGCATTGACTGCATATCCCATAGTGCTTTGCGCTCATTCAAAATGGCGCGGATCACAGACAAATACGCTGATACTGTTGATTAAAACAGGTGGTTTTCTGTATTTTATAGCACAAAAAGGTAGTTATACACGTCTGTGCCACGATGGTCTATTTGTCTTATTCAGTGAATTTTTTCAGTTTTGAAGCGATGCAGAATCCTGCAGTCAGCTGCACTGATCTGACTGACTGAAAATCCGTCACACTGGCAAACTGATACACAGAGACAGAGAGAGACGCAGCATCAGCTGATCAGCTGGAACTTCGGCGCTCTGGCTGAGAAACATATCAGTCAAACAAAAGAAGTCAACGGGATTCTTCATTTATTTGACAATGAACCCCGCCTCTGATTAACCTAAAAATTCACGCAGCTCAGCCAAACCAGTGTTAAGCAAACGCGTGTTGGAACTTTTCATCTGGTGCGCATTTTATATTTTGACAGTGTGTGCGGACCTGCGGACCACTTATGTGCACCCCTGGTTATAATAACCAAGTTGAAACAAATTGACCGCCCTCTAGTGGCTGGCTGCAGTATATGTTCTAAGCCCCGCCCCCTCCATGTAAATAAACAGGATGCTTCACTGACTATGTAGTTCTTATCTTGCTGCTGATTCATTTTTCTAATTTGTTGTAGTTATAATTGATGTTTTAAAAACACCTTTGCTGTGTCTGCCTGAGTGGGTGGGGCTTTCAGCCTGTAGAGGCATTTTATAGCTTGAACATGCTAATAATGTCATCACAGAAACAGAATATAGATTAAAATTAGACTTCCTGTTTTCCATATGGTTTAGAAACCCAGTTCTTAGACTTGGTTTTTGGTAAATTCTTTAGACACAGTATTTCTTTAAAACTTTAAAACGGATCACATACTGCTGTGAAACAACAGACGGCGCTGCGCTGATGTCGCCCATCTGTGTGTCCAGCAGCTCCATGGCGCTTTGCAGCTCCAGCTTCTTGTACAGAGACACAATATTCGACTCATCTCTGTTGTGTCGCAGCAAAATGCGCTTCAGAACGCGATCGTTGAACCTTTTAAACCTTACAAAGGAAAAAGTACATTATTATTACAACATGTTATCATTTGGCTTCTTGTAGATTCATTGAGTTTGTCACATGATAACAGACGCACTTGTCTTTCCAGAAGTAGTGACCCCACTGACCACACAGGTCCTCGACACCACAAATAATATGCTCCATGGTCTGGAAAAGCAAATAAACCTCAGTTAGATATCAGCTGCAGTCAGTGAGAGAGATGCAGATCAGGACTTGCCCTGGTGTGGATCTCCACGTTGATTGTATCGAGGTTTTTGTTGGTCTTTCGGATGTTTATGAACTCCACGATGGGGCGGATGCTGATGCCCTGGAGGTGAGAAAGGTCAGACTTACTGTTACAGACTCAAATCACTGACACGGTCCTGCAGAACGTATTTAGTGTACAAAGACTCGTGAGATCAACCACCAGTCCTTCATATGTTGATCCAGCTGATGGTGAATTTGGGTTTGGGACCCACCTGAACAAAAACTGTAAAGATGATAATGGCGATGGAAGCCGTCACAAACAGATCCCTTCTGTTGGTGGTTTCTGGCAACGTGAAGACCAGAGCAAAGCAGATTGCCCCTCGCAGGCCACTGTAAGCCAGTCCAAACTGGTCTTTTAAGTTAAACTGGATGGTTCGTAACGGGTTGATGATCTGGGTCAGCACCAGCATGCCTGCAGAGGAGGAGATGGAAGGACATTAAACTAATAAAATAAAATAATTGTTTTACAGATTACAAGACGTAAAGCGAGCTTCCTACCGAGTCCTCGCCACAAGAAGGCGAACAGCAGCGTGAACAGGATGTACGCCCAGTTCCACTCGTGATCAATTGTAATTGTAACGACACCCAGAAAGAAGAAGATGAGGGTTTCGGAAACGGTGGCCAACATTTTGATGACGTGGCGAATGGTAGTGCAGGACCTCTGGGCGACGTTCTCCTCCACGTAGTATTTCATGAATATGGCACATGTAATGATGCTGCACAGAGGACACGAGTTACAAACACTCATGACACTCTGAACTGAAAAGTATCTTTAACTGTTTATTTAACTTCCTGTTGTGTTTTCATTTAACTTTCCAAATCTCACGCCTGAACTTTAAAATCAACCAGGATGACATGCATGATCTCTGACTGCTCAGTTCCACTTTAAACCTAAAAAAAATGTTTTATTTTTTGATTTCAGTAACTAATGTGTCATCTTAACTTTTAAAAATGTTTATAAGCACTTATTTAATACAAGTTGGAGTTTCTGTTCATCTATAAAAGCATTATAAAACAGATCTTAGTTTTTATTAACATAATAATTAGACACTCCGTCCCCTTCGTGTAAATGAATGGAACAATTTCATGTCTAAAAAACAAAAATACACCTCAGGTAATCTCCCCAGGTGTTTATTGTTACCGTTTATTGATATATTGCTGAAGATTTAGTTATTTGATTCTCTAAAACAGCATAACTGTGTTCAGACTCTGTCCTGAGAAATATAAAACAAAATAATCTTTAAATAAATTAATGAAAACATGCATATTAATGGTAAATTATTAAAAAAAGGCTGATGATTTTTATCAAATAAACCCTGACATGTAAAGTCTAATTCAACAGGTTTCATAAGGTTTGTGTTTTTATTCAGATCTAAAGCAGTTGCTGCTCATGAACTTCCTCTTCATCGGACCTTTATTTTACTTTGTCTCACCTTTATAAAAAGAATAATTTGTCATATGATGCCACACATATCACTGAAGTGACATCACACTTTGAGTTGGAAAAGAATGTTGAGGAACAAGTTTGTTGCATAAAGTTGAGATGAGAGGGAGACATTGTTCCTTCTCCATGTAAGTGGAAAAGTACAAGGAAATGAGACTCTAGTTGTGTCTTTATCATGGGATTATAATCTGCTGTGATTAAAGCTGGTGAACATTTTTTCTATTTTCTGTGAAAGGATTTGGGTTTTTCATGAACTCACGCCAGGACGCTGGAGATGGCGAACAGCTCGGCCACCAAGTAGGCCATGTAACTGAACATGAAGACGAAGAGGGGCTCAATCTCACGCACTTTGTTTGTGAATCGTGACGTGAACGCTGCCACAAATCCAAACAGAAGGCCAAAGATGACACCACCAATCCCCACCACAAAGAACCGGGCCACTCCTAGAAACACATCCGTGGATTGAACCACTGGCATGTCAGCCAGAAAAGCAAACATGCTGTAGAGAACCTGCAGAGACAGAAGACGTGTATTCACCTTGTCCTGGAGGAGACGTTCCACACCTGCTTCACTTCTATGGAAAAACTGTCGATATGTCACACTTCATTTAACAAAAGTTACTTGAATCTGCTCGCTGAATGTGTGAGAATTTTATTAGCATCAGTGTTGCTAAAGAACAGAGAAAGAAAGTGGTGCAGACCCTAAACAATAGAACACCTGTCAGACAGGTTCAGCTGCACAGAACAGAGCTGAGATTTAATCACTGCTTAAAACTGTATCATTCAGTCAGACTCGGCCTTTTGTGTCAACTGTGTCTCATGTTATGATGTGTTTCATACATGTTTCAGTACTCGGCAGACCAGTTGTAACTAAAAACAAAGCATGATGTCTGAATGAAACTCACCGCTCAACTGAAACTCAGTGGAAGATGTGACTACAATGGAAAACTGCCTCTCAGGCAGGAAGAGAGTATTTAGGAAAAGTTTACAGCAAACACTCTAACCGGCTGAGATTAAAAGTTTGGAAATGAATTTAAGTTCATTAATTCTGCTGCTTTTACAGCCAGACGTCTGGAATGACGTGAGGTGTTTGAACCAAATGACTCCTGCGAGGTCATGAGAAGATCTGAGACATCTAGTCTGTCACTAAAAACTAAATGCTCACCACAGTGACGGCGTCATTGAAGAGTCCCTCTCCAAAGATGACGATGTAGAGCTGCTCGTTGACTCCAACGTCGTCAAAAACATTGAGAGCCGCCACGGGGTCCACGGCAGAGATGATGGAGGCAAAAAGCAAGTTCTCCTGAGAGGAAAAATACTCTCAGAATCATCCAGGATGAAGCCGTTTGAGCAGTTTTCATGTCATCGTGGGGTTTCAGGGTGTTTTTATGTGTCTGTCAAACATCAAAACCGACCTCTGCGTTTTCTAATATAATAATAACTGACCTGTAGGTTGATGTCTTGAACTCCAAACACTTCAAACTGGCAGATGGCGAAGAGGGAGAGTCCGATGCCGATGCTGTTCCAGAGTGTCCCCACCACGGCGTACCACAGCACCGTCCCAATGTTCTCAAAGAAGGGCCTGGTGGGCATGAAGTAGCCGCTGTCCAGGATGATCGGTGGGAGCATGAAGAGGAAGAACACATTGGACTCGAGCACGGCGGGGGGCTCCTCCTTCACTGAGTGCATGATGGCTCCAACGATGAGGCCGATGGAAATAAGGAGGCAGGACTCCGGGATCCAGATGGTGATTTTTTCATAAACATGGAAACCTGGAGAGAAGCAGTGAGAGATGGAAGTTAGACTGTCATTTTAAGTGATATTGATGCTACAACTTCAAAAACAAACATTGTTTTCTTTCCTTACCAATTTTAGCGAAGGAGGCCAGCAGTACCCACAGTGTGAACTCAAAGGGAACCTGGATCCGACCGTAGTCTATACTAAACACGGGAAGATTGCCCTTCTCCTCGTTTGGGAAGGCCTGAGGTTTATTGATATCATCCTGTGAAGGGTTGCCAGTTTGAAAGTTGGTTGATGTTGTTGATTTGGGTTGTTTGAGTTCACAGTTTCCAACAGAACAGCAGAGGAAGAGCACAACAAGCTTCCAGAAGACCCCAGTTTTAGTCCTGAAAGCCATTATTTCCAGTCCAAAAATACTAAAGATAAAAGTCCAAATTAGGCTAGAAGGTTCTGTTTCTGTAGAGAGGTTCTGGTTTCAGGTACCGTCCAGTCCATAGCCAGTTTGATAGAGTCTCATGTGAAGCCAAGGAAGACACAAATACTCTGTTGTTCTAAAAGTATCAGGGTTAAGGAGCAAGTGTAGTAGCAAATGTTGTTGAACCTGCTTCACCTCTTTGCCCGGCCTACTGGGTGGAGCTGCATGTGGAAAATGACATGAAACAGCAGCACTGTGTGTTGGCCTGTCATCAGGTAAAACCCAAACAGTTCAGTATAACTTGTAACGTCTTCCAGATTGCCTCAAGCCTTTTGTCCTCCAGGGTTAAAAGAACCCCACTTGGCTGGACTCACCTGTCCAGCAGTTCTGGGACTTATTTCAGTCCCTCACCACAAAGTCTCTCCCTTCACTCTGGATTTTATGTCCATTGGGCCTTGTTCACATATAAAAACATTCACTTTTTCATTGAAAATTGAACAAATAATTTGGACTATTTGAACCCTCACAGCATAGTGTATGTCAAATCTTTATTAGAATATTGTTTTTGAATCATCTCTTGAATCTCTAGATTGAATCAAGAAAATTAATCCTATCTGGGTTACAGTTTTACAAACAAAACAACATATTAACACAATTAAGTTCTTTTATTTTTTAAATAAAGACCAACAAGAGCTAACTTGCTTTGTTTTTAAGTAAAAACAAAATCACCTGACTGTGATTAACATACTGGCAGGTGGTAAGTTATCACACCTGTCGTCAGTCCAGCTCAAACACAACACTGTCACGTTCGTCTGCGTATAGAGTAAAAATTACTTGCTTCCTTATTTTAATTAACTTTATTCCAAACATTCATTTCTGAAATATATAAATTGCCTAAGATAACTTTTCAGAATAAAAGTTTGAATGTGGAAGCAAATCTGGTATTAATGATGAGGCTTTGCACATTTTTTAAGTTTTGATGTTTATTTCCTTACACACAGATTCCATGCATCATCTTTTCCATATGTAAATATAATTAATGAAAGGCTATCAACACCCCCTTCATTTTGATTCTCATAGATTTCTGTCCTTTTGTCCTAATAACTATCCCGATATATCAAACATTCTGGAAGGTAGATGTGTTGGAAAGCAGTGAGGTTACTTCATTGCATCACTTTATGCTGATGTAATTAAATTGATAAAAAATACAATAATTTAATGAATTCAAACTTTTATTAACAAGAAGACCAGAATAAGGAACAAACTCCATTATTTTCGTACAATTTGATAAAAACAAACATGTTTTGATAATGTGTAATTTGTGGACAGAATTGGTCCATGACATCACTGGAGCCATAATTGGGCAGTACAGTCAAAAATCCACTAGATGGTAGCAGAGCTTAGCGCTGCAATCAGCAGAGAGGACATTTGATTTTCATGTGTTTAGAAGTTACTGATCAGTTTATTTTTCTAATCACTGTTTATAACATGAGTCTCTTTGTGAACTTATGATGCAACATGTATGGTTTATAAGATGAAAGTGTCACGTCTGCAGGGATTTAAACATGTAAATATCACCTCAAGCTCAAATTTAACAGTTTGTCATAAATTAAACTCTGAACTTTGTTTTAAAAAAAGTGAAACACATGTTACATAGGACTAGAAACCAGGAAGAAGAAATATATGAATGAAAATGTGGGTTTAAAAAATTATAGCTTTTAATTTGGAGTTTATTCTCATCCGTTTAAGCTTTGTTAAATGATTAAATGAAAATGTCTGCAAGTTTACTGAGAGCAGTTGAGTTGAAATAAAAACATTTATATTGTTTACCTGAACAATTAAGTAATGTAATAAAATTATGTTTTAGGATTTAACTGCGGGAATCCCAGTGAGATAAACTCTGTTTTTCAGGAGAGTTCAGGGGGCAGGTGTGTGGAGGGGAGGCTGGGATTGAACCAGCAACTCTCCGGTTGGCAGTAAACCACTCATCCACTAGCTACATAAAAATTTAATGTTTAAAAATGCAACTTTCTTTCTGTAATTCATAATAATCAAGAGCTGAAGATGAATTTTGGACAGAAGAAAGAAGAAGTTAAAAATGTATATAATTAGACCTGTTTGTCTTTAAAAGTCTCAAATATCATAACTTTATTTTACATTTAAGCAGTTTTTTTAAATCTGTCAAATAAAATGATATCATTCTTTTAATAAAGTGAAAAACATTGACATTTACCCCATATCCACCAGTAATTATGGAAATGCTTTGGTCATAATCTATAATCTGGAGTAAAACAAAAACAAATGCTGAGGAAAATCATCACACCAACTCTTTTAACTTTAAAAATACTAATTTAATGTAATCTATTGTAATTTAATTTAATTTGAAGGAATGGGATGCGTCTGAGCGTCCGTGCGTACGTAATGACGCAATTTTCAAAGGGGCGTGGTTGTTATGTTGTTGCTGCTGCTGCGGTTACGCGCAGAAGGTGACAGGGGGACGCGGTGGTGTGGCAGTTACTTGTCTCCATTAGACGTTTTTGTCTTGACGTTTAACGGATATTTTAGACCTCCGTTTCATCCAACCGGTAAGTTGCAGTAATTTAACGGAAGTTTTAAACTGAAATGACGTCAGATGCCAGTAGTTAAGTCGGCTGGAGCTAACGGCTGCGGCTGTCAGTAAGTTCTTACTGAGTTTATAGACGAGATAGAGTCACGTGGCTGTTGTAGTTATTAACATTTTTACATACATGATAAGAAACACACGAGACACCAGGTTAATACCGGGATCCTTCAGTTACAGGAAATGTTAAACGCAGAACGTGTCCGGCTGACAAACACAGTGTGACGTCACTTTATCAGGAACCGGGTTTTTGTGTAAAGCAGTGGTGGACAACGTTTGTTTAGTGTCGCGAGTTGCAGGACAGTAGAAACGATCCTGTCATGCAGAAGTGTGTGCGTGTGCGCGCGTGTGCGTGGGGTGCAGTGCATGCTCTGTTTGGAAGCTGACTGTGGATGGAAACATGTGGTCCTCACTGCAGACCTGCTGGTTTAGAGTTTCACTGTTCAGGAGTCAAGGTCATTGATTTTGAGGAAGCTGCTGCTGATGCTCTGCAGAAAGAGAGAGTCCTGTTTGAAGACGAGACCTTCACTGAGACTCTGGTTTTAGACCCATCTGACTCAGACCTCTGAATCATTCAGATATAAAATTCCCCTAACTCAAGGGATGAACCGGCATGTTGACACAGAACAGACGGCTCAGATAATCTGCTTGAAACTTTATCTTTGTTTCCAGCAGTTTGTCACTATGACTTAGTTTGTTCACGTTTTTTAAACAACAGCATGAGAAGAACATCTGAACTCTGTTAGACTCATCGTGGATTTGGACAAAGAACATCAGGAAATAGGATTTCTGGTTAAATCTGACTTTATCTTTGTTAAAAGGATGAAATGACGAAGAGTTTCCTCTTCATCCTCAGCCGTGTGTTTAGTGAGACGTTGTATTGACTCTGTCTGCGCTGCATCATTGATGAGTTTGGATTTGATTTGCAGCCACGCGGCTGCAGTGACTCATCAAACTGTCCCTCAGCTGTGAGCAGAAGGCCTGTTGATTCACCCTCATCTGTTTCTGTGCATCAGCACTCGTTTGCAGAAGGCACGTGCGTGGCGTTACTAACAGATGCTCGCAGCCGCCACTGTGTTTTTGCTTGTGTGTTTAGTGGCCAAGGGAGTGAAGCTTATATAATGAAGAAGAGGAGGCTGCAAATGGGCTTCCTCTTCACTAAAATACATCAGGAATCCAGAGGAAAATGTCTGTTGAAGCACAAATATAACAAGTAAACCTTTATTTTCATCTCAGTAAATCTCCAGAGTTTCAGATTTTTCAGCCTAATAAGTGAATAAATCCAGTTTTCATTAAAATAAATCACATTTTTCCTGTAATTAGTTTCATTTCCTGTTTCTTCCCTCCGAAATGAATTTTATTTGCGGTGAAAGTGCATCATTTAATTTGCTGGTGAAGCTGCAGAACACAGTGTTTTCAGCTAAATTAAAATGTTTAAAACAGGATGTTGTTTCGTTGCATGTGTTCAGAAACACGGAGCGGATGCTGGTCGTCCTCATGAAACATCTCATTTATTATTCATGAGCTCTGGAGAAATAGAGAAGCAACAGCAGGGACATTTGTGTTTCTTTGTATGAGCGTGACACATGTGATATTTCCTCACAGATCGGACTGATGAAAATAAAATCTGTGCAGCAGGAAACCAAACGGGTCTAAATAAGATAAGACATATAGAAGGTTTCCTGTCAAACATCTGGTTTGTCTGCTTTTTCTGTAGCTGCTGGTTAAACATGTGCTGGACAGTTTCTCTTTTATTATCACTAAAAGAATAAAAACAGGTTTTAACTGTTTGTTTTTGTGTCTGTGAACCAATAACCCAAAATGAGAGGAAACATGAACCTTCTCAGCACAAACAGGACTTTAAAAGTTTAACTGGTTCAAATGATGTAAAAAGATCCACTGCAATGATTTCAAAAGCTTTCGTTTGTTTCCTGTTTGGACATTTTTAAAGAAACAGTTTCAAAGTGACATGCAGAAAGTCTTGGATCTTAATAAGCATTAACATACTGTATGTTTCACCACATTATTACCAAAGAAACAAAGATCTGTACTTCAGGCAGGTCAGTTCAGCACCTGGACTTTTCATCTCTGAAGCAGGTGTGATGGAAGCAGTATGTGGTTTAAGACCTTCCCTGATAGAGATGATGTATTGAATGGAGCAGATGTTCCTCTAACCCCCCCCAGCCCCCCACTGGTCAGTTAAACTGACCAGTTTAAATTTGGACCAGATCTGATCAGAGAACAACTTCCACTTCAGCTCCGAACATTTTATTTGATCTTTGTTGTTTACATGTTGTTCCTTTCTATAACTTCCTGTTTCAAAATATGGGGAAATGCAAACAAACCAAATGGTCTAGTTTTCAGAAAATCTGCTTAGTTTTCATTGTTTCCCCCGTCATGGTTTCAGACGTGCTCCTGACGTGCTCGTGATGTGCTCGTGTTTCTGCTGCAGAGCAGCACAGTGAGAGTTAATCCCAGGCAGCGAGCTGTGAGAGGTGAGGAAGAGGAGGCGGCTCCCCGCTGCTGCAGTGTCTTCGCTTCGTGACGCACTGTGAGATTGTTTACATTCAGAGACCGAACGTCTAAGGTGTGAACTTCCTGTTCATGTCCCTGACATGATGCAGCTTTAAGGCTTTTGTGTTTGAGGTTCGGTCTGGGAGGAAGTGCAGCATCATGCTTAATGCTAGTTAAAGCTCACAGGATTCTGCTGCTCTGCAGCTTCACCCATGAGGACACACAGGTGAGTGCAGACAGGTACGATTCTCCCGTCGTGGTACATGATGCTGCAGACACAAGATAAACTTCTTCACATCTAAAGAACACTAAACTGGATCTTCACACATGATGCTTTTAATTTAAGGTTTTTAATTCTTCCTGTCTACTTCTGTTTTCACTCCCTTGATTCAAACTTTTTTACCAGAATCATCTTCCTTTTTTCTCTCTCAGTCTTGTTTGAGTATGAAATGTCATGGTAGCTTTTCATTGTTACTTGTTGTGTAAACGTGCGCTCTCATTCAGGATGTTTATAGGATTGTGGTTTTACACTGAGTCTAACATCTGGGATTCAGTCCGTTTGAAACCGGGTTTCTGCTGACAGGAACTGAGCAGGTTTAGTTTTTTCTTTGGAAGGATCTTCAGTGTAAATCTCTTCTGAACCTGATCTGTCACAACACAAGGAAACGATTCTCTCTCAGCCGGCAGCAGTTTCACACACACACACACACACACTGTGCAGACTAATACACAAACAGATTTCCCTGCAGCTGCAGGTGTTTCCACCTTTCACTCTGTTCTGAAGTAAAAATCTCTTGTAGCTTCTTTATGATTCAGAAACACAAAATATGAAAATTAGTTGGATTGTTTGTTTGATTGTTTTCAATCGGATAAATAAAGATTCTGGATCTGTGTGTTGTATCTGATAGATGGTGTAAAGACGTCGGCTGGTGGAGACACCCGGTTTATCTGTTTGAGGCGATGCTCATTTTCATGTGAAAAGGCCACAGCTGCTCCGTCCTTCTAAGGACATTATCCATGCTTCGTCCCTGTGGAGCACGTGCATAGGCCAGCACAGGCGCTCTTATTGGTCCAGTTCATCACTCAGATGATTGTTTGGGTTGGTTTTATTTCCAGTCTTGGTGCATTGTGGGAAATAACCATAACCACTGAATGCTGATGAGTCTATTAAATGGATCAAACAAAGAAACACATCATGATCGTCTCTGTTCCTGGATCAGATTACTGATACACATTTACTGTGAGTCCACACAAAGTCATCTCACTCACACACACACACACAGAAAACTTCCCACTCCAAGTGGACATTTGGTGCCTTCAAGGACATAAAACAATTCGATTTTTGAGTTTCAGATCACCATTTAAACCATCATCAGACTCTGATCTTCAGCTTTAATCCTGCTGCTTTTAAAGTCTTCCTGTTCTTTATGCATCACAACAGAGAAAATATTGGATGTGTTTCAAAATAAAAGCCTCCTACTGGGTTTTTAAATGAATCCTTCTTGTAAACTTTGTTATTTCTTCCAGTTTTAAACAACGAGTGATTGAGGAGTTCAGAGATCTTATGAAGGAACCTTAAATAGTTTGACCTTCTGTTTGTTTATTTTAACTTAAACTAAATGAATCTGAAGCAGAACTTCTGTTTGACTTTTCTTCCTGCTGCTTTTACAAGCTTCAGGAAAAAACCAATGTGGTCACTGGAACAGGGGTTTTACCATTTATGGACATCCAGACCGGGTCTCTACTTCAGCCTCTGTCCCTAAATCTGGTCTTTCTTTTCTGCCTGAAGATAAAAGCTAAGACAGAAGATATAAACACACAGACAGACTGAAAGCAGCTGCAGAAACCAGGATAAACCTTCACAAATCAGTGACCAGTTTCTTTATAGAGTCTCTAAAGTTTCTATAAACAAAACTCTCAGAGTCATCAGTCAGAAGGGATTCAGTCCTAAAGACACTTCAGATACTCTGGGAGGAAAAACATAAGATTGTTTTGTTAGTACGTTTGAAAAGTTCATTAGAGAATGAAAAGCTAAAGTTTTATAGATGTTTTTGGATGAAAAGCCTGATGGGAGTTCAGACTCTGCAGCTGCTGTTCAGTAAACGCTGTAAAGTTCCACGTACCACCGAGTCTGAGCTCTCGAGTCGTTTCTATAAAGTTCTTCCATCGGCCCGTCTGAGGAAATTTAAATCACCAGTTGTTTGTCCTCTGTCTCCCTCTCAGCCTCTTTATTGTAATAAATGTGACATTTTTAACTAAATAACACAGCTGGATGTTCTCCCATTGAGCTTCATACAGCGTGTATGCCCCAGTTCATATGATGCACACACACACACACACACACATCCTATGCAGGATAAATCTGGAACTTCCTTATATGGCTGCTTTTCCTCCTTGAGGAAGGTTTGATGCGTTCGCTGTGGCAGAACGCTGAATGTTCTGTCCCGTTTAACCGTTTTGTGGATTTTTAACATGTTTAGTGACCGTCGTCTGTAACATTTACAGGAAAACATTCAGCTCTGTAGAGTTTCTCAGAAAACCTGCTGTAAACAGATGTGATCATGTGCAGGCAGTGAAAGGATCTCCATCAAACGGGGATCTGGAACCTTGGACCTGGATAAAGTGCAGGAGGCTGTTTCTGATAAGAAGACATGTGAAGCCCTCTCAGATGTTTTTGGCTTTGTGAATGGAAAAAGTGAGCTGAGTTGGCTGAGAGGCTGGAAACTTCCTTCTGCATTTAACAAAACAAAAGCCAGAGATGATCCATCTGATGAAGTGTTTCACATAAATCCAGACACGTTTCTAACAGGACTGTGTTTTCATCTTTGGTTTGGTTTTCAGCATATAGGGACACTTTTAGACTTTTAATGATGAAAATATATTTTCTTATTAAAAACAACCATCAAATTAGAATAAAAAGCCTTTTATTGAACACAGACGTGTAAGTATCTCATGCAGGACTCTTTTTTCTCTTAGAGAAATACATGATTCTTAATATTCCAGCATGACCTCGTGTTTTACTTTCATGCACATAAAGACACGAGCATTTCTGTGTGCAGGTCCTCAGAAATCTTCTGGACTCTAGTGCTTTTATTTTGAAGGTTTTATGCCTCACCAAATCCAACACAACACTCCCAGGTCTTAAATCATATGAATCAGGTCAGCGCTGCTTGGAGCTGTCGTTGTTTGTGTTTCAGCTGAAAGTCGGTGTGAACGACTCGTGATCTTCAATCTGTGCTGTGATTCATCAATCAGCTGTGAAACGGAGCTGCCGTCTGTTTCATCACTCACGCTGAACATCATCCAACTGTTCCTTTTATTTACAAACACGATGAAGATGAGCAGCAGCTTCTCCTGGAAACCTGCTCAGTCTCATGCAGACCTGCTTCAGATTCAGATGGAAATCAGGTTGACTCCCCTGCAGATGTTGGACACATGTAGGACACATTTAAAGTGGGACACTTTCAGTCCTGGACCACATCAGGAAGTAGGCCACTGACTATTAACCTAGAACCACAGTT
Organism: Pachypanchax playfairii; assembly: GCA_006937955.1. NCBI lineage: Eukaryota > Metazoa > Chordata > Actinopteri > Cyprinodontiformes > Aplocheilidae > Pachypanchax > Pachypanchax playfairii. The sequence goes on from SSNP01000046.1 coordinate 840,157, forward strand.
ATAACTAGATGTCTCTCTGGGTCCGTGTGTGATGTTGTTGCTGTCAGAGGACAGATTTTATATTTATACACGAAGAAACACTTCAAACTTTTTTTTTTTTAGAAAACATCAGTAAAAACCTTCATTCTGTGTGTTCTCCTCAACTAAAGAGAAACAATCACCATGTTACTGGTGTGTGTGTGTGTGCACATGCGTGTGTGTTTTCTGTGAGGATGATGATGTCATGGCGGTTTTCACTTGATTTAACCCTTCAGTCAAAACATGCTTTCTGCAGGACGTACCAGTATTTTCTTCTTCAGGTTAAATGCAGCTGCTGAAGTTTCTCTGAAAGCCTAACATGAAGGAGATTTCCTCATATTAAAACTCTAAAAACAAATGTTCTGTTCTTCTTTGAGTAAATGATCTGATTCTTCACCTTGACATGTGCATCTGTCCGTTTCATGTGAAGCTTCCTGTGTCGGCTTTGTTTCCACTCTTTCTTCATCTTCTTCCTGGTTTCTGTTCTTCTCTCTGATCTGGCTGCACGCTGGTGTCACTTCTTCCTGGTGATTGTTGTGTTTCTACTTTCAGAGGGAATTTGAATATGACATGAATCTCCGCTGTCGAGGTTTTATGATTCTGAACAACACCAGAAAGAAAATGTTTCTACGTGAACGTGTTTTTGTACCTAATTTAATCAGTGATGTCATTTTATTCTTGAGATTTTCTTGTCTTCTTGTCTCTGCTTTCTTTTTATCTTTGTTCAGTTTGTTTTTATTCTCTTTTTCAACTTCCCTTTTTACAGTCCTGAAATCGTCTTTATTTAAATTCCCACAGAGTTGCAGAACCACAACTTATTTTCAGTTTTGTTCACGTCAGCTGATTTTTGAGCCTCTTCAGTTGTCCTCGTCTCTTTATGATCCGTCCTAAAGTTTAAAACCTCCAAACAAAATAAAGTTTGACCCTTTAACACTCTGTAACCTGATAGAAACCGTCTTATTTCAGATAATAACTGAGTCAGAAACTTCCGGTTCTGATTCATCTTCCGTTCCTCTGTCTGCTCCAAGATGCTGAAGATTTGATCGGATCAGCCGTGGATCCACGCAGGAAGAGGACCGCGTCACATGGGAGTGCGTGTATGTGTGTGTGAAGGCCTCCAGTGGTCTCCTGTGCTTCCTGGACCAACATGGCGGGGGGCAGAGAGCGCAGCTCGCGGATACAGAGGCCGTGGTCGGTGTACCGGGCCAACACGTTTGAGCTGTCCAATGAGATGATGGGATTGGCCCTCGCAGGTGAGTCAGGTGTGATTCTTAGAATCTGAGAATCAGCTGCTTTAATCTAAGATCTTTGCTGTTTTTGTTGATTTGTTTGCAGGAAATATTCAGGACCCAGACGAGCCTGTGCTGGAGTTCAGTGTTGGTGAGTCACATGAACATCAAACATTCCTGTAACGTAGATTTATTAAAACATCCTTCTATCAGACGCCTTCAGGGTTTCTAAAGCAGTGAAACGATTGAAACGTCTTATTGCCTGAGTTTATTTACAGTTAAATCAAATACACATGTGTATTTATTATTTCTACACAGTGTGCACAGACCTGGTGACTCCTGCGTTGGATCGGAAACCCAGCAGCTTCGTAGCAGTGAGCTGCACGACGCCGCCGCAGGCCTTCTGGACCAAACACATCCAGACTGAGGTCATCGAGGTCAGACTCTGTAAACTCAGCTGTTTTCTGTCTTTATAAATAAAAGAGAGTGTTTCTTTATTTATTGGTTTCACTAACATTTCTTTCTGTTTTGTTCCCAGGGAACGTGTAACCCCATGTTCCTCAGCAGCATCGCCTTCCTCCAGGACTCAAACATCTCCTATCAGACGCAGGTGAAGCTGGACGTTTATGATGTGAAGGACCGCTCGCAGGGCACGGTACGACCCTCCTCAAACTACTGCACTGTTTAATAAACGTTCTGATGCAGCGTCACACCTGAGAGCTTCTTCATGAAAACCTCAAACCATTCCAACAGCTGATTAAACTCTTACACTGTGTGCAGATGTACATGTTGGGCTCCGCGCTGTTTACAGTGAAGGAGATAATGCAGGAGAAGAGCCACAAGCTGCAGCTTGAACTGCGGTAAAACCACATGCACACCCATGCACATGCATGCTCACACACACCCATGCACATGCATACACATACACGCACATACACGCACACACATACACATGCACGCACACACACACATACACATGCACACTCTTTGTTGTTCCAGTTTCTGCACCAGACTTTTGAAGCTCAGTGTTGGTGTTGAATTGAAGTCGATAGAGTTTGAAGTTAGTGAGTTTAAATTTGTTTCAAACTGACTGGATGGAAAGAACCAAGTGTCCAATCAGATGGTTTCACTGAACATCCTGTAAATAAATCCTCCAAAGATCCACATATTTATTAAAATAAGTGAACAAAACAAACTCCAGCTTTTATCGTGTTTTAGTTTTCTCATTTATCACTAAGTTCAACCCACCTGCGAGTTTGACAAGCGTTTTTATCCATTTCCTACGTTTAAAACTCTGCAGAAGACGAAACGTCCTGTTGCTTTAATTAGTTTAATGTCCTCGTGTGTTTGGATGGACAGATCAGCAGAGAACAAGAAGGTTGGAACCATCACGGTGGCGGCGTGGCACATGGAGGAGAGAACAGATCCCAGGATGTCGGTCGGACGTTTGCCAGACAACATCAACGGCCGGGTGAGAAGCTGAGAGCAGCAGATTATATTTATGTGTCGGAGGAAGAAGGTGGTTGTTGATCTGAATGGTAACGTGTGTGTTGCAGACGGTTCTGCCTGTTGACGAGAGTCTGACTGAGTCGATGGGAGTCCGGATCAAATACGCCTCGCTATGCAAAGATACCCTGCTGCGCTCAGGTGAGACGGCTTGGGCGCCACCTTAACGTGACGAGTGGATTTAGATTAGATCCGGTTTATTTAATCTGAACCAGAAGAAACTCGGTGAACTGCTCAGTTTTTCTGTCAGAGCCAGACGACGCTGCACCAGTTTACTGTAATCTGAAACACTGACTGAATCATATCAGAATGAAACTGGGTCAGAAGGAGGAAACACATGAACTGAGTCACAATCAGTTACTTAACGAGGAAGAGAAGGAATAACAGGCAGGTTTGGCATAAACACAAAACAAACTGTTAAAATAAATAAACATGTAGAAGTTTTTTCCTCATGAGGAACTTTAATACTCACAAGTTTCCACAACCAGTTCAAACATCCAGTACTACAATAATATACAGTGGGGCAAAAAAGTATTTAGTCAGCCACCAATTGTGTAAGTTCTCCCACTTAAAAAGATCAGAGAGGCCTGTAATTTTCATCATAGGTATACCTCAACTATGAGAGACAAAATGAGGAAAAAAAATCCAGAAAATCACATTGTCTGATTTTTAAAGAATTTATTTGCAAATTATGGTGGAAAATAAGTATTTGGTCAATAACAAAAGTTAATCTCAATACTTTGTTATATAGCCTTTGTTGGCAATGACAGAGGTCAAACGTTTTCTGTAAGTCTTCACAAGGTTTTCACACACTGTTGCTGGTATTTTGGCCCATTCCTCCATGCAGATCTCCTCTAGAGCAGTGATGTTTTGGGGCTGACGCTGGGCAACACTGACTTTCAACTCCCTCCAGAGATTTTCTATGGGGTTGAGATCTGGAGACTGGCTAGGCCACTCCAGGACCTTGAAATGCTTCTTACGAAGCCACTCCTTCGTTGCCCGGGTGGCGTGTTTGGGATCATTGTCATGCTGAAAGACCCAGCCACGTCTCATTTTCAATGCCCTTGCTGATGGAAGGAGGTTTTCACTCAAAATCTTACGATACATGGCCCCATTCATTCTTTCCTTTACACGGATCAGTCGTCCTGGTCCCCTTGCAGAAAAACAGCCCCAAAGCATGATGTTTCCACCCCCATGCTTTACAGTAGGTATGGTGTTCTTTGGATCCAACTCAGCATTCTTTCCCCTCCAAACACGACAAGTTGAGTTTCTACCAAAAAGTTCTATTTTGGTTTCATCTGACCATATGATGTTCTCCCAATCCTCTTCTGGATCATCCAAATGCTCTCTAGCAAACCGCAGACGGGCCTGGACGTGTCCTGGCTTCAGCAGGGGGACACGTCTGGCACTGCAGGATTTGAGTCCCTGGCGGCGTAGTGTGTTACTGATGGTAGCCTTTGTTACTTTGGTCCCAGCTCTCTGCAGGTCATTCACTAGGTCCCTCCGTGTGGTTCTGGGATTTTTGCTCACCGTTCTTGTGATCATTTTGACCCCACGGGGTGAGATCTTGCGTGGAGCCCCAGATCGAGGGAGATTATCAGTGGTCTTGTATGTCTTCCATTTTCTAATAATTGCTCCCACAGTTGATTTCTTCACACCAAGCTGCTTACCTATTGCAGATTCAGTCTTCCCGGCCTGGTGAAGGTCTACAATTTTGTTTCTGGTGTCCTTTGACAGCTCTTTGGTCTTGGCCATAGTGGAGTTTGGAGCGTGACTGTTTGAGGTTGTGGACAGGTGTCTTTTATACTGATAACGAGTTCACACAGGTGCCATTAATACAGGTAACGAGTGGAGGACCGAGGAGCCTCTTAAAGAAGTTACAGGTCTGTGAAAGCCAGAAATCTTACTTGTTTGTAGGTGACCAAATACTTATTTTCCACCATAATTTGCAAATAAATTCTTTAAAAATCAGACAATGTGATTTTCTGGATTTTTTTTCCTCATTTTGTCTCCCATAGTTGAGGTATACCTATGATGAAAATTACAGGCCTCTCTGATCTTTTTAAGTGGGAGAACTTACACAATTGGTGGCTGACTAAATACTTTTTTGCCCCACTGTAAGTGTTGGTGTGTGTTGTGTTCAGTGTTTGGAGGCACCATGTCCAGGATGTACCGTTTCCCCACCACTGACGGGAAGCACCTGCGGGTCCTGGAGCAGATGGCTGAGAGCGTTCTGTCACTCAACATTCCTCGTCAGTTTGTCAAGCTGCTGCTGGAGGAGGACGCTGCCAGGTACAAACATACCAACACTTCCTAGAACTCTCAGGTTCTTTCAGATGATCTGACTCAGTCCAGGTGAAGGTCAGGTACTTCAGTCATCAGCTGCTTGTTTCATATCTGCTTTAGCACCGAGTTGCAAAGTTCAAACAAAACCAACTAATAGATTTTATTTGCTCAGTTTAAACTCACCAATCAACAATAATCGATTTTTTAAATGTATTAGAAAATAAAAAGTAAAAAAAAACTGTAATCAGTTGTTGAGTAACTTCTGTTGTTCTGAGGACAGAGTTTAGACAGTAAGAAGGACGAACACGCGTGTCTTATTGTAACTCCTGTAATGTTTGTGTTCAGGGTGTGTGAGCTGCAGGAACTGGGAGAATTATCCCCCTGCTGGGAGAATCTGCGGCGTCAGATCGTTTCTCAGTATCAGGCTGTGTTACTCGAATACCAGGAAACACTGTCTGATCTCAACAACTACAGAGGTCTGTGTCTGCACCGGCTTCTAATGGTGGTCGATCAATACAATGACTGAGCCAGTCTTAAAAAAGATGGTGTTCTCTGATGTCATCACACCAGGTCCATCATTTAAAGCCAGTAACCTGAAGGCAGACAGGAAGCTGGAGTTCATGCCAACCAACCTCCACGTGCAGAGGATGAGGGTTCAGGATGAGCTGGGCTTCGGTGAGACACTCATACAAACACGCAGGTTTCTTTATGTAGCTGGAGTTTCTCTAATGATGTGGTTGTCTTATCAGAGCACACGTATGATGTGATAACGATCGGCGCTCCAGCTGCTCACTGCCAGGGTTTTAAAACAGGTGGACTCAGAAAACTGGTCCAAAGGTTCGAGGAAGCCAAAAAACAGTAGGTTGAATTCTCTCTGCTGAACTGAAAAAAGCATGTTTTTATTTTCACTTCATGATATGTAGCTTATAATTCCAGATGATTTTGTCTCATTGATCTGATTTAATTTTACATGAAATGAATTCCTGCATCAGTTTTGGCTTCGTGGCTTCTTAATTTTGTTTGTGTTATTTTTTGATCAGCGTTTATGAGGAGGAATGGTGAGTGGTTGTTCCGCTTGTTTTCATTTCAGTGTTTGCATCTTTCGGCCTGAGTCATCACTAAAATGCTGCTTTTAGTTGTTGATTCAAATCATGTTTGATGACACAGCTGAGTTTTAAAGCACCGCCCACTTTGTAAATGGAGTTGTAACTTCTGTCTTGTAAAAATGCAACATTTCACTGGAGTCTGTTCATGTTCAGGAAGATGTTTAAATTCATCCTGTTTCTCTGATTTAACCCACCACACGGAGCACGCATGTGCATGCAAACATGTCTGTCATAAAGTTGTATGTGACAGATAAGTGACATTCTTCCTTCAGTTCTGAGTCAGACCAGTTGAAAAGGCTTTCATCAGCGCAGCTTTGATACAGTCTCTTTACGTCCTGCAGCAGCGCCGTCTCCAGCTCACAGTCCATCACCTACATACCGCAGGACATCATCCGAGCCAAAGAGATCATCTCCCACATCAACACACTCAAGACTCAGGTCAGCTACTACGCTGAGAGGCTTTCCCGAGCTGCCAAAGACCGATCGTCCAGCGGACTGGAGAGGACACTCACTATTCTGACTGATAAGGTGTCAAACAGCTGATTGGGATTATTTTGTCTATTCGTTTATCTGTCCAGTAAAATTCAAAGTTAGTTTTCTCTTTGTTCTGCTCAGACTCGTCAGCTGGTGACGGTGTGCGACTGCAAGCTGCTGACTTTGGCCATTCAGGCTTTGAATGCAGCCCGGCCCGATTACATCGCCTCCAAAGCATCTCCTTCCACTGAATCAGAACAAGTAGTCCTCCGTAACGACCAGGACACTCTGCTCGCCAAGTGGAGCGGTAGCAACAGCCGATCATCTCTGCATATAGACTGGCATGAAGAGGAATGGGTACGTTCTTCTCATGGTAGTATTTGATCCAGCGTGATCATATCCTGTTGGCTTTCACTCATTTTTAGTTTATCGAAACTGTAAACTAATTTCTGCAAACCTGCGTCTGTCCTCTCAGGAGAAGGTTTGGGTGAATGTGGATAAATCTCTGGAGTGCATCATCCAGCGAGTAGACAAGCTTCTTCAGAAACAGAGGAGACCCAGTACCAGCAGTCAGGACAGTATCCAGAGTGTCCAACAGGGCGGCGGCAGTAAGAAAGGTGACACACTCTTTTATATTTCCTGCTTTAGTTTAAGATGTGAAGCCTTCATCATGAAATCAGCTGATAAATATCTAATAAATGATGGTGACATGATGCGCGTTCATCTGTGTGATTGAACTCTTCTGTGTGCGGTGGTGGAAAGGTGACTGTAAAACTCGAGCTTTCTGGATCAACCCAGGAAGTGTGTCACAGGACTCTTCATCATCATCAGAACCACCTCCACCATCTTCATCATCAGTACCATACTCTTCCTCTTCACCTACCCTCTCTTCTGCACGTCCTCCCAGCCCTGAGCAGGAAAACTGTATGTTTATTTTACTGCTTTCTTTTCCTGCTGCTGTTTCAGTCGCCTCTCTCTGGTCATGTGACCCTCAGAGGGTTCATCTGCTCTTCAGCTTCTTTCAGATGATCAAAGTTGGTTTTTACAACCTCACAGTATGTCAGATGTTCAGCTTTGTGTTGTGTTTCATTGCTGTTGTTGTCAGTGTCACTGTCAGCAGTCGTATTTGAAATTTAGTGCTTTTACTGAACTTGTTAATGTGGGTCAAATGGTCAAACTTTTATTTTGAAAGGGAAGCAGCTCAGAGAGTTTGCAGAACTCTGATTTGGACCATTTGTTCCCCACATTTGACCTGGTTCTGCTGTGTTTTATATGTTTGTCTGTGCCTCCTGTGGCTCTGCTGATCATGCATGTTGCACCTGCATCCCGTCTCCCAGATGGAAGCCCGTGTGCTGAGGAGGCGTATCCAGGTAAGAGCTGCCCCCTCGCCCTTGCTCCTCTTACGAATCAGATCGTTGTTTATTTGATACCTGCAGCCTCGGCGTTCATTGATTTACTAACTGTTTTTGAAAAGAATAAAGGAACTTTCAGCTCATACTGACAGGTTTATTATTTGAATCAGCTCAGGACATTAAAAAAACCCTCCAGTTCTGTAAAGCTGTTCAGATCTACAAACACAGGTGTGCGTGAAATAATGTCACCTGTAATCTGTAATTAATGAAGAAAACCCACAGTTTGTTTCCTGGAACTGCGTCATAGCTCAAACATGAAACAGATCACCTGCTCAGGTATGTAAGTTATTATGAGTAACCGCTTTAATTAGCATCAGTTCACGTCTGATGTTGACTGATGACTCGGGATCAAACAGCTGCAGGTTTGACACTCTGATCAGTAAATCTGCAACAGAAATCATCACATGCAGATTATCATGTTAAAAACATCTGAAGACTTTAACTGCAACAGAATCAGTTCAGGTCACATGATGGATACTGGAGCTGGATTCCAGCAGGTTTTGGTTTTTCCTGCAGAGACATTTTGTTTTTGTAGTTAAGGAGACGTAACTGGATCTTGTCGGTGCTTTAGGTAGCTGGATCCTGTCGGTGCTTTAGGGAGACGTAGCTTTAGGGAGACGTAGCTTCAGGGAGACGTAGCTTCAGGGAGACGTAGCTGGATCCTGTCGGTGCTTTAGGGAGACGTAGCTGGATCCTGTCGGTGCTTTAGGGAGACGTAGCTGGATCCTGTCGGTGCTTTAGGGAGACGTAGCTGGATCCTGTCGGTGCTTTAGGGAGACGTAGCTTTAGGGAGACGTAGCTTCAGGGAGACGTAGCTTCAGGGAGACGTAGCTGGATCCTGTCGGTGCTTTAGGGAGACGTAGCTGGATCCTGTCGGTGCGTTAGGGAGTCGTAGCTGGATGCTGTCGGTGCTTTAGGGAGACGTAGCTGGATCCTGTCGGTGCTTTAGGGAGACGTAGCTTGAGGGAGACGTAGCTTCAGGGAGACGTAGCTTCAGGGAGACGTAGCTGGATCCTGTCGGTGCTTTAGGGAGACGTAACTGGATCTTGTCGGTGCTTTAGGTAGCTGGATCCTGTCGGTGCTTTAGGGAGACGTAGCTGGATCCTGTCGGTGCTTTAGGGAGACGTAGCTGGATCCTGTCGGTGCTTTAGGGAGACGTAGCTTTAGGGAGTCGTAGCTTTAGGGAGACGTAGCTTTAGGGAGACGTAGCTGGATCCTGTCGGTGCTTTAGGGAGACGTAGCGGATCCTGTCGGTGCTTTAGGGAGACGTAGCTGGATCCTGTCGGTGCTTTAGGGAGACGTAGCTGGATCTTGTCGGTGCTTTAGGTAGCTGGATCCTGTCGGTGCTTTAGGGAGACGTAGCTTTAGGGAGACGTAGCTTCAGGGAGACGTAGCTGGATCCTGTCGGTGCTTTAGGGAGACGTAGCTGGATCCTGTCGGTGCTTTAGGGAGACGTAACTGGATCCTGTCGGTGCTTTAGGGAGACGTAGCTGGATCCTGTTGGTGCTTTAGGGAGAAGTAACTGGATCCTGTCTGTGCTTTAGGGAGACATAACTGGATCCTGTCGGTGCTTTAGGGAGATGTAACTGGGTCCTGTCGGTGCTTTAGGGAGACGTAACTGGATCCTGTCTGTGCTTTAGGGAGACGTAACTGGATCCTGTCGGTGCTTTAGGGAGACGTAGCTGGATCCTGTCGGTGCTTTAGGGAGACGTAGCTTTAGGGAGACGTACCTTTAGGGAGACGTTGCTGGATCCTGTCGGTGCTTTTGGGAGACGTAGCTTTAAGGAGACGTAACTGGATCTTGTCGGTGCTTTAGGTAGCTGGATCCTGTCGGTGCTTTAGGGAGACGTAGCTTTAGGGAGACGTAGCTTCAGGGAGACGTAGCTTCAGGGAGACGTAGCTGGATCCTGTCGGTGCTTTAAGGAGACGTAGCTGGATCCTGTCGGTGCTTTAGGGAGACGTAGCTGGATCTTGTCGGTGCTTTAGGTAGCTGGATCCTGTCGGTGCTTTAGGGAGACGTAGCTTCAGGGAGACGTAGCTTCAGGGAGACGTAGCTTCAGGGAGACGTAGCTGGATCCTGTCGGTGCTTTAGGGAGACGTAACTGGATCTTGTCGGTGCTTTATGGAGACGTTACTGGATCCTGTCGGTGCTTTAGGGAGACGTAGCTTTAGGGAGACGTAGCTTCAGGGAGACGTAGCTGGATCCTGTCGGTGCTTTAGGGAGACGTAGCTTTAGGGAGACGTAGCTTTAGGGAGACGTAGATTTAGGGAGACGTAGCTGGATCCTGTCGGTGCTTTAGGGAGACGTAGCTGGATCCTGTCGGTGCTTTAGGGAGACGTAGCTGGATCCTGTCGGTGCTTTAGGGAGACGTAACTGGATCCTGTCGGTGCTTTAGGGAGACGTAGCTTCAGGGAGACGTAGCTTCAGGGAGACGTAGCTTCAGGGAGACGTAGCTGGATCCTGTCGGTGCTTTAGGGAGACGTAACTGGATCTTGTCGGTGCTTTATGGAGACGTTACTGGATCCTGTCGGTGCTTTAGGGAGACGTAGCTTTAGGGAGACGTAGCTTCAGGGAGACGTAGCTGGATCCTGTCGGTGCTTTAGGGAGACGTAGCTTTAGGGAGACGTAGCTTTAGGGAGACGTAGCTTCAGGGAGACGTAGCTGGATCCTGTCGGTGCTTTAGGGAGACGTAGCTTGATCGTGTCGGTGCTTTAGGGAGACGTAGCTGGATCCTGTCGGTGCTTTAGGGAGACGTAGCTGGATCTTGTCGGTGCTTTAGGTAGCTGGATCCTGTCGGTGCTTTAGGGAGACGTAGCTTTAGGGAGACGTAGCTTCAGGGAGACGTAGCTTCAGGGAGACGTAGCTGGATCCTGTCGGTGCTTTAGGGAGACGTAGCTGGATCCTGTCGGTGCTTTAGGGAGACGTAGCTGGATCCTGTCGGTGCTTTAGGGAGACGTAGCTGGATCCTGTCGGTGCTTTAGGGAGACGTAGCTTCAGGGAGACGTAGCTTCAGGGAGACGTAGCTTCAGGGAGACGTAGCTGGATCCTGTCGGTGCTTTAAGGAGACGTAACTGGATCTTGTCGGTGCTTTAGGTAGCTGGATCCTGTCGGTGCTTTAGGGAGACGTAGCTTTAGGGAGACGTAGCTTGAGGGAGACGTAGCTTCAGGGAGACGTAGCTGGATCCTGTCGGTGCTTTAGGGAGACGTAGCTGGATCCTGTCGTTGCTTTAGGGAGACGTAGCTGGATCTTGTCGGTGCTTTAGGGAGACGTAGCTTTAGGGAGACGTAGCTTTAGGGAGACGTAGCTTTAGGGAGACGTAGCTGGATCCTGTCGGTGCTTTAGGGAGACGTAGCTGGATCCTGTCGGTGCTTTAGGGAGACGTAGCTGGATCCTGTCGGTGCTTTAGGGAGACGTAGCTGGATCTTGTCGGTGCTTTAGGTAGCTGGATCCTGTCGGTGCTTTAGGGAGACGTAGCTTTAGGGAGACGTAGCTTTAGGGAGACGTAGCTTTAGGGAGACGTAGCTGGATCCTGTCGGTGCTTTAGGGAGACGTAGCTTTAGGGAGACGTAGCTTCAGGGAGACGTAGCTTCAGGGAGACGTAGCTGGATCCTGTCGGTGCTTTAGGGAGACGTAGCTGGATCCTGTCGGTGCTTTAGGGAGACGTAGCTGGATCCTGTCGGTGCTTTAGGGAGACGTAGCTTTAGGGAGACGTAGCTTCAGGGAGACGTAGCTTCAGGGAGACGTAGCTGGATCCTGTCGGTGCTTTAGGGAGACGTAGCTGGATCCTGTCGGTGCTTTAGGGAGACGTAGCTGGATCCTGTCGGTGCTTTAGGGAGACGTAGCTGGATCCTGTCGGTGCTTTAGGGAGACGTAACTGGATCCTGTCGGTGCTTTAGGGAGACGTAGCTGGATCCTGTCGGTGCTTTAGGGAGACGTAGCTTTAGGGAGACGTAGCTTCAGGGAGACGTAGCTTCAGGGAGACGTAGCTGGATCCTGTCGGTGCTTTAGGGAGACGTAGCTGGATCCTGTCGGTGCTTTAGGGAGACGTAGCTTTAGGGAGACGTAGCTGGATCCTGTCGGTGCTTTAGGGAGACGTAGCTTTAGGGAGACGTAGCTTTAGGGAGACGTAGCTTTAGGGAGACGTAGCTGGATCCTGTCTGTGCTTTGGCTCTCACTGTCGTCTCTCTGTTCATCTGTTGTTTGTTTCTGTTCTGAAAAGTTTCTGTTAACCAACTTTCAGTTACAGATTTTGTGCCTAAAGTCCTGTTAAAGATCTGGACGGATGATGTAACTTGAGCGGTTTGGGTTTGCAGGTGAGTGGAGCGAAGCGCTGTACCCCCTCCTCACCACGCTCACAGACTGCGTCACCATGATGAGCGACAAGGCCAAGAGGTCCATGGTGTTCCTGCTGATGCAGGACTGCGCCCCCACCATCACCATGGACGTGTCTCTGCAGTACCGGCGGGACGTCGTCTTCTGCCAGACGGTTAGCACACAGAGTAACTCAGAAGATGCTCTCCCACTCACATGTTTACAGAAATCAGCTAATGTTGCTCATCCAAAGGTGACTCAGAATGATGGAGTCCACAGGTGTTCTAACAGGTGTCGAGGTTCAGCTCTTTATTTATAGGAGCTCAACAAATGTAAAAAAAGAGACTTTTATTCTGGAGCGGAAGCGTTTCAGTCCTTCTTATCTGCATTTACAGGATTTTAGCCAAGTCAACTTTATTTATACAACTCTTAACAACAATAAAACTTGTTTTACACATGATAAAATAATAAAAATGATAAAAGTACAGAGACTTACAGCAGTACACTGCAGGTGTACAAAATAACAAGTAGAGCTAAAAATAATACAAAAAGCAAGTGTAAAAATATTCTTGTACGTTTGCTTGAGGGGTTTTTGCTTCTTCTTTTTTTTTTGAAGAAGAAGAAGAAGACTAGTTGCACAAGATGAAAGGTGGAAACTGTTTGAGTAAATGTGCCCTGACTTGAATCTCCAGGTGTTTCCAGCCTGAACTCTGAGTCATGTGACTGACAGTAAAACCTCAGATCATCCTGGAGAGAACACAGCTGCTGTTATTCAGATCCGTCTCTGCTGAACAACATGCAGTTACATTCTATATGTAGTAAAAGTGTGAGATGCTACTTTGTAAAGCATTAAAACAAATATCTCTTTCTTCACATGAAGGTTTATCAGAGTCCAAATCTGTAAGTTGTTGAAACATTTCTCAGCAGTTTCTGTTCAATATGAATCCAAAGATGATCCTTCATCAGATGGACACCAGCCAGAATAAGTTTCCTGTTTCACATCCATCATAGTTTATAAAATGTAAACACAATCAGTTCAGTCAGCAGCCTGATGTTCATCTGAAATGTTAAATATGTAAATATATTTATTGATTCTCTAATAAATCAAATGAAAACGTTGGGAATTCAGTTTCACTGCAGGAACAGAGAGTTTTCCTCCTGCAGCTGCTTTAATGTCTCAGATACGTCCATCTGAAACATGCTGAAGCATTTACAGTGGGGCAAAAAAGTATTTAGTCAGCCACCAATTGTGTAAGTTCTCCCACTTAAAAAGATCAGAGAGGCCTGTAATTTTCATCATAGGTATACCTCAACTATGAGAGACAAAATGAGGAAAAAAAATCCAGAAAATCACATTGTCTGATTTTTAAAGAATTTATTTGCAAATTATGGTGGAAAATAAGTATTTGGTCACCTACAAACAAGTAAGATTTCTGGCTTTCACAGACCTGTAACTTCTTTAAGAGGCTCCTCGGTCCTCCACTCGTTACCTGTATTAATGGCACCTGTGTGAACTCGTTATCAGTATAAAAGACACCTGTCCACAACCTCAAACAGTCACGCTCCAAACTCCACTATGGCCAAGACCAAAGAGCTGTCAAAGGACACCAGAAACAAAATTGTAGACCTTCACCAGGCTGGGAAGACTGAATCTGCAATAGGTAAGCAGCTTGGTGTGAAGAAATCAACTGTGGGAGCAATTATTAGAAAATGGAAGACATACAAGACCACTGATAATCTCCCTCGATCTGGGGCTCCACGCAAGATCTCACCCCGTGGGGTCAAAATGATCACAAGAACGGTGAGCAAAAATCCCAGAACCACACGGAGGGACCTAGTGAATGACCTGCAGAGAGCTGGGACCAAAGTAACAAAGGCTACCATCAGTAACACACTACGCCGCCAGGGACTCAAATCCTGCAGTGCCAGACGTGTCCCCCTGCTGAAGCCAGGACACGTCCAGGCCCGTCTGCGGTTTGCTAGAGAGCATTTGGATGATCCAGAAGAGGATTGGGAGAACATCATATGGTCAGATGAAACCAAAATAGAACTTTTTGGTAGAAACTCAACTTGTCGTGTTTGGAGGGGAAAGAATGCTGAGTTGGATCCAAAGAACACCATACCTACTGTAAAGCATGGGGGTGGAAACATCATGCTTTGGGGCTGTTTTTCTGCAAGGGGACCAGGACGACTGATCCGTGTAAAGGAAAGAATGAATGGGGCCATGTATCGTAAGATTTTGAGTGAAAACCTCCTTCCATCAGCAAGGGCATTGAAAATGAGACGTGGCTGGGTCTTTCAGCATGACAATGATCCCAAACACACCGCCCGGGCAACGAAGGAGTGGCTTCGTAAGAAGCATTTCAAGGTCCTGGAGTGGCCTAGCCAGTCTCCAGATCTCAACCCCATAGAAAATCTCTGGAGGGAGTTGAAAGTCCGTGTTGCCCAGCGTCAGCCCCAAAACATCACTGCTCTAGAGGAGATCTGCATGGAGGAATGGGCCAAAATACCAGCAACAGTGTGTGAAAACCTTGTGAAGACTTACAGAAAACGTTTGACCTCTGTCATTGCCAACAAAGGCTATATAACAAAGTATTGAGATTAACTTTTGTTATTGACCAAATACATATTTTCCACCATAATTTGCAAATAAATTCTTTAAAAATCCGACAATGTGATTTTCTGGATTTTTTTTCCTCATTTTGTCTTTCATAATTGAGGTATACCTATGATGAAAATTACAGGCCTCTCTGATCTTTTTAAGTGGGAGAACTTACACAATTGGTGGCTGACTAAATACTTTTTTGCCCCACTGTATATAATAATATAATCTAATAAAACTTCAGATTAAAAGTTTATTTACTGTTAGTTCAAAATAAAACACTTTAAAAGTGAAATAAAGTCATTTTAGCAGATATAAACGGATGTTTAATTGAAACTTGTTGTTCGTTGCAGCTCACCGCTTTGATCTGCGGCTTCATCATCAAACTAAGGAACTGTCTCCGTGACAACGGCTTCCTGCGGCAGCTCTACACCATCGGCCTGCTCGCCCAGTTCGAGTCTCTGCTCAGCACCTACGGTCTGACCCAGAGTTCAGCTTCTTCTCATCATACTCGTTTCCTCCAGCGGTTTTTAATTTGGTGTTTGTGTGCAGGAGAAGAGCTCGCCATGCTGGAGGACATGAGCGTCGGGGTCATGGACCTGCGAAACGTCACCTTTAAGGTTTTACATGCCGCTTACACCGAGTCAAATAAATTAGACTAAAGAAAACATTTTAATGAAAAGGAAGGTTTAGAAAATGGAAAACATTTAAATGTTTTGTATTTTTGTTCAGGTAACCCAGGCAACCGGCAGCTCCGCCCCCGACATGCTGCCCATCATCACAGGGAACAGAGACGGCTTCAACGTGCGTATCCCTCTGCCGGGGACCATGTTCGACGCGCTGCCGCGTGAGATTCAGAGCGGGATGCTGCTGAGGGTCCAACCGGTGCACTTCAACGTCGGCATCAACGAGCAGCAGACGCTGGCGGAGAAGTGAGTCAGCTGGGCGTCTCCTGACCTTTACTCTGAAGTTCAGCCAGATAAGCCCCGCCTCTGTTTGTGTGTGTGTGTGTGTGTGTGTGTGTGTGTGTGTGTGTGTGTGTGTGTGTGTGTGTGTGTGTGTGTGTGTGGGTTTGTATTTCTGACCTCCTGAGGACCAGTTTCCTGACTTTTACTATCTTTCTGGGGTCCGAGGGTTCTTGTGGGGACCGAAGCCTGGTCCCCATGAGGGGGACTCCCCTTTTTAGGGTTAGGGGTTAGGTTTATAGGTATGGTGTGAATAGAGTTTTAGTTAGTCTTAGGGTTAGTTATAGATCAGTAATGGTTAAGGTTAGGAAAAGGGTTTGGGTTAGGTATAAATCTAGTTACTAAAATCAATGGAAGTCAATGGACGGTCCCCATAAGGATAACAAAAGACAGTTGTGTGTGTGTGTGTGTGTGTGTGTGTGTGTGTGTGTGTGTGTGTGTGTGTGTGTGTGGGTTTGTATTTCTGACCTCCTGAGGACCAGTTTCCTGACTTTTACTATCTTTCTGGGGTCCGAGGGTTCTTGTGGGGACCGAAGCCTGGTCCCCATGAGGGGGACTCCCCTTTTTAGGGTTAGGGGTTAGGTTTATAGGTATGGTGTGAATAGAGTTTTAGTTAGTCTTAGGGTTAGTTATAGATCAGTAATGGTTAAGGTTAGGAAAAGGGTTTGGGTTAGGTATAAATCTAGTTACTAAAATCAATGGAAGTCAATGGACGGTCCCCATAAGGATAACAAAACACACTTGTGTGTGTGTGTGTGTGTGTGTGTGTGTGTGTGTGTGTGGGTTTGTATTTCTGACCTCCTGAGGACCAGTTTCCTGACTTTTACTATCTTTCTGGGGTCCGAGGGTTCTTGTGGGGACCGAAGCCTGGTCCCCATGAGGGGGACTCCCCTTTTTAGGGTTAGGGGTTAGGTTTATAGGTATGGTGTGAATAGAGTTTTAGTTAGTCTTAGGGTTAGTTATAGATCAGTAATGGTTAAGGTTAGGAAAAGGGTTTGGGTTAGGTATAAATCTAGTTACTAAAATCAATGGAAGTCAATGGACGGTCCCCATAAGGATAACAAAACACACTTGTGTGTGTGTGTGTGTGTGTGTGTGTGTGTGTGTGTGTGTGGGTTTGTATTTCTGACCTCCTGAGGACCAGTTTCCTGACTTTTACTATCTTTCTGGGGTCCGAGGGTTCTTGTGGGGACCGAAGCCTGGTCCCCATGAGGGGGACTCCCCTTTTTAGGGTTAGGGGTTAGGTTTATAGGTATGGTGTGAATAGAGTTTTAGTTAGTCTTAGGGTTAGTTATAGATCAGTAATGGTTAAGGTTAGGAAAAGGGTTTGGGTTAGGTATAAATCTAGTTACTAAAATCAATGGAAGTCAATGGACGGTCCCCATAAGGATAACAAAACACACTTGGTGTGTGTGTGTGTGTGTGTGTGTGTGTGTGTGTGTGTGTGTGTGTGTGTGTGTGTGTGTGGGTTTGTATTTCTGACCTCCTGAGGACCAGTTTCCTGACTTTTACTATCTTTCTGGGGTCCGAGGGTTCTTGTGGGGACCGAAGCCTGGTCCCCATGAGGGGGACTCCCCTTTTTAGGGTTAGGGGTTAGGTTTATAGGTATGGTGTGAATAGAGTTTTAGTTAGTCTTAGGGTTAGTTATAGATCAGTAATGGTTAAGGTTAGGAAAAGGGTTTGGGTTAGGTATAAATCTAGTTACTAAAATCAATGGGAGTCAATGGGCGGTCCCCATAAGGATAACAAAACACACTTGTGTGTGTGTGTGTGTGTGTGTGTGTGTTTGTATTTCTGACCTCCTGAGGACCAGTTTCCTGACTTTTACTATCTTTCTGGGGTCCGAGGGTTCTTGTGGGGACCGAAGCCTGGTCCCCATGAGGGGGACTCCCCTTTTTAGGGTTAGGGGTTAGGTTTATAGGTATGGTGTGAATAGAGTTTTAGTTAGTCTTAGGGTTAGTTATAGATCAGTAATGGTTAAGGTTAGGAAAAGGGTTTGGGTTAGGTATAAATCTAGTTACTAAAATCAATGGAAGTCAATGGACGGTCCCCATAAGGATAACAAAACACACTTGTGTGTGTGTGTGTGTGTGTGTGTGTGTGTGTGTGTGTGTGTGTGTGTGTGTGTGTGTGTGTGTGTGTGTGTGTGGGTTTGTATTTCTGACCTCCTGAGGACCAGTTTCCTGACTTTTACTATCTTTCTGGGGTCCGAGGGTTCTTGTGGGGACCGAAGCCTGGTCCCCATGAGGGGGACTCCCCTTTTTAGGGTTAGGGGTTAGGTTTATAGGTATGGTGTGAATAGAGTTTTAGTTAGTCTTAGGGTTAGTTATAGATCAGTAATGGTTAAGGTTAGGAAAAGGGTTTGGGTTAGGTATAAATCTAGTTACTAAAATCAATGGAAGTCAATGGACGGTCCCCATAAGGATAACAAAACACACTTGTGTGTGTGTGTGTGTGTGTGTGTGTGTGTGTGTGTGTGTGTGTGTGTGACTCTCAGGTTTGGAGACACGTCGCTGCAGGAAATCATTAACACTGAGAGTCTCTCCAGACTGAACTCCTACTACGAACAGTTTAAAGAGGTTCTACCTGAAGACTGTGAGTTCTAAATGATGTGGAGACGTGAAGTTAATCATGTGATCCAACATGAACTTTTTATCTCGTTTCAGATCTAAATATGTTTATTTATTTATTTATTTAGCTGTCAGGACAGATGTAAACATCAGCTGATCTCACTTCTGTTTCCCTCGTCACCTACAGGCCTCCCGAGGTCTCGTTCTCAGACCTGCCTTCCTGAGCTGCTCAGGTTTCTGGGTCAGAACGTCAACGCCAGGAAGAACAAGAACGTGGACATCCTCTGGCAGGCTGCCGAGGTGAAGCTGGTGGCAGGATTATGTTTGATCCCAGCATAAATAATCTGATCGTAAACATTCTGTCCTCTCTGCCTCAGATCTGCCGGCGGCTGAACGGCGTTCGCTTCACCAGCTGCAAGAGCGCCAAAGACCGGACCTCCATGTCGGTCACGCTGGAGCAGTGTCTCATCCTGCAGCACGAACACGGCATGGCGCCGCAGGTCTTCACGCAGGCTCTGGACTGTATGCGCAGGTAAGACGTCCTCACGGCGCCTGAATGTAAAACAAACGCAGCGGCGTTCATAACCGAGCCTGATGGGAGCTGTGATGGTTCTGTAGGCTCGTGTTTCAGCCGTCAAACGATCCTCAAAGGTTTCAGTCACAGTTTTTAAATTAAAGTTTTAGTTTTCAGCAAAATTCAACTGAAATTCCAAATCCTGCTTTGGTTTTATTATTTCTTCTCTTTGAACTCGCCACCATCACTGTGACTAAAGTCACTCTTCCTCCTCGTCACATCTGCATTCTGTTTACCTGTCGAGCCCGGACAGGTGGACAGGTGGACAGATCAAACTGTCAAACAGGTTTTGTTACTTTGCTTTTACAGTTTTTTTCCCATTTAGTCAGAAAATAGAACTTATTGAAATGATGATGTCGATAAAACTCCAAGATTTAAAATAAATATTGAGCATTAGGTGAGCGCTCGATGTCCAAATGTACCTGTTGGATATTTACAAAAACATTCACCATCAGAAAGCAGACAGTAATCTGATTACTGAGACTCTGGGAACAGAAGCAATCGATCAGCGGTGACTGTGACCTGATGCTGTTCCAGTTAATCTCACTCTGTAACAACAAGCCCGATGACGCTCGCATGATTCTGTTTAAAGTCTCTTCATCTTTCTTCCTCTCCTCACATCTGCCCATTCTCTCCTCCTCTTCCTCATCAGCCGACGAGCATGACGGTCGATTTGATTTACGCTGAGATGCATGTTTGATGGAAACTTTTCAGAATAAAATCCCTGCGATTGATTCGAGTTGCATGAAGCTCTAACAGCTGGAAATATGTTCATTTAGAGTTTAAATCTGTTTATGGTTTTTATATGTGGAACCATAAACTCTCCCTCCTCCTCTTCCTCCTCCTTCATCCCATGTGTTAGAGCACATAAACATGGTGAGCCGTTCTCGGAGGACATCTTTCTTAATTTCTCTTCTTCCTCTCTTCTCCTTTTCCTCCTGTTTCATGTCTCATGAACCTTTTTGTCTTGTGTTGTCTGATTGGCTCATTCTGCTGCTTGTTTTTGTTTATTGTTGTTGTTTTTCTTTTGATTTCATCTCGTGGGAGCTGCTTCCTGTCATCACCGTCACTCTGATTGTTTTTCCTTTGCCATCTCTCTGCCTGCATCCGTACCATCTGTTTATTTTGGCCGCCTGTGATCATCCTCGTGCTCCCTCTACATCTTTTTTTCTTCCACCCTCCTCCTTTGCTGCTCCACGCCTACTCCCCCTCCTCCTCCTCCTGTCTCCCCTCCCCCGGACCTCGGCAGCGCTGGGACGAGGGAAGGGGTGATCCAGAAGAACCTGAGCGGCTTGCTGCCGGTGCGGGACTTGCATCTGGACCCCAGTCTGCTGTACTCGCTGCCGCTGCTGGCGCTCAGCCCCAACCTGCTGGTGGTGTGGATCTTCCTCAGCGTGACGTACGTCTTGGCCAAACTGCGCTGCAGCTGAGCCGAAGCAACAGGAGAGACTTTCAGCGTTTGTGAGGATGAGTCGGGTGTTTGAAACTGGGCCACTGTCCTATGAACGTGTGATCCAAACACACACTGTCCCACCTCCACGAAGGGCTTCTTATCGCCATTTCCTGTTTTTCTTGCACGTTTTTGGTAAACTTCCTGTTCACACTAAGGCTGCAGAAACAAAACCCAGAATACAGTAACTCCTGAAAAGTGAGCAAACAGTAAAAATCTGAGATTAAGATGGTTGGCAGCTTGATTTGGCTGATAATCTCTACAGAATAAAATTTATTGTGGTTAATTTTTTTTAATCTGATGGTTTATTTTTATTCGTTCATCTTTCTGCAGCTTGTAATTGTAGAAAAACTCATTTTTGAATGTTTTTTTGGGGTGCTGAAAGATGAAGCTGCCGTTTTTTAATCCTAATAATCTCAGATTGTGATGAAGGAGGATGCTGAGACACAGATTATGCTGACCTGAAGAACAGTGTTTCTGCACCAGGTAGATGGAACACACTGTTAACAGACAGCGCCCTCTGCTGGCCGTGTTGTGCTCTGCCTTATGAGAACAGGAGCAACATGTCAAACATGTCAATATGTATAAAGATAAAGTTATTAAACATGAGCAGAGCTTCAGGATGAGCCGACAGTAGCTGCTGTGATAGAAACAAACACAATCATTTAAACAGCTTCTTTCTTTTAGTTTCTTCTTCCATGTGCTTCTGAACTCAGTTTGCAGGTCAAATTAGAGGAAACTGAAACTTTTCTTTCAAGCCAAAGTGAAGCAACTTTATCTGAAATGTATTTTTTTTCATCAGATCTTCCTGCTTCTAGTTTGTGTTGCACTTCGCAGGGTTCAGTCACTGACTCTAATCTTTAACCAGAAACATTCAGAAATAAACTGAAATGATTAAACACATCAACCAGAATGGAACCGTTTAAATCCAAACGTTTCACTGCAAACCCATAAATATCCAGGATGTAACTCCTACCTGCTGCAGACGTGATGATGTCAGAGAGGAAACAAACAAGTCATCAGGAAATAATAAGGATAATAAAAGGTGAAACGTTTCCTAAACCAGCTTCTCTTCTTGATCCAGTTCATTCTGTTAGAACAGGTTCTGGTTCCGTCCAGCTTGTGTAAGTGACTGAACCATCGTGCAGTGGAGATCCGGTCTGTTTTGTGATTGTGGGACGTTCAGGTGTGAAGATGCTGCAGGTTGTTGAGCCGTCCAGATGTTTAGTTTTACATACGCAGGGAGGATCTTTGAATATGCACACAGATTTATGAATGAATGTTTGTGCTGCAGTCGGGTTTATTAAACCCAGTCAGACTTCTCTGGTTTATTTTACCTATAAACAAGAAAAATCTGTTTTTTATTCTTTTCTGGTTAAAAAAAGAATCAGATATTTTCAGTTTCTTTGTTTAGAAAAAAGACAGATTTTAAATCTTTCATTTATCACTCAGTCGTATTAGAATTTATAATAATTAAAGCCACAATTTAAACATTTAACTGTTTATAAAGTTGGAGAATATTCAGACTTCTTAACCTTCCTTTAAGAATCCAGAGGTTCTGGTCCAGTTCTAGAACCCGTCCTTCAGACACCCCGTCCTTCAGACACCGTTTCTGTCTCTCAGACTGACAGAAGAATGTCTCCCCACCACTTCTCAGGTCAAATTTAAGAGTTCTACAAACTGAGATTTTTATCATTCGTCAGCATTAAAGTTTGAAGCAGCTGCTGGTTCGCTGCTAATCCGGGTTCATCCCTGTTCACCTCAGCTGTGCTGCAGAAGGATGAACTTTCAGGTGTTTTAGGTTTGGCTTTATTTGCAGTTTCATGCAGTTTCTGAGTGCAGCTAATTTTTCACATTCTTATTAAAAACAGCAGCGAGCAACAGAGAAGTTCAATCCATCAAAAATTAAAATACTTTCCATCCTGAAATTTAATCCATATAAAACTGTTATTTAAATAATTTAGCAGATGGAAGATAACTGGTTTATGTGGTGAGTTTATTTTCTGTTCATAAAAATGGACAATTTTTCTTTAGCGAGTTTTGAGGCGACAGTCGGTTGATTTTATTTATTTTATACTAGCAGCTTCGTGCAGTTTCCCGTCTTTTTAGACAAGTTAGTGTCTTTAAAACCCGTCTTTTTAGACAAGTTAGTGTCTTTAAAAAAACAACAAAGAACTTTATTCTGTTTCTGTCTGAATCTTTAAAACTACAGATATAATATGCAAATAATATGTTACCAATAGACCACATTAATGGCACTGTGGTTAGATGTGAAACAAGATGTATAAACATGTAAAGGGAATAAATTCTTTATATTTAACAGAATTACACTGAAGTGCTTCCTGAACATTATTCAGCGATTCGTGTCACGCAGCTGAAACTTCAACATTTTTTCTTCTTCTGCCGTATTTTTGTTCTTATTGGATGATAAAATCAGATTATATATTTATACTGTTGTACAAAATCAATTTAAATTATTTTATTGGCTAAATGTATTTATTCTGTCTCATTGTTATAAAGGAGAATTTATGAAAACAGTAAATAGGATTGTTTTGCTTGTGCCATAATTATTCTGCTGCTGTCATTTTATGTTTGTGTGTTTTTATAATTATGGAACTTTATTTTATATATTTATACGTTTGGATCAGCTGTGGGTTTAGTTACATCCCAGTTTGCAGGTTTTCCCAAACATCCAGTTAGATTGTGGAATAAACATGTAATTCATCATGTTTGGCATGTAAATGAATAATTATTGTATTATTAGTATCATGTTTGTGGAGAGGACGTTTCTGATGGTGTTTTATGTTTATTTATGCAGAATGTCTCTGAGAAAGATATTTAAATGTTTTAGTGAAAATAATTTGAATGAACTTTAATGAAACTGATCCCAGGTCAGTCGGTTTGATCCTTCATGCTGCAGTAAATGTCCCAAACGTCACTCTGCTGCCCAAATTAATAAACGTTTGTACCTCCATCTGCAGAATATTCAGTTCTTCAGTCCGTCTTTAAACTGTTTCTGATTGGACGTGAGTGTCTTCACTGAGAACATTAGACATTGTATTAGATCATGTTCTCCAGGGTTCCTCGTGTCTTTCATTTCAAACATCAGAGCTTTGATCTCTGGACTGACCAATCATCATGTCTCCTTTTGTTTCCTTTGCTCTCGTTCTGTCTGAACTCCCTCCTCCTCCTCCTCCCCCATCTTTCCCTCCTCTCTCTCTCTCCTCAGTGAGGGTTGCAGGCGAGAGAATACCATGAAGAACGTGAAATGCAGAAAATACGCCTTCAACTCACTGCAGCTCCGAGCT
Source organism: Pachypanchax playfairii (assembly GCA_006937955.1). NCBI lineage: Eukaryota > Metazoa > Chordata > Actinopteri > Cyprinodontiformes > Aplocheilidae > Pachypanchax > Pachypanchax playfairii. The sequence continues at coordinate 863,970 of SSNP01000046.1, forward strand.
TTTCCCAGACACTACCGACCCCCTGACGGCACCTTCGGCAAAGTGGAGACCTGACGGGACGGCGTGGAGCTCTGATGATGGCGGCGGCGACTGGACTGGCTGAGGAAGATCAGACTGATGATGATGAAGGTTTCAGAGTCATTGCAACCGTTAGTTACCTGGTGATGTAGCTGAGGTTGTAGATTTAGTCTAACATGAGGAGCAGAATCACACTGAAACATTCAGGCAGGTGATTTTTATGTAGTTTTATTCTTAAGGGTTTTACCTCACAGCACCAACCTGATAAACACCTGCCATGAAAACCTTTAAATATGGAATCAGAAAACAAAGACGTGCAGATGAATCTGCTACCAGGAGAAACGTCCCTGCTTCAGTTTCTGTTACTTTGGTTTTTAGATTTTAATGAATAACATTAGTTGGACTTTTGATTCAAAACAGACTGAAAAGAAAACTAGAATACTTAACAAGTAGCAACAAAAGCAGTGCCTTCAAAGTGGTGTGCGAAGTGCCCATGAGCAAGCCTTGCGTTGATTTCTGTAACATAAACAATAAAGTGACCTTAACGAGCTCAGCTCTGGAGCTCCAGACCTGAAACAACTGAAGCTGGACTGAAGAAGGATTCATGACGATTCCGATCGATTCCTCTCGTGCTGGTAGATTTTACCTCTTCATGCTGTTTTCACTGCAAATTATTATTATAATGTGATATTTTCATTTACTGTATTTAAAACTGGTCTCAGAATCTAAAAACCAACCAGAACCAGAATGTTTCCACATTCCCATAGAATCAGTGACCTGTGTGTACCACAAGGGGGCAGCGCTGCTGCTCTCACCATCAGTTTCCTCTGAGTAAAAAGGATTTTCACACTCTTCTGTTTCCATGTTTTATCTGTTAACACACACACATTATGTTTTACATAAGAAGATTGAAACGCTTTTATTTCATCTTGACAGAAGGATCATTTCAGGTTAATTGGTTTTACATCCAGATAACATTGAGTCTGACTGTAACACAGCACATAGTGATGATATAAAATGGGTTATTTAAAAACATCCTGATGGTATCAGTTGGAAAACCACCATGTTTAGTCATGCTGAGGAATTAATGGGAAAGATTTCCACGAAAAGTGTGTTTGTAGATCTATTGGACCATCTCAGATGATCTGATGTGGATGTTTTTCCTCTGACCTTCAGCGCTATTCAGCAGATGTTTGTGGATCAGAATTCTGTGGAGGAGAAAGTGCGTCAGAGCTTCACCTCATTCCTGTTAATGTGCCTGTGATTTCCTCATGTCCTGTTTTAAATGATCCTTTTTCAGAAACAGCTTAAACAAGCTACAGCTGCTGCAGATCAAGACTTTCAGCTCTTCTCACCTGAGTCAGGTGAATTTCACCTGTCAGGTGTCCACAGAAAAAGGAGGGAAAGATTCACCTGAATTTGTATCAGATAAAGAAGATAAATGGAAATAGAAAGGACAGAAAACCTTTTTTAACAGTAATGTGCAAAAGTCTTGAGTCATCTCTGAAATCTGGGTATTTTCCTTCCAAGCAGCTAAAAAATATCTGATACAGAAACACCTAAAATCAATTAAATCTTTGGAAAAATAAATTATTTCAGTAAAAGTTGCAGGTTTGAATCCCAGCTGGTACCTTTGTACATGAAGTTTTCATGTCGGTGACCTTGAAGATGATCGACCAGGTACAGAACATGTTCCAACATCACTAGCAGCATTTTAACACAAACTTTTTCTAAAGTGCGTCATTTATGTGATGAAGATCTGCTTCCTGCTGTTTCATCCAAATCAGACGTAACAGTTGCACATTGTTTTTTTTTTTTTAACAGTCTCAACTATCTTAAATAACTTGTTTTCAGCTGGCTGGAGTTTCACAAGTTCACTGTTATATTCTCCAGCAAGTTAAAACACAAACCCTGTGATGAAAGACGTAAAACCACTCGAATCCAACTGACCCTCCTTCTCTGAAAAGCTAATTGTTTGCAGTTAAATAAAACTTCTTGTGCCTGAAGTGACTTTTATGAACCAGTTTGTGTGATTTCTAAGAAATTTCACAACATTCAAACTGAAAAGAACTTCATGGACTCTAACAGAGGAGTCAAGTTAAAAACCATGTGAGATAAACTTCTGCAGTCCAAAAAGTCAAATATCATGAGAACCTTAAATAAAAGATGAACCTTTAGAGACATTTTCCCAGAAGTCAAAGGAGTTTTATGTGACGAGTAATTGAATCAGTATTTTTTGGGTCATTGAGTGTTTGGAGAAGAAGCCGCCGACATAGTTTCATCATTTCATACACATTTAACACGCACGCACAGAAAACCACCGGCGAGGAAAAAACTCCTGCAGGATAAAAACTCTGACCTCATGTCAGTCTGAGGGACGGGATGGACTACAGATCAATACTCCAGAACCATGAGGCCAGCTTGAAGCTCCAGAACCACGAGGACAGCTTGAAGCAGCTTGAAGCTCCAGAACCACAAGAACTGCATGAAGCAGCTTGAAGCTCCAGAACCACAAGGACTGCATGAAGCAGCCTGAAGCTCCAGAAGCACAAGGACAGCTTGAAGCAGCTAAGCTCCAGAACCATGAGTACAGCTTGAAGCAGCTTGACGTTCCAGAACCACCAGGACAGCTTGAAGCAGCTTGAAGCAGCTTGAAGCAGCTAAGCTCCAGAACCATGAGAACTGCATGAAGCAGCCTGAAGCTCCAGAAGCACAAGGACAGCTTGAAGCAGCTAAGCTCCAGAACCATGAGTACAGCTTGAAGCAGCTGAAGCTCCAGAACCACAAGGACCGCTTGAAGCAGCTTGAAGCAGCTGAAGCTCCAGAACCACAAGGACAGCTTGAAGCAGCTGAAGCTCCAGAACCACGAGGACAGCTTGAAGCAGCTGAAGCTCCAGAACCACGAGGACAGCTTGAAGCAGCTTGAAGCTCCAGAACCACAAGCACAGCTTGAAGCAGCTTGAAGCTCCAGAACCACGAGGACAGCTTGAAGCAGCTGAAGCTCCAGAACCACGAGGACAGCTTGAAGCAGCTTGAAGCAGCTGAAGCTCCAGAACCACAAGGACAGCTTGAAGCAGCTTGAAGCAGCTGAAGCTCCAGAACCACAAGGACAGCTTGAAGCAGCTGAAGCTCCAGAACCACGAGGACAGCTTGAAGCAGCTGAAGCTCCAGAACCACAAGGACAGCTTGAAGCAGCTGAAGCTCCAGAACCACGAGGACAGCTTGAAGCAGCTGAAGCTCCAGAACCACGAGGACAGCTTGAAGCAGCTGAAGCTCCAGAACCAAGAGGACAGCTTGAAGCAGCTGAAGCTCCAGAACCACGAGGACAGCTTGAAGCAGCTTGAAGCTCCAGAACCACGAGGACAGCTTGAAGCAGCTGAAGCTCCAGAACCACGAGGACAGCTTGAAGCAGCTGAAGCTCCAGAACCACGAGGACAGCTTGAAGCAGCTTGAAGCTCCAGAACCACGAGGACAGCGCGAATTAAATGATCTTCTAGTTGTTTTCAGTCTGAGTAGAAGTCTGCTGATTTGAATCTTTAACACACTGAACTGATTTGTTTATAAATCCAACAACAGGCGTCTTACATCTCCGCTAAAGTCTAATTCAAGCATTTAAAAGCATTTTTATGGTAAATTTAAAGCTTTTCTATTACTTTAGTGTTGAGATGAAAAATAAAAAAAATTCTCGTCTTCATCACATGATCTTGATTTATGTAATACAATTTTATAAACTCTAAAAAAATAGTTTTAAAATGTGTCTCTTATTTGAAAATATGCAGCACATTTTTTTTTTTTAAATGTAGTTATTTATTGTTATAAATGTTATTTCATGGTATTAACTTTTGAAAAATGCAGTTTTTCTATATATTTTAAATAGATGTGATCACGTATGAAAAAAGGTTTTCTGAGTCACATTCGTTAACGTTTTTATAATCTGAAAAGGAGTTTCAAGTAATTTTTTTAAAAAAGATTTCCTGCACCTGTGAAAAGCTTATGTTTGTTCTTTTATACTGAAAATAAACGATATGATCATCTTCATCATCAGACTGAAACTTTCCTGCATGAGGTCATTTTCCCACAACAGCTTTTTTTACATCACATGACGACTTGAACTAATTGCATGAAATTCAGGTTTATATTGTGACTCTGAAGCAGAAGCGGACACTCCTCAGACAACAGCATCACCACCATGAACACCATCTTCTTCTTGGCCCAGATCTTCAGCATCATCCCGGTTTCTGCCATGGTGCTCCTTGTTCTCATGAAGCTCATGTCCTTCTTCCACAGCAGCGTGAAAGCAGATGGTCATGGGTTCGCCGTGCTGATAACGGGCTGCGACAGCGGCTTCGGACACCAGCTGGCTCACTGTCTGGACCGGAGGGGCTTTGTGGTGTTTGCTGGGTGTTTGGATCCAGAAGGACTTGGAGCTCAGAACCTGATCAGACAGAGCTCCAAAAACATGAAGATCCTCAAGCTGGACATCACCAGGGATGAAGAGGTGCAGCAGGCGAGGAAGATGATCCAGGAGAACCTGCCAGAGAAAGGTCAGAGTTCAACACAGAGAGAGAAAAACATTTTTCATCTATTGAATAGATTATTTCTTTATCATTTTTTAATTTCTATGTGATTTTGATTCACAAAGTCCAAATTTCTTTTTAATTTTAGGCTTTTAAGCTTAAAATTCAGACTTTTGTTGTGACGATCAGAACTTTCAGTAATCATCAGTAAGAAACGTCTTCCTTTTGAATTCAAACTAAAATTATGATTTAACAATATCTCAGAATAGAACATGAATCAATCAGTATGTTTTTTTAATTACTCAAACTGTTAAAAAAGTCTTGGACCTTTTAATTTTCTTGTAAAAATTTAGAACACGTTTTATTCTTTCTATCATGTTAAACTCAAACTCGAAACAATGTTTTTAATTTAGAACTAAAAAAAACAAAAAAACTTCTTGTTAGTTTTTTATTAATTTTTTGGGGCAAGTGTTTGACCCTGAACAGGTCACAGGGTTTCCATGTTGTCTTTACGTGCACGTTTACTCTGGTTTTCTTCATGCTCAGGTCTGTGGGCCGTCGTGAACAATGCCGGGATCTCGGACTGGGCTGAGATCGAGTGGAGCACCATTAAAGATTTCTACAACATGGTGGACGTCAACCTGTTTGGCAGCATCAGGACCTCCATCGCCTTCCTGCCTCTGATCCGAGCCTCTAAAGGTGAGAATCTGTGATGGTGTTTGCAGAGAAACTGAAACAGAAACGTCGATTTATATTTGCTTCCTTTCACATACAGTATGAAACCCAATGTCTGCTTCATGCTGCAGGTCGTATGATCTTTGTGTCGAGCATCTTTTCCTTCTTCCACTGCCTGAACATGGGAGCGTACAGCGTGTCAAAGAGAGGACTGGAAGCATTTGCAGATTGTTTAAGGGTGGAGATGGCCAGTTTTGGTGTGAAGGTACATTTAATACTGAACAAACACATAAAAACTCCCAGTGAAGTTAAACTGCAGTTTATTTTGAATTAATTTGATTTAGTTCATCTGTCATAACAGCAGAATGAGTAACAGTGAAGACAGCTGGTATAAAATCTGATTAAACTGCCTCCGTTCGGTTCCATCAGATCTTAGAAGTTAATTACTATAAAAAATTATAAAACATTACAGAGTTTATTTTAAACAAAGAGGACACTCCGCTTCTAACTTCTCACTGTGTAACAGATATTAAACATGATGTGACTCTGCCTTCAGGTTAGCATCATTCAGCCGGGAAACTTCGCAGGCGCCACCAACATCCTGAAGGTTAAAACCGGTTCAGAGATCTGGGAGAAACTGGACGAGGAGCGAAAACTCATCTTCAACCGGCAGTACGTCGAGCTGGCCAACGAGTACTTTCTGTCAACGTGTGGAACCGGGTTCAAGACCTCAGACCAGGTCATCGAGGCTCTGCTGCACGCGCTCACATCCACTCAGCCCAAACACAGATACCTGCTGGTCTCTGGGGTGGATCTGATGTTCTTCAAACTGTTCCCCGTTCTGCCCACATTCATCTCTGATGCTGTGTTTTCTCTCAGCTCCATGTACACCAAACGAAGAGAACGGCTTTACGCTTAACTGGGGCGGCTGTGGCTCAGTGGTTAGAGCGGTCGTCCTCCAATTTGAAGGTTGGTGGATCGATCCCGGCTTCCACCGCCACATGTCGAAGTGTCCTTGGGCAAGACACTGAACCCCATGTTGCCCCCCGATCTGCGTATCGGGTTGTGTGAGTGTTAGCCCCTACCCTCTCCCCCCGGTTTACATATCGGGTTGTGTGAATGGGTGAATGCAAAACCTTGTAGTGTGAAAGCGCTTTGAGTGGTCTGAATGACTAGAAAAGCGCTATACAAATACAGGACATTTACCATTTACCATTTAACACACACACACACACACACAGTTCCATCATGTTCACCTGCATCTTAAATCTCCTTGTAGATCATCTGCAGCTCTTTTCACTCTTATAACAATATTGAGTTGTTTATTGACGCTGATAACAGACGAGGCTTGAACAGCTTTACTTTGCCTGAGAGCATATATTTAATTATTAAAGTCAATAATACCACCTTTAAAATCAGTTCTTGTTCTTTGTTTTTGGTATTTTGTTCATTTAGAATCGGTTCATGTTGTGATCATATCGTTTAAATGATGATAAATTTAAAGCTATAGTGCGTAACTTCTGTCGCCCCCTAGCGGAATTTTGCGTTATTACAACAATGAAGCTGGCGCTTCCATATGACGTACGCCCACCTGTCTCCCCCCGTCCCCCTTGCCCCAACCGCTATTCCTCTGCCGCTGTGATTCGCGATTCCACAACATTTTTATTCTGTTTGAATAAGGACAGCTGTTGAAAAAAGATGGACTCTTTGGAAGAACTTCCAGATAAGTGTGTCTTGGCCGTTTCTTTGGCTTCTCCGCCATGTCGCTTTCCCGTTCTGCCTGCACTCTGCCTCCTGCTACGAGACTCTCCGCTCGTCCTCCCCCTCCCTTCTTGTTGTGACGTAAAAGACGCAATTTCCTGCGCGGCAGCGCGGGAATGTCGCAGGTCGACACGCAAAGTAAAAATGATATATATTGAAAAATACCGTGAGATGTTTGAGGAGCCGATCGGCTTAATCTGCATTGTGTCATCTCCTCTAATAGTGGCTTGGCTGAAACGGACATTCACGGACATGTAAATGTTACGCACTATAGCTTTAAATCTCTGAGTCTGAATTTTGAAACAAACTAAAGATACAGATAATTTAAAGGTGGAATATGGAACACGAACATCACAGCTACATCTAGTGGGCAGATGCCACAACAACAGAACAAGGCCTCCAGCCATCAGGGCACCAGACTCACAACCCCTCACATGCGCGCCAGTGCCATGAAAATTCTTCACTCAAACCCGTCTGGCCCTCGAGCCTCTCTGGTCACTCCCGGGAAGAAAAACAAACTCCCCAACAGTCCAGAGCAGCTTCTTGACCCGCTGACTCCGCCCCCCTCCACAGTACCAGCCTCACTATGGGTAGCCACAGTCTCCTCCCCTTCCGGTCAGCTCATGGGTCCCCTGAACAAAAAAATAATGAATGGAAGTCAATGAAGCCATAAAAGTTATTTTCTGGTCCGCTTTGTCTTACGCCCTGAATCACACATATGCTGTACCGCAATTTAAATGATAAATAATGATGTAAGTTATGATCGGGTCTGTCAAGTGGATTCGGATTTATTTATTTTTAAAATTTCGTAATTAAAATGACTACAACTGAAAAGTCGCCCATATGACGTCACGGCAGAATCTCCCGAGTCTCAACGGTGACTTTTCCTTCGTTTTTACGCGACAATGCCGGTGTGTTTTGTACCTGGATGTCACCACAAAACTAGTCGTTTAATGCTCCTTCCTTCGTCCTGATAGAAGGAGGTGAAGCTCACTAAACTCACCGCCATTGTTCCTATTCTGATTCTTCTTCTCCTTCTGAGCGGTATGGAGACGTCAATTTTACGAGACAAGTGGTTGTAGTCTACTGCGTGTCTTCACACAAAATATAAAATAACTTTTGCGTTTATATAAAATAACTTTTGCTGCGTGTTGAAAATGATCGCTTTGTCGGCATCAAAACTTGTCTTTACAATTCATGAACATCATATGTTCGATCCATGGTGCATTTCATTCTGGATCAGAAAATAATTTTTATCGCTCCATTGACTTCCATTATTTTTTCACCCAGGGGACCCATGGACCGGAAGTAGAAGGGCGTGACTTAGGCTCCCTATTACAGACTATTTACCATATTAGGTAACCCATAATTGTGCCGCAACTCTGCCCGCTATTGGCTGGTAGATGTAGATGTAAACATAATGCCAATGTTGTGCCCATCAGAATAAATATTTTATATTTTACTTCAAATATAGTTTTTAAAGGAAATACTGTACTTTCATTCTAAAACCCTCTAAACACCCCGTGGAGGTATTATCTTTTTAAAAAATATTGATTTTTGTGAAAATATTCCATGTTCAACCTTTAAAAGAATGTTCTAGAGAATTATTCTAAATTTTGTACAAAGTTCAAGGTGCTATTTTAAAGTTGGTAGTTGAGCAACAGCAGATTTATGACGCTTTAAGTTTTTGCGCTTCTCTTTTGAACCTTCTCAGATTCCGTGGAGTAGGTGTAACAAAACACCTGAGAGTGGCAGAAGATGAAGAGGTCTCACTCTGATTTTGTTTTGTTAAACACTCACGGTTCATAACTAATCAAACTGGTGATGAGAAAGACTTTTATTATTTACTTTTTAGATATTAGAGAGGAGGGGCAAATATTATTATTATTTATTATTATTATCATTATTAGTAACCATCCTTGTCACTTGTTTCATCTTTTGAAATTTCTTCCTCATCTATAAAACTTTTTACTTTCTGATTTATTGTTTAATGACTTATTGGAAATAAAATCAGAAATAAAAATGTGCTATGCAGTGTGTTTTAATACTTTGGTGTTAATTATTATTTGTTATATCTGTTCAGTTGGCCGGTATGGCGTTAATCTTATTGCAGCTCAGCTCAAATAAACGACATGACACTCGTGCAGCGAACCTGGTCCTTTATTTTTAAAACTTCCCTTGAACCCCCAGTTCCCAACAAAAGGTTCCTACCCCTGAACTTCCGGTAACAATACCTTATCACTACATCCCCCTTTCCGAGGCAGATTTAACTGTAAGGAGAAGAAAACATAAATCTTGGAATCTCAGCAAAACTATACCATAGCAGCTTCACCCATTTGTAAGCAAACTTTAAACATACTGAACAATAGTTGTCTCTCTCTGTAAAGATATTAATGTGCTTGCTGTCTAACAGTTTGCCCTTTTGCACACAGAACCATGAGTGATAATAAACCGCTTTCACAAACTTTTTTTTTTTTTACTTAAAGGAACTTAAGGCAGCTTTACAAAATCTGAGTCAGTGCTGCCACGACAAGCGCTGTGGCTAACTGCAGCCACCAGCCAAGCCGGCACGGGAGTCTTCACAGCACTGCACAAGGGAGGCTAACATACTTCACGTCAGGTCTCTCCACTCTGTTATTTGATTTGATCTCATCATTTTCATACTGTATCAGGCTCTAAACAAGACCTATAATGTTTTCTCACCTTGTCACAAGGAAATGAGCCATGTCAGCATCCGTTTTCACTCCCAAATGCAGCTGAAGTTCCTTCCATGAACCGAACGCATATCCAATATTTATGAGGGTGCCTGCCCGGCTTCGGTCATGTATTTTTTTAGACTCACGAGATGCCGCTGATAAAGTCTTTTTTTTCTTCGTGGTGCCACTTTTTTGGGGGGTGAGAGTGGATGCAGGTCGTTTGCTGGCTGCAGAAACATCCATAAGTATACCTTCAGTGTTTGAATCCAAGTCCACGGCGGCCATGTACTTCCTGTTCAAGAGCTGTCGGCAACGCGCATGCAGCGTCAATTTACGTCACATCCCTACAACTGCGCGGGAAATTCGGACGTCGAACTGCAGCGCATTATGTGGCACACAGCGTTTCCAAGGCAACAGACATATATGCGGATGGCCTCGTTATTTTGGGTTTTTAATGCTTCATGACCCATTAGCATTGAATAAACTGGAAATGCATGTGTAGTTTTTCACAAATCTTGCCTTATGTCCCTTTAACATTCCATTTTTCTCTCTTCATTGTTCTTGAAATGCAGCATGAGGTTGGGGGTAGACTGCCCCAAGGCCTCGACCTGAGTGCGGGGATTATTCTGCCCCTGTGTGCACTCAGTTTCCAAACCTATGAACAAACAAAGTCTTTAAGGTGCCTGGGTGGTACCCTGACTCTGGCAGGAAGACGCCGCTCCCCCAAAGCAGACTGTTGTCCAGAGTCAACCTGGCCCGCAGGAGTGACAGTCACGGTTTGGGTGGCAGGAGGGACGCTGTCAGAAGCCGGCTCCAACAAGCTGGTCGGGGGGTCAGGTGACTTGGGTGTTGGTGAGAGATGATATCTGTTCCTCCGCAGGTTTCCACTAGGTGTGTTGACAATATATGACCTCGGTGTTCCTGCTGAAGAGATCACTGTGCCCCTTTCGACCTTGTCCTTCACCCAGACATGGTCGCCCGGTTTCAGCTGTGGCATTTTATAGGCCCTGTGTCTGATGTTGTAGTTTTGTGTCTGTTTCTGTCTGTAGTTTCGTTCAGTCGCTCTCAGCTTCTCCATGTCTGGCCACTTAGGGCTCAGGTGGGATGGGATGACGGGAAGTGGTGTTCTAATTTTCCTACCCATAAGAAGCTCTGCAGGGCTGTGCCCATTTGCCAGTGGAGCTGCACGATAAGCCATGAGGGCAAGGTAAGGATCGCTGCCCTTCTTCAGTAGCCCTTTTATGGTCCTTACCGCTCGCTCCGCCTCCCCGTTGCTCTGTGGGAAGTGGGGGCTGGACGTCACATGGCCAAAGCCCCACTCATGCGCAAACTGTCTGAAAGGCTCGGACGCGAACTGAGGTCCTTTGTCCGAGCGAACTACGTCTGGGATTCCGTGACGAGCAAATATAGATTTAAAGCAGAACTAAGTAAGTTTTGCTCTCGCTCTCCCCCTACTGGTTCCCTGTGAAAGCTCACTGTCGTAACGTTCCCCCGCCGCCGCAGACCCCCCCCCTCACCCCCCTCTATTTACAGTGGGGCAAAAAAGTATTTAGTCAGCCACCAATTGTGTAAGTTCTCCCACTTAAAAAGATCAGAGAGGCCTGTAATTTTCATCATAGGTATACCTCAACTATGAGAGACAAAAGGAGGAAAAAAAAATCCAGAAAATCACATTGTCTGATTTTTAAAGAATTTATTTGCAAATTATGGTGTAAAATAAGTATTTGGTCACCTACAAACAAGTACGATTTCTGGCTTTCACAGACCTTTAACTTCTTTAAGAGGCTCCTCAGTCCTCCACTCGTTACCTGTATTAATGGCACCTGTGTGAACTCGTTATCAGTATAAAAGACACCTGTCCACAACCTCAGTCACGCTCCAAACTCCACTATGGCCAAGACCAAAGAGCTGTCAAAGGACACCAGAAACAAAATTGTAGACCTTCACCAGGCTGGGAAGACTGAATCTGCAATAGGTAAGCAGCTTGGTGTGAAGAAATCAACTGTGGGAGCAATTATTAGAAAATGGAAGACATACAAGACCAGTGATAATCTCCCTCGATCTGGGGCTCCACGCAAGATCTCACCCCGTGGGGTCAGAATGATCACAAGAACGGTGAGCAAAAATCCCAGAACCACACGGAGGGACCTAGTGATTGACCTGCAGAGAGCTGGGACCAAAGTAACAAAGGCTACCATCAGTAACACACTACGCCGCCAGGGACTCAAATCCTGCAGTGCCAGACGTGTCCCCCTGCTGAAGCCAGGACACGTCCAGGCCCGTCTGCGGTTTGCTAGAGAGCATTTGGATGATCCAGAAGAGGATTGGGAGAACATCATATGGTCAGATGAAACCAAAATAGAACTTTTTGGTAGAAACTCAACTTGTCGTGTTTGGAGGGGAAAGAATACTGAGTTGGATCCAAAGAACACCATACCTACTGTAAAGCATGGGGGTGGAAACATCATGCTTTGGGGCTGTTTTTCTGCAAGGGGACCAGGACGACTGATCCGTGTAAAGGAAAAAATGAATGGGGCCATGTATCGTAAGATTTTGAGTGAAAACCTCCTTCCATCAGCAAGGGCATTGAAAATGAGACGTGGCTGGGTCTTTCAGCATGACAATGATCCCAAACACACCGCCCGGGCAATGAAGGAGTGGCTTCGTAAGAAGCATTTCAAGGTCCTGGAGTGGCCTAGCCAGTCTCCAGATCTCAACCCCATAGAAAATCTCTGGAGGGAGTTGAAAGTCCGTGTTGCCCAGCGTCAGCCCCAAAACATCACTGCTCTAGAGGAGATCTGCATGGAGGAATGGGCCAAAATACCAGCAACAGTGTGTGAAAACCTTGTGAAGACTTACAGAAAACGTTTGACCTCTGTCATTGCCAACAAAGGCTATATAACAAAGTATTGAGATTAACTTTTGTTATTGACCAAATACTTATTTTCCACCATAATTTGCAAATAAATTCTTTAAAAATCAGACAATGTGATTTTCTGGATTTTTTTTTCCTCCTTTTGTCTCTCATAGTTGAGGTATACCTATGATGAAAATTACAGGCCTCTCTGATCTTTTTAAGTGGGAGAACTTACACAATTGGTGGCTGACTAAATACTTTTTTGCCCCACTGTATGTACGTGAGTGTGAGTGCCGTAAAGCAGGTTTGTTCTCGCAAGATTAGTCGGGTCCGATCCACTGAAAGTTGCAAGTGCTGCTTTCAGGACACAGACCCCGGAGGGAGGGGAGGGACCCACGAATTACCCCGCCAAGTCCTTGTTTACCCCCACAGGGACTCTGGAAAACATTTATTGAGGTGAAAAAACTTACTTAGTTCTGCTTTAAGGTGCTCAATCACAGCTTCAGATGTGGTGTGCGTGAGTTTAGCCACTTCAAAGAACCTTGAGAAATAGTCCACAACGACCAAATAAGTCTTGTTTTCAGTCTGGAACAGGTCAGCCCCCACAGTGGACCATGGTCGTGGGGGGAACTCCGTAGGTTGCAGGGTTTCCCTGAAATTTGTTCGTTCACGGCTGCAAATGTCACAGTTCTCCACCAGCTTTGTAAGCTCTTTGTTGAGACCTGGCCACCAAACGGACTGTTTAGCCCTCTCCCTACATTTGGTGATTCCCAGATGGCCCTGATGAAGTTTGGTTAGTGTCTCTGCTCTGAGCGATGGTGGGATTACTATCCTGCAGCCATAGAGCAGCAGACCATTTTGGACTGTAAGCTCACCGGAGAATGATAAGTATGGCTGGAATGCTCTCTCAATGGAGAATTTGTCAGGCCATCCCTCTGTACAGAACATCTTCAGCTGATGGACCGTGGCATCTCTATCCTGATGCATCTGTATTTCTTTAAGCCTCCTTTCAGTAGCTGGCAGGCTTGCTATCACAGAGTCGACATACAAATTGATTTCTTCCTCTGGGAGACCTTCTGCTGTGTTGCTGACAGGGGCTCTGGAGAGCACATCTGCAGTAGCGATGTCTTTGCCCGCCACATGTGAGATTGTATAGGAAAACCTCATGAGCCTCATGCGAAGATGTTGTATGCGAGGTGGAAGCTCATCCAGGCCCTTTGAACCTAGCAGGGGAACCAGAGGCTTGTGATCAGTTTCGATCTGGAAACTTTTCCCTATAAGGAACTCTGACAACCTTTCACAGGCCCATGTTGTCGCCAGGGCCTCTTTTTCAATCTGGGCATATCGCTGTTTAGTGTCACTCAGCGTCCGTGAAGCATGCGCCACATGTTTCCAGTCTGCTCCGTTCTGTCGCTGCAGAAGCACGGCTCCCATCCCATAAGAAGAGGAGTCGGCTGAGACTAGCGTTTCAGCATTCGGGTCGTACAGAGCTAGACCTGGCGGGGTTGTCAGGTCTGCCTTGATGTCATCAAAAGCCTGTTGCTGTGGTGGTCCCCAGCTCCACGCATTTGATTTCCTCAGAAGATCCCTCAGAGGACGAGTTTTCTCAGCCAGGTTGGGAAGAAACTTCCCTAGGTGATTGGTCATTCCCAGGAAGCGTCTCACTTCACTGACATTAGTGGGCTCAGGCATGGCTTTCACAGCGCTCACTTTATCGGGGTCTGCGCTGACTCCAGATGCCTCGATCACTTGCCCCAAAAACTTTATCTTATTCTTTGAGAATTCGCACTTGTCATTGAGTGTGACTCCTGCTTCCTGCAGTCTTAACAGCGCCTTTCTCAGTCTGTCATCGTGTTCAGTCTGTGTAGCTCCCCAGATGAGCACATCATCCATCTGGCATAAGACTGCTTCCAGGCCCTCAAGGATGCGCGACATTCGCTTCTGAAAGTGTTCAGGAGCTGATGAGATCCCAAAACACAGATGGTTGTAGCAGTAACGTCCAAATGGGGTTATGAACGTGGTCAGCAGAGAAGAGTCATTGGAGAGGGGAATTTGCCAAAATCCAGCATTGGCATCGAGCTTGGAAAACACTTTGGTGCCTGCTAACTGACCTAAGGTGTGTTCAACTGATGGTAAAGGATGTTTCTCTCTCATGACAGATTTGTTCAGTTCGGTGAGATCTGAGCAAATTCTCACTCTGCCTGTGCGTTTGGGCACCACTACCATGGGCGCGCACCATTCGGTGGGTTCCTTCACCTTTGAGATGACTCCTTGCCGCTCCATGCGATCCAGCTCCTCTTTAACCTTGGGTAGAAGTGGAAGAGAAATACGCCGGGGTGTTGAGAGGGAAAAGGGTTTTGCCCCTGGTTTCAGTACAACACTGTACTCGCCTTCCATTTTCCCCAGTCCCGAGAAAAGCTTAGGAAACTCTCTTTTCACACTCTCTTTAGAGTCAAGACTGATAGTATTCAGCCTAGCAACCAGCTGTAAGGCTATGGCGGCTTGTCCACTCAGCAGCGGTGTGCGAAGTCCATCAACCACATAAACCTCCTCCTTAGTGGTTTTGTTGTTCTTACAGAGAGTGGCAGAGAACTTGCCTGTCACCTGTAGGGGTGACCCTCCTGGTCCACACAGGATCTTTGTTCGTCGGCTCCCGTATCAAGTTTAAAAACAGTGCTGTAATTTTCCACCATTATGTCTGTCATCCATTGACTTCCACCTGTATGATCTGACAGGGAGCCCAAGAATGCGATGTCCTCATCACTGTCTGCAGTCACTACTGCCACGCTGGCTTCTCTCATTTTTTTGGTTCTACAGACTCTAGCATAATGTCCCTTTTTTCTGCAATGGTTACATTCTGCCTCCCTCGCCGGACACTGTTGCAGTGAATGCCACTTAGTGTCGCCACATCTTTTACATTGAGATGGTTTATCCTGCTGGATCTTCTTAGAAGCAAAGCTGCCTCGAGCTTTCTGTTTGGAACGTGCCCCGCCACGCTGCTGCAGCTGCACTCTGTCAAGCTGAGCATTCAGAGCCTCTGCTTTAAAGTTTGTTTTAAGCATTTCTTGCTGTTTTTTCACCTGCTCACATTGTCGAGCTCTAGTAATGGCTTTCTCTAAAGTTAACTCTGGGTCCATTTGTAATTGCTCTGATAAGCGTTTGTCTCTCAGGCCCACAACGAGTCTGTCTCTTACCATCTCGTCATGCAGGGCACCATATCCGCAGTGCTCCGCCAAGCAGTGTAGAGCCGTGTGGAAGCTGTCTGCGGACTCGCCTGGTTCCTGTTGCCTCTGATTAAACTTAGCTCGTTCAAAGAAGACGTTTCGGTGGGCAACGAAGTGAGCATCCAGTTTTCTTTTAACTGTTTCATAGTCACTCGCTTCCTCAGGGCTGAGATGGAGGGAAACCAAGATATCCTCTGCTTCCTCTCCCATGCAGTAAATCAAAGCGTTTACTTGATTCTCGTCCGCTTGTGTCTCCAGACCAGACGCGATGCGGTATCTGTCGAAGCGCTTAATCCACTTTGCCCAGTCATCTGCTTTAAACGAGAACTTTTCCGGTGGTGATACCAACTGGTTCATGCTGCGGCCTCCTGTTAGCCGTCTGCGGGTAACTCGCCGGCCTCCTACAGGGAAGACGAAGGAAAAAAAATCTCCGCCGAAGCTGTGCAGCTGCCCTAACGTGGCTCTGTTAGGATCTAACTTTAGTCAACTTCTGACACCATGTTCAGTTGGCCGGTATGGCGTTAATCTTATTGCAGCTCAGCTCAAATAAACGACATGACACTCGTGCAGCGAACCTGGTCCTTTATTTTTTAAAACTTCCCCCTCCACCCCAGTTCCCAACAAAAGGTTCCTACCCTGAACTTCCGGTAACAATACCTTATCACTACAATGACGTCACGGCAGAATCTCTCGAGTCTCACCGCTGCCTTTTGGTACTCTTGGGTTTTACGCGACAATGCCGGTGTGTTTTGTACCTGGATGTCACCACAAAACTAGTCGTTTAATGCTCCTTCCTTCGTCCTGATAGAAGGAGGTGAAACTCGCTAAACTCACCGCCATTGTTCCTATTCTGATTCTTCTCCTTCTGAGTGGTGCGGTGACGTCAATTTTACGAGACAAGTGGTTGTAGTCTACTACGTGTCTTCACCCAAAATTTAAAATAAGTTTTGCCCTGTGTCGAAAATGATCGCTCCAGTGATGGAGTAATGCGAGCAGGAGGACGAGTGACTGTTGGAGATGCTGTAAAAATACACACAGTAAAACATGCTTGTTAAAGAGGCCGTTTCATACAAAATTTCAGGACTTTGTGGTTATTTCTTAAGTATTAACCAGTAATATGAAACATTTTATATCTAAAAGACGTCAGGAAACACTGATTAACAGACCTTTCAATCTGTCTGCATTAAAATTCGGGTGGTTCCGGCTTCTTCCGTCAGGCTTCGTCAGCAGCTCGTTCATATTCATTGTTCGAATTTGCTGGACTCTGATTGGCTAACAAACTAGCCTATGAGAACAAGGTACACTGTTTCCTGCCCCGCTGGGCATGGCAACGTCAGACGTCGTGTCTTCCTGTTTGCTACGTCTTATGCTACAGCTTTTAGCCAGCAGCATGCTAGGCGTGGTTTCAACTGCAGGAGCTGATGAATACTAACGAACAAAGGAGTTGTGATCAAACAGATACAGGCCGTTCAGACTCGGGAGAACTCGGGTTTTATCACCACCTGCGTAGTTTGAGAGATTAAAACTGAAAGAGAAGTTGTTGACCTGTTTTCACCCACTATGAAGGTAAGAACACCTGTGGAGCTAAAATATTCAACAGAAACCTCAGAAAAACTGTTTTTAATGGAAGGGCCTCTTTAACAAATGTTTACAGACATGTTTGTAATATGAGTTCTGTGCAGCTGCATGAAAAGATGAATCACCTGAAGCCAGCATGTCCTGGTCCACGGCAGCTGCGGCTTCCATCATCATCTGGTTGTCTTCATCCTCATCTGAGGTGCCTTGAGACAAAAAAAAAAACAGTCAGCTCTCACACAGCACCTCTTTTTGTCTGCTGAATATTTAACACCTTAATGTCTGTAAAACTAGATGTGAGCTCACTCTGCAGGACCAGAACCCTCTTCTTCCTCATGGGGTAGATGCCTGATGCACAGGGGAAGATGATGGAGCACTAGAGACTATGGAGGTGGTGGTGGAGGCAGAAGAGGAGGCAGCAGAAGATGCAGCTTCAGGAGCAGATTGTTGCTCCCTGTCCCTTCTCAGGACATACTTTTTCAGCTGACTGAGACGGGGGCGGGCATTATTCACTGCCAGCCTTCTGATAAATGAAGAACAGTTTCAATAAATACTCACACACGCTGTATTTATACAGACATGACAGTGTATTTATAAGTAATATCCTACCTGCTAACTTCTTTGTCTCGGCTCTCATACAGCTGATTGTAGGTGAGGGAGCTGTGTGTGCCAAAACCCACCAGCCTCTCACCCTCAGACTCTGTGCCCGACCTCCTCTTGTCAGAAATGACGTACTCCAGCAGCATGTCCTTGTGGATCATAAGGGCCGCTGCAGTCTTCTCTCTCCCGTTCGGCAGCATGTCTTGCCAGAACCCCCACTGAGTATCCCAGGTCAATGGTCAGCAGCCACTGGAAGGTNGCATAATGTCCCTTTTTTCTGCAATGGTTACATTCTGCCTCCCTCGCCGGACACTGTTGCAGTGAATGCCACTTAGTGTCGCCACATCTTTTACATTGAGATGGTTTATCCTGCTGGATCTTCTTAGAAGCAAAGCTGCCTCGAGCTTTCTGTTTGGGACGTGCCCCGCCACGCTGCTGCAGCTGCACTCTGTCAAGCTGAGCATTCAGAGCCTCTGCTTTAAAGTTTGTTTTAAGCATTTCTTGCTGTTTTTTCACCTGCTCACATTGTCGAGCTCTAGTAATGGCTTTCTCTAAAGTTAACTCTGGGTCCATTTGTAATTGCTCTGATAAGCGTTTGTCTCTCAGGCCCACAACGAGTCTGTCTCTTACCATCTCGCCATATCCGCAGTGCTCCGCCAAGCAGTGTAGAGCCGTGTGGAAGCTGTCTGCGGACTCGCCTGGTTCCTGTTGCCTCTGATTAAACTTAGCTCGTTCAAAGATGACGTTTCGGCGGGCAACGAAGTGAGCATCCTGTTTTCTTTTAACTGTTTCATAGTCACTCGCTTCCTCAGGGCTGAGATGGAGGGAAACCAAGATATCCTCTGCTTCCTCTCCCATGCAGTAAATCAAAGCGTTTACTTGATTCTCGTCCGCTTGTGTCTCCAGACCAGACGCGATGCGGTATCTGTCGAAGCGCTTAATACACTTTGCCCAGTCATCTGCTTTAAACGAGAACTTTTCCGGTGGTGATACCCATAGACATCAATAGACCCCGCATTTAACGCTGCCGGCCGCTTGGCTGACGTGCCGATACGGCGGCCATCTTGGGGCAGACCAGCAGCTGAGACAGTCGCTGTTAAAGTGAGTCGGAGGCACTTGAGACCTTATTCTTAAAATACGTAAAACAGGTCTGATCATAATAAAATTTCACAATAAGCACTTACATGCCTCAACTATTTAACTGGGGAAAAAAGTGCGATGACCTCTTTATTTTGATTCCAAATATTTGAGACCAAACAATTTAACAATTTTAACAATTTAAACGGTGTCAAACGTCATGTACACATGCATAAAACTCATCCTTATCAAACACCCACACATACATTATATATATATATATATATATGTATAAACATAAATAAACACATATACACATAAATGTTTCTCATAAAGAACATAGTAATTTAAACATTAACCAGAAGGATGGGACTAAACCTGTAAATTATTCAACTCAAGCCAACAGAGCAAAATGACACATACTTTTTGGAGAGAAGATGGAAAGTCAAAGACAGATGGTATGACATTAAGTCTAAGACGAAATATCTGTCCTGTCCTGTCAAAGTCCTCTGTCTTGAAGTGCTCACTGCACAGCATAGATCTGTCAGTTGCAACAAAACCTTCTCGTCACACAGCCAGCTCCCATTGTTTTCTTAGAACAATATCTTTGGGAAACCTACAGTGAAAAAAGTCCAAATAGATTCATTTCAAATAGTTACCACATATGATAACACCCCATCTCCATAGTACTCGCTTAAATATCTTTGGGGCTTCTTGAGAGGCATTTAATCAAGAAACTGATATCAATAGAACTTCAAATCACTACATAAACACTTAATTTAGACCGACAGATCAGGTGGGAAAGTATTTATTCAGGTGAAAAAGTTACTTTGTTCTGACACATGAATTATTTTAAACTTGGCATTTGATTAATTTTAACAAGTGCAGCTTATCCTCAGCACTAGATAATGCAAGTAAACTATATGTGTTTTTAATCATTTTCATTTAAAATAAATAATTAACATTACAGAATTGTGAACAAGCAGTATAGTAAGTACCATATTAAACCTCACCTGTGTGATTTAGTGGCTATTATTTACTGTTAGTCTGTAATCCACAATGATGCTTCATTGACACTTCATTAACTTTAATAAATAACAAAAAGCGAGGTGCAGGTGCCAGGTTAAAGCAGGTTTAGAAATCTGGCCAGCCACTTGTAATGAGTGAAAACAATGGATGTATCATCCATGGTGAGAACTGTTAGTTTCTTTTGCTCTGACTCTATTTACACTCCATCCGCGTACTGTCTCTGACTGCAGCCTGGTCTGACCCAAGATGGCCGCCCTATCGGCACGCCTCTCAGCCGCGGATGCGGGGTCTATTGATGTCTATGGTGATACCAACTGGTTCATGCTGCGGCCTCCTGTTAGCCGTCTGCGGGTAACTCGCCGGCCTCCTACAGGGAAGACGAAGGGGAAAAAAAAATCTCCGCCGAAGCTGTGCAGCTGCCCTAACGTGGCTCTGTTAGGATCTAACTTTAGTCAACTTCTGACACCATGTTCAGTTGGCCGGTATGGCGTTAATCTTATTGCAGCTCAGCTCAAATAAACGACATGACACTAGTGCAGCGAACCTGGTCCTTTATTTTTAAAACTTCCCCTTGAACCCCCAGTTCCCAACAAAAGGTTCCTACCCCAGAACTTCCGGTAACAATACCTTATCACTACAATATCTATGTGTTATGGGTTATTACATATATGATGTGACTTTTTACATTTCTTTTAACACTAGTAAATTTTTTTGGGAGTATTTTAAATTATATTAAATTATTTTTCCATTGTGATGTTTAAAATTTGAACACTGTGTATATCAGAGTAACTAACAGTTATTTATGATAGAAAAAAGACCTTTGACATGTTTGAAATGTCTAGATTTCTAAAATGTCCCTTTAATTTTAATAACTTCAATGAATGTAATTACTTTAATAGATAATTAAAACTGTGTTTTGGATCCAGCTAAAAAAAAAACGTGTTCTGTGGCTTTAAGAGATAGGCCACACCCTCTTGTGTTGGTTTCCACTGTGGAGTAGCGCATCATGTTTTTAAACGATCTTTGCAGTTAGCCGCTTGTGTCAACAGATAAACAGCAAACAGCGGCTTTTCTTTACTAACAGAGCCGCCGACCGACGTGTTATACAGCGGATTGAGAAAACATCTGCAACAGGACTGACAAAAACAGCTGGTAAGAGTTTGAAGCTTTCTATTCAGGAAACAGCCGTTAGGCTCGTGAGTTTAGTGTTAGCGTTTGTGGCTAGCTGTTTGATTAGCTGACCAGTAGGATTAACAGATGCAAACATCAGGCTGAGGCTGTGTACTGGTTTTATGTTATAGTATTTGTGCTTTTTGTCTTTGTAAGAAAGGGTGGAGTTGATTTAAACGTGGAGTACAATATTTAAATTCATAAAAGTCATTAAAACTCACCACTTTCCTTTTGTCACTCTCTTCTTGAATCTAGTTGTTTTTCTTTTTTTCCCAGGAAGTCAAAAGGCCTTATCTATGAAGGTCTGATAGGAGAAATCTGACTGGTAATGTTTGGATTGTGACTCAGGGGTTAGAACCAGACCTGATGGAACATTAAACCCACTGATGGATGCCCAGAGGAAGAGGTAAGTCCACCTGAGGTGATGATTCTACAGAGCTGCTTCAGGCTGGCTGGATGTGATTAGCATGTGACATTGCCTTCAGATGAAACACAACTTACTTCTGCTTTCACTCACAAAACAACAGTTGTTCAGAAGAAAGCTGCTTCATCAGCCACCCACGTTGTCTCACTCAGCACGGAGTCTGTTAACGTCCACCAGTTTCTGTACATTTGTTTCATCAGCCCTGTAATCGTCTTGATCAATAGTTATTCAGGCTCTAACAGCTTTTCCTTGGACTTTGGCTCCTTTTTCTGGCTTTAAAGATTGTGAATAGAGTTCAGTCCATAATCTTTAAATCATCCAGTGGAAGTTTTTAATCCCACCGAATTACTCACGTGTTTTTCAGCCTTGAAGATGATGACGACGGTGGGGAACGAGGCCTCCTCCACACCTGGAAGGGTTACTCCTACAGCGTCACCCTGGAGAGGCTGCTGCTGCCGCGGCCGGTGCTTCAGGTCGCTCTGGGAACACAACATGGAGTTCTGCTGGTTGAAGGTGAAGATGCTCAAGAAGTTGCTTATCAGAGAGACTCGACCCTGAAACTGATTTTTCTACAGAAAGTGTTTGAATCACAGTTTCTCCCTCTTCAGGTGAACAGGTGTACAGCTTCGGTGAGTTACCATGGAAACAGGGTCAAGCATCAGAGGTGATGAAACCCACCCTGGAGAGCGCACTCAGTGGGCAGCGGGTGGTCGCCGTGGCAGCAGGGAGCTTCCACAGCGGGGCTGTGACGGAGGATGGCGGCGTCCACATGTGGGGGGACAACAGCATGGGACAGTGCGGCCTGTCAGGACTCAGCTCTGTCCCAAACCCAACGCCAGTCGCTCTGTTGGACTCGAGTGGCGTTCAGACGGTGCCGGTTCTGGAGTTGTCCTGTGGGGAGAAGCACAGCCTGGCGCTGTCGGTCCAGAGGGAGGTGTGGGCGTGGGGCAGCGGGTGTCAGCTGGGGTTGAGCACTGCTGTCTACCCGGTGTGGAAACCACAGAAGGTGGATCAGCTGGCGGGAAGATACGTACTGCAGGTGGCCTGCGGGGCGTTGCACAGCCTGGCGCTAGTGCGCTGCCTTGGCCCCCAGGACACCCAACGCCCCCCCGTGGACAAATGTAACCAGTGTAACCAGCTCCTCTACACCATGACAGACAAGGAGGACCATGTCATCATCTCTGACAGTCACTGCTGCCCTCTGATTGGAGGAGTCACTGAAGGTGAGGATCAGCTGGAGGCACCTGCTCCCCTGCAGAGTCTTAAATCATCCCCGTCTGAGCCAGTCCTCCCCTCCCACACCACCTCCACCCCAGCAGCCTCTGCAGCTGAAGCAAACGCTGAGCTGGTTGCTGACCCCTCTGACTCTCAGAACGCAGAGGACGGGGATGCATGTTTAACTAACGGAGTGCAGCCAGCCTGGATTGCTGATGGCTCAGCTCAGTCCAGAGCCGCCGCCGCCGGCGTTAAAAGTTCACCCTATCCTGATGAGCAGGCCGTGAAGGAATATCTGAGGAAGCTGTCCGACTGCACGCAGGCTGAATCCAAGGTGGTGAGCTCGATCCACTGATCCCAGTCATTCATTCATCCTGTGAAGGGATGATGTGATCAGGTCCTTCATCTCTGCACTGCATGACACTGATTCATCAAATCATTGATGTTTCTCCTCCAGCCGTCTTTAGGAAGTCGCAGCTCCTCTACCCTCAACAGCCTGGTGGCCTCGTGCGCCTCAGCGGTGGGCGAGCGAGTCGCCTCCACCTACGAGGCTTTATCCCTGAAGAAGATGATGAACTTCTACCTGCCGTCGCGGTCTGAGGCTCTCAGCGGAGTGAACGAAAACCCGGCAGAGCGGGTCCTTCAGGAGGACTCGGTGCAAGCCAAGAAGAGCTCCAGCACAGGGGACATCCATGAGGAGGAGGCGGAGAGTTTGAGGCGCCGCCTGTCGCTGCCGGGACTTCTCTCTCAGGGTAGATACGCTGTTCACCTCTTATCCTCCTCCTATGGCCCGCTGCGTAAGTACACCTTACGCATGTGCTGGTGTGTTTCCCATGTGGTGGCATGTTTCATGCACAGCTTCGTGTTTCTGTGTGTGACACGCATCATCCAATCACAACTCATATAACAAAAACAGGAGTTTTACAGCAACTCTTTCAATCTTCAGGACTTTTTTGGCTGTAACTGTAACTGGACTCAGATTTGTCAACTGCAGCTTTTAAAAAAAAATCAGCTGTAAATATTCACATTTAGGACTAGTTAGAACTTGTAGTTTGGAAACTTTCAGGAAACAATAAGAACTTTTAAGTTTTTGGTGCTGAAACTGATCCAGAATCAGCTTTTTCTTGCTCTAACAACAGAGTCAGTGTTACCGTTAGCAACCAGTCAGTAAACAAAAAATCTCTTTTCTTTAGCCTTTCTTTACTCTGATAAACAAATTAAACACGTTTCTATCTTAAAATAACATTCTGCATCTGTTCTAAAGGGAAATGAAACAACGAGCAGCTGCAGCGTGTTTCTGCTTTTATTGTGTCAGAAACTTCCCTTTCAGATTAAAATGACTGATTAAAAGTTTTCTAGACAGGTTTCTAAAAAAAAGGTTTGTTTTCCTCCACCTGATGGTGCGACTCATAAATCCTGTGAAAGAGCCGAGAGTCCCGGCAGGATTAATCAGATTTAATAGAGCAGAATGAGGGATTTCTGTGGATTAAACCGGAGGAGTTTTAGCTTCTGTGTGTCTCTGTTCAGGACCGTCTGAGAGAAACTCGACACCTGTGTTGATCACAGTTTGGTATTAAATATGAAGAATCCTAAAGAGCCTGATTCATCAGATTAAATCTCTGCTTATGAAGCTTGTTTCTGTGTTTGTGGCCTTCTGGCTGATCTAATCTACGTGTCACTGCCGTGTTTGCAGGCCTGCTTTCATTTTTATTGAACCTTTGTGATATTTAAAGACAAACTGAAGCCCGTATGACTGAAGGTTTGTGTCTCTGCAGTGTCGCCCCGGCTGCTGAGGAAAGCAGGTCGCCCCAAGATTCGTGGCTCGGCCTTCACCCCGTTGGGAGGAGGCATTCCTGAGGATCAGGAGTCGCTGCCCACCCTACAGACGGAGGTGTGGAGCTGGGGACATGGCGAGCACGGTCAGCTAGGACATGCAGACAACATGGCCAGGTCTGTCTGTCACATGCTTTCTTCTAAAATCCAACAGGATTATAGAATCAGCTGATTTTAGGTTTAATTCATGGTCTCGAGTTTGAGACCAGTGAGATTTAAATTCTGTCGTCTCCACAAGTCACAGAGGACGAATGTTTATTAAACTGACTCAGACTCCTCTGTTCTGTTCTTCTCTGTTCGCGTCTC
>SSNP01000046.1:893946-908585 GCA_006937955.1 Pachypanchax playfairii
GTCCCTGAAACTCACCTGCTGTCGTGTTTCAGTCCAAATGGCTTCGTGCCATCAACCAGGCGGTGGATCAGGCTCTGAGCGGAGCGGCGCAGGACGCTGCAGCAGCCGGGTCGGGTCAGAAGTCAGAACCACCGATTTCCAGGACGGCTTCTTACACGTTCTATAAAGATGGACGGCTGAAGGAAGCGACGTATGAAGGCTGCTGGCTGTCAGGCAAACCGCACGGCAGGTTGGAGCCGTTTCATTTCAGGATTCTTTATAAAACTTGAGTCTTTTATTGATGGAGGTTTAATTTCAGAGGAGTGTTAAAATGGCCTGATGGGAGGATTTACACCGGCTCCTTTAAGAACGGACTGGAAGACGGGTGAGTTTCATCTCTCAGTCTAAATCTGAAGACGAGGCCGCGGCTCCCGTTTTTTCATCTGTCCATGTGTTTCTGCAGCTTTGGGGAGTTTTCGGCTCCTAATAAAACACTAAACAAGGACGATCAGTATCAGGGTTACTGGAAGGAGGGCAAGATGCACGGCCTGGGCTCATACAGGTGAGTCCTTTCAGGTAATGTTTATGAATCTGAGGGAGATTCCTGACTGAAGGGTCATTTCCTTCTGAACTGATCTTCATTAGTTCTCAGTTTGTGAGCTGTATGTGACAAAGACATCCATACTGATGAGAGGCAGTAAAGATGCAGCTTGATCTGGATCAGAACTGCAGACGGAACCTCCTACGTCTGACTGCAGGTACGCCAGCGGAGAAGTTTATGACGGATCCTTCCAGGACGGGATGCGACACGGTCACGGGATGCTGCGCAGCGGGAAGCTCAACACATCCTCCCCGAGCGTCTTCATCGGCCAATGGCTGCTAGACAAGAAGACGGGCTACGGAGTCTTTGATGACATCACAAAGTACGCTCACTTAAATATAACTGATGGTCTGAAGTCGAGTTTGTCTTTTGTTCTGTAGTTGATTAAATTTATAGTTGAAGTCAGACATGTTTTCTCATGATATTTGATGGTTTTTTTTTAGAGGAGAGAAGTATATGGGTCTGTGGCAGGACCACCAGCGCCAGGGCACCGGGGTCGTCGTCACACAGTTCGGTCTCTACTACGAAGGAGCCTTCAAAGACAACAAGATGATGGTGAGCACGTCTGTGTCCAGAAGACAAAAGAGTTTAAATGAAGGAGACAAACTCGGATCAGTTTGAAGGGACTTCGGTTTTGTTTTTAGGGGACGGGGGTCCTTCTTTCAGAGGACGATACGACCTACGAGGGGGAGTTCTCTGATGATTGGACCCTCAGTGGGAAGGTGAGTTAGTGCATTCTGGATAACAGCTGTTTGGAGAAAACAAACTTACTGTGTCTTCCTCAGGGCGTTCTAACCATGGCCAATGGCGACTATCTGGAGGGCTCGTTTAGTGGAGAGTGGGGGTCCGGCCTTAAAGTGACAGGCTCCTATTTTAAACCTCACCTGTTTGACTCTGACAAGGACAAAAGCCGAGCCGTGTAAGCTCACAGTATCACTTCAAACCCTTCTTCAGTTTGTTTTGTAGTATCTGATGTGTGTTGTGCTGCGTGGCAGGAAGCTGGGCCGTCTGTGTGTGTCAGCGGAGGAAAAGTGGCGAGCTGTGTTCGAGGAGTGTTGGACTCAGCTGGGCTGCGAGGGCCCAGGTCGAGGAGAACACCAGAAAGCCTGGGAGAGGATCTCTGTGGCGCTCAGCACCAACCGACAGCAGCTGCCTGACAGGTGAGACTCTTACAGTCTGAAACCTGCCGGACCTTCGAAGCTCCAGTGAAAATGAGATATTTTAAATGTCTGTGTGTTTCAGTCCAGAGACGTTGTCTCGGAGTCAGAGTAAAAGTCTGGAGAGTCTGGAGGTCATACCTCATCACAAAGGGCCCATCACCATGGACAGGTATCACGCCGTCCGCCTCTACCTCCTCAAGGTGAGTTCAGCTCAGCTGAGATGCACCAACACAATCAATTCACGCTGCATGTGTGTAACGTAAAGGAAGTGATGTGGTTGAATTTATCAGATCAGGATGGACTGAAAGACTTTCCTCTCCCCCTTTAGGCCTGTGACACCTCCCTCCACCCGCTGGGCCGGCTGGTAGAGACCCTGGTAGCGGTCTACAGGATGACGTACGTCGGTGTCGGAGCGAATCGTCGCCTTCTGCATCAGGCAGTGAATGAGATCAAGTCCTACCTGAACCGGATCTTCCAGATCGTCAGGTTGGTGTTTGTGTTAGAACCAGGACTCAGATTCTTGTTCATCATCAGATGCGGTTAAAATGACTCAAACAGATCTGAGCAGAAACTTTTCTACAAACTTCAATGAAGATCTTTAGATTAAATTTTAGTCTTTCTCTCTCTCTCTCTCTCTGTGCAGGTTTCTGTTCCCAGACGTACCAGAAGAGGGTGGTCTAATCCCCGAGCCAGAAGAAAAGCTGCAGGACACCACGCAGCCGACCTCCGGCAACTCCCCGATGGAGTCTCCCAGACCGGGGTACAGACGGAGCTGCACGCTGCCTCTCTCTCAGCAGGAACGGATCAGATTAACCTCCACTTCCTGTGTATTTCAGCCGCGTGGTGAGCAGCTCGGCTCTGCTGCTTCCTGTCCTGCTGCCGCGGCTCTACCCGCCGCTCTTCACCCTCTACGCTCTGGAGAAGGAGAAGGAGGACGACGTGTACTGGGAGTGTGTCCTCCGCCTCAACAAGCAGCCTGACCTCGCCCTGCTGGCCTTCCTTGGCGTCCAGCAGTACGTGATGCTCGGTGGACGACGACTGCAGGGGAGTCACACCCGTTAGCTTCATCTGCTCTTTTTTGTCTTGTTTTCAGGAAGTTCTGGCCTGTTTCCTTCCCGGCTTCACTCTCTACTTTTGGGGAGAAGCAGCAGGTTTTGACCCTTCTTTACTTTAACATTAAAACACCTGCTAATTCCATCTGAACCTGTTTAATGTTGGTGTTTGTGGTGGTCTGCAGGTCATCTCCAGCACTAAAGATGCCTGCTTTGCCTCTGCAGTGGAGACGCTGCAGCAGATCAGGTACAGCTAAACGCTACGCTAAAGATGAAACTAAGAATTTAGTTTGTTGTTGATCTTTTATTGGTGTTTTTCTGTTTGTTTTTCAGCACCACGTTCACGCCGTCTGACAAGCTGCAGGTGATCCAGCTCACCTTTGAGGAGATCACGCAGGAAGTGCAGACGCTGCTGAAGCAGGACTTCCTGTGGTCCATGGATGACCTGTTTCCTGTCTTCCTCTATGTGGTGCTGCGCGCTCGGTCAGAAACTCCGATTTTTATGTTAGCATTAAAGACGAGGAGTGAACAGAGTTAAAGGATGTAAATAAAGGATTTTGTTCTAAATTCAACTTAAAAATGTCCAAAATAATGATCAGATCTGGGAAGAATCATTTCTGTGTAGAAAATCTGAATAAGTTTAAGGATTTACAACAACGTTGGTTTTTCCTTCCAGGATCAGGAACCTGGGCTCGGAGGTCAGCCTCATTGAAGACCTGATGGATCCCTGCGTTCAGCACGGAGAGCATGGAATCATGTTCACCACCCTGAAGGTAACCAGCACTCACATCCGCACTCTGCTCTTCTGTTTCACGTGTCTTCACATGTTCTCCACCTGCAGGCCTGCTACTACCAGATCCAACACGAGAAGATCACATAAGGCCGCCGTCGCCTCCGTTCAGCACCTGATGATGGAGTCAGGAACACGATGTGCTCCGAGTCAGCTGGAACCTGAGGCTGGTGCTGACAACTTCATGTGTTGCCATGGAGACAGCATCTCCTCCTTGAGTGCTCCAACACAAACCTCCACCCGTCTTTTCACGGCTGATCTCGATGTGAATGATTTTTCTTGACGCCATCCTGATGCGGGTGGATTCAGGAGTCCCGTGTCTCTGACTGTGGCGGTTACGTCACTGAAAGTAAGAAGTCTGTAACGTTGTCTGGACTTATGTTCTTCCTCCAGGAGGATCCGTTTCTTTTTAAACCTAAAAGTCTCAGATAAAACTTTATAAAACTCTTCATCCTTACAGAAGGACTCAGACCCTGAAGAACTGTCTCTTGTTATTTTAATGTTTTGTGTTGATTCTTCACTGTGATGTGTCAAACTGTCATGAGCTCTTTACCGCCCCCTGGTGGAAACACCTGTAGAAGAGAAAAACGTTCAGGATTCTTTTCCTGTAGATAAAACCCTTAAATTTAAATCACATTAAGCTAAATATTATAAGATGTTGTTCTCATAAAAAAACATTTTATTCCCTTTTATTTTTAAATCCCATAAATTTAGAGCTGCTGGGAAGAAGTTTCCAGAACTTGTTGAGTTGTGTACGTTTTCAGGTTCAACGTTCTCTAACTGCTGTAACCCACTGCGGGAACTCCGGTTATGACTTGTTGTGATCATGTGACGTGTTCTGCATGAGCTCACTGCTTGCAGATGGATTCTCAAAAACTGACCTCAGCTGGAGAAAGAAAAGACTCTATTTGTTGTTTATTAGTTTTAAAGCTGACAGACGATCAGAGACTTGAACTACAGACTGAACACTGACAGGAAGCAGATCTGTAAATGCTTGTCTCTCTATCAGATGCACCACAGCTCTTCATCCAAAAGTCTTTTATCAGCTTGTAAAACAAATGCAGAAGGTAAATAACAAGTAGCAGGTTCATCAGTTCTGATGTAGCAGCTGCAGATGGAGTTCAGAGCTCTGCTTCATCTGTTAATACCAACATCTTTACTTGTGTTCTGTGTCACTTGTGCTGGTTTGTAAAAGAGCTTAAGAGAGGATTCATTTTTATAAATAAAATCCTCTGACAGCTTTTGTTTTTGTTGGGCGGATCGACCAGAGAAAACCCGGCTGATGTAACTGGAAACTGCTGCTTCGGGGTTAAAACAAACATTTTTTTTGTACATTTTTTGTCCCAGTTGCTGCTTATTTTTACAGTTTAACGGTAAAACTGACGGTTTCTCTTAACTCTGACGTGAAGTTGGTTTCTGACAGCCAACTGTAACTGACATCATGTTTGTAAAAGTCTCTGTTGTTTTTGTCTTTACTGGTTCCAAAACTATTAAATGGCAATAAATGTGACAGACTCACTCGCTCTAATCTGAGTGTTTTGTTAATCCTAAAAGCTTTTGTGGAATTTCTCCCTCCTTTTTGTAAAAACTCAAATATCAAATCTACAGTGAGAGAATTAGCTGCAAATATTAAAAAACCCTGAAGATTTCACACAAATCCAGTTGGAATTTGTTCTCTGGGTTTTTTGGCATCACATTTTGAATCTGCTCATGAACTGAAGGTAGAGTAACTCCTGCAGGTGTCAGAATGTTTCAGGTGTTTTATGGCTGAATGACAGACTCTCAGCATCTCTTCATCATCTCCAGCTGCTTCTCTTAATTACTCTCCCACCTCTTAAGTCTTATCTCCTAAGGTAACACCTTTGTTTCCTCCCTCCTTACCCCACAGCTCCTCCTGCGTGCTGCTAACAGCTGAAAGAGTTAAGAAGATTTGTCAGCTCAGTGGCTCGCAGCCAGCTGGTGAGGGAGGAACCGGTTTCTGGTGGCCAGAGGCAGGAGGCTCACTTGACCGGGATTAAGTGGGATAGAGAGAGATTACAGCCCTCTCTCTCTCTCTCTCTCTCTCTTTTTTTTTTCTCTCTCTCTGTCGTTCCCCTGAGGCTCGATGAAACCGCGCTGCTCCGTTCAGTCTCAGAGGAATATTTTACAAACATCCATATTAATTTCCTGCATCTTTACAGGAGGTGGAACCTAAAGGAGGAGGCGGAGAAACAGCTTCAGGTGTTGAGGTAAGATGCTTCATGATGCTTGTCTAAAAGGTCGGCCTGTGGGTGTTCACTTCTCAGTGAGCTCCTCCTACTTTACAACACTTTTCCAACAGGTCGAGTCATCGTAACACTTTCCAGGACAGACATGAGGTTTTGTTTGATCCGGCACATCCGAACCGCGTTCTGAAGACAACAATGTTGTGTTCACCAGAAAGAGATTATATTCTGTATTCACATCTCAGCTGGCCTGGAATGTGCCATTAATCCCAGACCCAGTTCATACTGGCAGAGCTGGGCCTCCATCGCACCCCACCCACCAAAATTCATTAAAGCTGCTGCTTTTTAATCACGAAGAAAAACAGAGCTGTGCCCACTCTTGCATCCCTGAGTGCAGCACTGGCTTGTACGATTGGATGTGAATTTGTTTTCTCAGTTGATGCAGAGCCTCAAAGATCTCCGAGTTCATTTCAAACCTTCAACACGTCACAAAGACGGAACCATAAATCTGCAGTAACGTGTGAAGTGAATGAACTTTTCAGGAGTTCTTTTCATTTCTTTTTGGATAATAAATTAAAGATTTGTAATTTCACTTCTCTCGGTGGGATCGTCCCTGTTGGGGTTTTTAGTATTTAAATGGATCAAACCAGCTTTCTTCCAGCCCTCTGATGTAAATCCATTAATGTGCAGGTTAACTGACCATCCTGCTGAGCTGTTAACAGGTGGTCGGAGGTCAAAGGTCAGGGGTCTTCTGCTCATGAGGCACGCGATGGAGGCGGAAGTGTTAAACCCCCAGTTTGAGCTCGGAGAACAAGGTGAGAGGACTTCCTGTCTTTCGAGATGAACGTGCTTCTGGTTTACCGTCTGATTTAAAGGTTTCCACTGTGCAGGTCTGCGTCAGGTCCTGTCAGACGTGATCGAGGAGGTAAAGCGCTCGGTCAGTCAGGACATAGATGGAGCCGAGGTCCTCCACAGTCTGCTGACCTCCACATGGCTGCAGTCGCTGCTGAAGGTCTGATTAAGAAGACACAAAGTCTTATTTCTTTACATTTTCATTCCAACCAGTCAAACTGTCCTGAGATCTGTTTAACGGTTTCTGCATCAGTAGTTCTCCAGATGTTCTGAAGGTCATCGTCTTCTTAGTCTTTCAGTTTCTGTTCTGTAAAACTCCTGCAGGAGACGTGTAAAAACTTCAGTAATTGTGATGCTTTCAGGTGTATGAGTGTCTTCAGCGGTACCTGAGAGACTCTCCTGCTCCAACGCTGGACTACGCGTCAGGACTCTCACTCCAGGTTGGTTTTATGATCATGTGACTACATCTTTTTGTGTATCAGACATGCTAAATGTGTGCGTTTGTGTTCAGCTGCTGATTGACATCAGATCGTCTCCCTGCTGCTCTGAAGAAGCCAAAGAGTTGTACCGCCTCCTGCGGCAGCCTCACCTGCAGGTGAGAGAACACCTGTGTGACGCTGTTACACGTGACAAAGGTTTCTCAGTTCTCCCAACATACAGGGATGAATTTACCTGTTTATCAGCTCATTTTATTAAAACACCTGATTCTAACTTAAAACGTGTTCAGTGTCTCTGTATAGAATTAAATAAGTATATTTACTTTTTTTAAGGACTTTCTTTATTAAAAATTACAATTTGCTTGAAAATGTGATGTAAAAATGCAGAAGGGATTAAAATGTAAACGCGTGTCTGTTCTGTGATTCCAGGCTCTGTTCTCTGCTCATGATACGGTGGCCCAGAAGGGCTATGACCCCGTTCTCCCTCCGATGCCGGACGAGCTGCCGGATGATGAGGAGGCGACTCGGATCGTCTGCCTGGTGAAGAACAAACAGCCTCTGGTGAGCTGCTTCACCAACACAATGAAATCCTTTTAATCTTATGAAACTATAAACACAGAAAATCTGAATCTCAGGTTGAAGTTCCCTCACGTTTGACTTCATCGATCAGCTTCAACTCCAGTATCTCAGATTAAAAACGTTTAAATTATTTCACATTTTAAGGAACTCGCTCTTTAATCTGCTTGTTGTTAATCCTCTGATTCTGTCTGAAATGTTTTCTGCTGTGTCATGACAGCAGGTCCTCGTGACTCAGCTGTTCATCCAGATGTAAATGCTGACTGGATCCAGATGAAACCAGATTTTATAATCTGGCTGTGTGATTGGTGGAGGAGATGTTCAGGAACCTCCTGAACTCTCAGCTTTCTGCCTTTCAGGCCTTTTATTTTTCATCTTTATCAGAAACGTGTCATGTGATGTGCTGCTTCCTCTGAGTGACTCTGTTGTCTCACAGCTGTTCGGGTCGCCTCGTGCTTCACTTACGAAAAGCTTCCGATCCGGGATCGATTCTGCCTGGAGCGTCCACAGAAACGAGGCGTTCGGCGTGCAGAGTCCAGCTGTGGACAGGGGGCGGGGTTTATCCTGTTGTGATGTTCAGAGAAGCACCTTCCAGCTTGCAGATCCACTGCGTCGTCCTGCAGGAGCCGGACCGTTTTCTCCACCTCGATATGATCCGATGACCCGGTGGGAGGTGGACTGTCGTGATCCGATGAGCCGATGCAGAGTTTGTTGCTCAGATCTGTTGCTGGAGCAAAGGCTGAAGCAGTCGCTGCCCTCGATCTACGGATCTGTTCGGATCGGTAAGAAAAGACGTGCAACTCGTTTCCAGATGAGAAACGATGACTTGAAACTCTCCATCGCTCCTCCTCCATCATCCATCCTCCATCCTCTCCTCTTCTCATGTGGATTAACACTTTCTCTTGTCTCCTTGGAGAAGACGGTGAGGACGAGCTGGACCCTGAAAAGGAAGCAGGACCGTCCACCAGCGTTCTGTCTCACCCCTTTTACCCCAAGGTCAGCGACTACCTCCAACCGCGTCTGCCTCGAAATCTTCACAGTCCTCGCGTCCACACGGCCCCTCCGAGCCCACTGCCCCCCCGCCGGCGGCTGGAGGAGAACCTCGTGGAGCTCGCCAAGCAGGAGAGTCTGGACGAGTTGAGGACGACCGTGCAGCTGGCCGCCAGCTCGATGGAGAGCAGCACCAAAGACATCCGAGTCCTCGGGGAGAAGATGGCAGCTGCCACAGAGCTCATGACGGAGACTGTGCAGTCTCTGGTCCTCCTCACGCAGGGCGTGGACCGGCTGCAGATGTTCCTCACCAGCTCCAGGACTCACATCAACACCATGAAGCCTTCAGATCCTGAGCAGCCTTTAAATCAGGATTCCAGATGTTCCTCCAGCTGCAGCAGCTCCCTGGATGCTCCCTCCACCTCTCAGACTGTCCACCGTCTCACTTCGTCCTCTCATGGACCTCCTCATACGTCCCTTAAAACCAAAACTGCTCCTCAGCAGCAGAAAAAACTGGAAACCTCCACAGGTCAGCTGACCAACGGCCTCCTGGATGAGCCGAAGAAAGGTCGTTCAAACCAGAGGAAGAAGAAGAAACCAAGATGAGACGATGAAGTTTAACAGTGAGATCTTCAGTTTTATTTAATTCCTTCCATCTTCTCCTCAGTGTTTCCACCTCTGATGTCTGGATTAAATCCTCGAACTTCTTCCATTTCATCCCGAGTGTCTCCGTCTTTTCACCAACAGACTTCATCTGTTAGTTTCTTCCTGTCTGGGATTCGGAGCAAGCGGGTCTCTGTTCCAGACTAAAAGACGTGTTGTCATCTCTGTTTTAGGGAGCGACCATAAAGAGAAACGAGATCACGGGGGAGATTTTTATAGCTCGTGTGATTCACGGAGGTCTGGCTGATCGAAGTGGTGAGAGTTTTTATCCTGTTTGGACTTGTTTACGGTTTTATTCTGAAAGGTTGAAAGATAAATGCTTTTATTTTGAATTCTTACGTGAGCAGGTCTGCTTCATGCTGGAGACCGGATCATAGAGGTGAACGGGTTTCCTGTGGACGGGATGGAACCTGAGCAGGTTATCCAAGTGGTGGTGAGTTCTGGACTCACTGTCGTCACTGTGTCTTGGATCCAGATTATCTCCACGTCAATGTTCTTTTCTGTGTTTATGTATTAAAGTGTTTGTTTGGGTGTTTGTCTGTCCAATCAGCAAGCGCGTTCACACGGTACCATCATGTTTAAAGTCATTCCCATCACAGAGCGGCCGGTGCACAACCAGACGATGGTAAATAATCCCACACAGCTGGTTCTGTTTTCACACATGCTCGAACTTTTTTAACCCTCGTACCTGTCGTCCTTCAGCTATACGTCCGAGCCATGACCGACTACAGTCCGCAGCAGGACCCCTCCATCCCCTGCGCCGACGCCGGGATGAGCTTCAGGAGAGGCGACATCCTGGAGATCGTGGACCAGACCGACGCCCTCTGGTGGCAGGCCAAGAAGCTGCCCAGCAGCTCGGCCTGCGCCGGCCTCGTACCCTCAACCAACCTGCTCAGACGGTCAGATCAGACGCTGGTCATGGCGTCTTCCTGTTTGTGTCAATGCCTGAATGTTGATTCATGAACTTCTGACTCAGATTTTTGGATGAAGATTTTTGTTGTTTTGGAGTTTCAAGTTTTCTTTTTTCTCAGATGCGTCTGTGTTTTAAACATTCTACTTTCTGAGATTTTAATCTTTAATTTGATGTTATTTATTTTGAAGTTGCATGACACTTATGCATGACACATTATGACACTTAATCCTTTTCTCATAATTTCCTTTTGGATTTTACAGCAAAGTTTAAACATCTTTAAATCATAAAGAGAAATTTAATTTATTTGTATGTTAAAACCCTAAAAATCAGAGAATCTGTTAATTTTCTGACACATGAGGTCAGTCAGAACCAGCTGATGCTTGTTGCTGCTTTCAGCTGAACTCTAACGGGACCTTTGTGGTTGGAACAGGAAACAGAGGGAGTTCTGGTGGTCTCAGCCGTATCAGCCTCACACCTGCATTCAGACCCGTGAGTCCTTCAGGTTTCCTCACCCTCATCTCACACATCAAAGCTTCTGTAAGACTTTTCACTGATCAGATTTATCTCTTACTTCCTGCAGTGAGCACCGTAGATGAAGGTAAGAGGAGGGAAACCACTCAGCTGACCTCAGTGGTCAGCTGACCACGGAGTCAGCTGACCTCGGGTGCTGATTGTTTTCATGTGTGTTTATCTTCCAACAGAAGACGACCTGATGGCCATCGATGAGAGATGTGTGGAAGCAGGTAAACTTTAACTTGCTGCAGGATTCACCTGCTTCTCGCTCAGATTTAGTGTCTCATTCTGTCTTTGTGTTTCTTTGGGACAGACGAGGAGACGTTTGAATCTGGTAGGTAAGTCTTTGCTGAATGTCTCGTTTTTATTGCTGGAATCGACTCGTGGCTTCGTCTCAGGTCATCATGGGAAACATTTGTTGTGTCTTTTTCAAATCTCCTGGAAACCGTCAGAGGAGCTCAGAGAAGGTGAGAATCCCACATCTATTTGCTTGAAGACGATCCTGATAATGTTGGACGATCTTTTTATTTTGATTCTTTTTAGAAATATTTGTTTAATCAAAGCTGCCGGGTTTTTTTAAAATAAAATAAAGTTTCCAGTTTGTTTTTTATATTTTCACTCTATTTTATCAGTTTGTCACATCTCGTTCTTCTTTCCTCCCCAGAGGAGGATGATTTCAGCAGCAACATTGAAGGAGTTTATTTAGGTACATTTCTGCTTTTTATTTTCTGTCAGTTTAAACTCGGATCGCTTCTCAGCTTTCAGTCTTTGACTTCTTTTCTTTACCATCAGCTGGCTTCAGGCGCAGCATGCGACTGTGTCGACGTTGCTCTCACAGCTCCGCCCACCCGTCCTGCCACAGTCGCTGTCCCAGCAGTTGCTGCAGCAACAACAACCCCTACGAGGAGGTGGTTCGATACCAGCGCCACCCGGTTGACACGCACAGACTCATCGCCATGTTAGGTTTGGACACAGAGTACTTGACTCTTAAGTTGACTTGTGAACAATGATTTAATCTCATCCAGATGTGCTGTGCATCAGGTCCGTCCGGTGTGGGTGTGAATGAACTACGAAGGCGTTTGGTTGAGATGAATCCGAACCTTTTCCAGGGAGCTGTTCCTCGTACGTACACGTCAACCATTTCTAATAAATTCACACTAAAATAATCTCAGTTTTTGTGTTTTTATCCCAGATTGGTTGATAATAATGTTACGGTTGATCTTGTGTAATCAGATACCACAAGAGCTCCCAGAGGTTACGAGGAGTCTGGTAGAGAATATTACTTCACCAGTCGAGAGATCTTTGACAACATGGTCTACAACAACAAGTACAGCAGGATTTGGATTTAATGTGCTTCATGTCTGCAGAAGGGAAATCTAGTGTGTGTCTTGTTAAAACGAGAACTATCCAACAGGTTTCTGGAGTACGGCGAGTACAAAGGGAGTCTTTACGGAACCAGCATCGAGTCTGTGAAAGAAGTTCTGAACAGCGGAAAAATCTGCGTCATTGACATCGAACCAAACGTGAGTCCAAAACGCATCGACGCAGAAAAGCTGTTAGAAATCCAGTCAAAGTGCTTTAAATGGACTTGGTCTTATTATTTAGGCTGTTCAGTCAGTGAGGACTCATGAACTGAAAGCCTTCATCATCTACGTGAAGCCGCCGCCTCTGGAGCGCCTCCGGATGACCAGACAGGACTCGTACATCACAACAAACTACTACGTCAACCGACCATTTAAAGTACGTGCTGCTTCTCTACATCTGCTTTAGGTTCCATGTTCTCTGTTTGGTCTTTTTATAAAACAACCATACACTCCTTTAATCCAATAATCTGACTCAACATGGACTGATAATCCCACCTAGCAGGTGTTTCTGATAACAGCTTGGTGTATCAATTAGAGTTTCCATCCTCCAACTGCATCTTTATGGTTAATATTTATTAAAAGTTCAACATTATGCACCACTTCATTTAAATGATCACTGATACATTTTTTTGGTGTTAAAATTCGACTTTCATTCAATTTTCAGACCATTTTTCCCTGAAATGTTTCAATTTCAAATTTACATCAGAAAGCAAAGTTGTTTTTGTGGTAAAGTTTATTTTTGAGGTTAAAATGTGAGTTTTTAATGATTCCATCATCAGGATGAAGATTTCCAGGAGATGGAGGAAGCAGCTCGGAAGATTGAGTCCCAGTACTGGCAGTTCTTTGATCAGGTGATCGTTAACGACGAGTTGCAGGACTCGTGCGTCCAGCTGCTGACGGCGGTGAGGAGGTCTCAGGATGAGCCGCAGTGGGTCCCTGCCAGTTGGATTCGACCCACTGCTGAATCGTGAGAGCAGGGCGTGGCAACAAAACGGGGCACTGGAACAGTTTTTACTGACATGTCAGATTAATGACTGGATGTTTGAAAGCACAAACAAGTGTAAATATGTTGGTCTGTGTGTTTGTTGAAATCTGGTTCTGGTCCTTAAGTCTTTATAAATCCTAAAAGATAACAAGCTGGATCGAATCCCAAAGAAATCCCTGAAACTGTGTCAGAGTCTGTTGCAGGTTTTTACTGCAGCTCAGTTTCCAGAAGGTTTCAGCTGACTTCATTTCTGAGCTGAGTGTGTTTAAATTAGACAGAAATGGTTTTAACTTCTTAAAGCAACAGTGTTTGCACTAAAAAGAAAATTTCAGCTTCACTCTAACATTAAAACCCATTTTTAGTTGATGTTTAACTTCTAGAAATAAAGTATTTATATTGTTCTTTCATTCTTGTGTTTTACTCCCTGAAATGTGTCATTATACGCCAAACCTATTAGAAGAAAATTAGGAAGAACCTGTTTGATGTTTTTGCGGAATTTGTATCTTGTTTTTCACGGATTCTGAAAAGGCTTTTTAAAATAAAACGTAATATAATCAGCATTTAAGTAAATACTGTCATAACCTAGCAGTCTGGTATTTTAATAAAGACATCTGTTAACCAGTTGAGACGTGCAATTACTCGGAAGCGGAACCTTTATTTTAAAGTGGATGGTGTTCCTCGTAAACACGTCCGGGTATGCTAGTAAACATCGAGAGACAATTTCTTAATTTTAAACGTTTATTGCGGTTAAAACCTTCGTATTTTGGTTGGTAATGTTTGTGTGTGAATATTAAATTTCAGATTTTTAGGTGAAAAGTCGCAAGATGGACGCGGGAGACTCGAAGGTGGGAACTTTAAAATAACGGCTGTCTTTTTGGTCACAAATGTTTTAGACTTTACTGAATTTACAGAAGTTATTGAGATTTTTTTTATTCAAGTACATATTGTTGTAATGTGTTTTTGTGTTAAAGAGGATCAGAGCGCTGCCGCCGCTTCCACAGGTCAGTAAATCTAATTATTAAACATGTTTTTCACTTATAAAAAGTATTCCTCTTTAATTCTAAGAGGAGCGGCTAAAAATACACAAACGCATTTATAATAAATCATAACAACTGAAACATCATTTATTTAAATGGAAAATGTCTGACTTTTTTTAAGACCAAGTAAAATAAGAAACATTGTATTTTAGAATGACATGTGGAACTTCACTGGTGAATCCTCTCCAGGGTCTCTGAGACCTGGAACATCCTGAACTTCTGCAGATATAAATGACAGTAAACATTTGAATTAAATAGTAGAAATATTGAACAATCTGTGTGAAACTCACACATTTGCAGAGATTAATTTATTTATTCTTTACAGATTTAAACAAGTGACTCTGTGAAACTAAAGGCTGTGTGTGTAACTGCAGCCTGTTTACCGTTTAAACATCATTAGAAAGATTAAAGCTCTAATTAAACGTTTCTCTCTAACAAACAGTCGCTGCTGCTCCTCCAAGTCTTAGAGAAAATGCTGGAGCTGTCTGACCTTTGACCCTGAGTAATCCTCAGTCCTGGCAGA